>CM068956.1:42907190-42943049 GCA_035128595.1 Eptatretus atami | reverse complement strand
CACTTGTTGGTTGCTTTGCTTTCACCCTTCTGTCCAGTTCATCCCAAACCAGCTCAATGGGGTTTAAGTCTGGAGACCGTGCTGGCCATTCCATGATTTGAAGCCTACCGTCTTGTTCTTTTCTTCTAAGGTAGTTCTGACATAGCCTGGAGGTACGTTTTGGGTCGTTATCTTGCTGTAGGATGAACCCCTGACCAACTAGGCGTAGACCAAGGGTATTGCATGGTGCTGCAAAATGCTGTGGTAGCCCTTTTGGTTCCGGGTGCCAGTCACTCTGTGCAAGCCGCCGACTGGATCCAGCAAAAGAGCCCCAGCTCATCAGGCTTCCTCCTCCATGTTTGACAGTTGGTGTCACGTACTGAGGAACCATCCTTTCGCCTACTCGACGGAGTACACAAACCCTGCGTGATGAACCGAAGATTTCAAATTTTGATTCATCGGTCCATAAGACCTTCTTCCAGTGTTTCAGGAGTCCACTGGTGTGCTTCATGGCCCAGGCAAGCCTCTTTTTCTTATTTTGCCATCTTAGCAATGGCTTTCTTACTGCCACTCGACCTGTCAAACCTGCAGCTCGCAGTCTTCTCTCACAGTTGAAACTGAGACTTCCTTACTTCGACCAGTGTTAAGCTGTGCTTGAAGCTGCTGTCCTGTGAGCCCCCATCACGCAAGCTGTTGACTCTCAGAAACTTGTCTTCTGATTGTGTTGTGGTTTGGGTCTGACAGACCTCTTCCTGTCAGAGTTTCTCCAGTTTACAAGTGCCTTTTTGATGGTGTAGGAAACTACTCACTGACACCTTGGCTTCTTTGCAATTTCTATAAAGGAAAGACCGACACTTTAGGGTTATAATGGTCTGTCTGTCTTCCTTTGTTAATTGTCTTTTTCTCGCCATTATGATAGCAATATACTACTTCCTGCAGTGCAATATTGTCCAAATAATGCTTCAGAGGGTGTAGCAACACAGTCTGTTCCAACACTGTTTTTATACAGACAGAGGTTTTGTAACTAATCAACAAAAGTTGGGACACCTGGAGGAATTGTTTGCATCAACTTTCAAGGCTTAATTTACTTCCATTGCTGCAGAACAGCTGCAGTTGCTAACCATTACTTGTTCTCTGAAAAGAGCCTTTTTTTAACAACTCTGAAATTTACATTATTTGTCAGTTTTTGGTAACCTAAACTTTTTTTTAACCTCTGGCAGTTTACCGCTTAGCTCTGTACCATTTTAAGGTTATTCACTGGACTTGAACTGCTTAATTTCAACAAAAACTGAAAAATGTGGGTGTTCTAAAACTTTTGACCGTAGAGTATATGTATATGTATATGTATATGTACCATTAGCAGAACAAAAACACCTTCATTCATAACTATATTGATACACAGCCATTACATATATCGTCAATTATCTGCATTCATTTTCTTGTGCAATAGGTTCAGCTGACCGGTCACGTGATCTCAGTTGTGGATCGAAGAGGTACCTATAACGCTGCACAACAGTTGTACTCAACGTCTCATAAGCATAGTTCTCGACGGTTTTCAAAAAAGTCTCGTTCATCAACACCTAAAACGCACATTTGAGGCAGCTTGTAAATATGTATCTCTTTTGATTTGGGTCTTTGGCAGGTAATATGACATCACCATGATATACGTATATCTAATATATAAAGAAGAAAGTTTGTTTGTTTGTTTATGCATGTGGACCCTGCTGAAACCCAATGCGGATTAACTTTGCATGGCCTCCTCTTTCATCCAGAGGAAGGATGAGGGCTATGTTTGGATAGAAAAAAAATGATCCCAATATAAACCCAGATAATTGGCTCAGGCCTCGATCATGTCTTGTGCTTGTACATTGCCCGCATTCTTTCCCAGGTGCAATCGAGTGATATGTATTGTGAAGATCGTATGTTGAAGTTGTAGTGATTTGTTATCAACAACACATATTTAATTATTATTAACAACACATTATTTAATGGTTTACACATTTGCCTGTTGTTAAAAAGATTGCTTTACACAGATTTATTATACTCTCTCTGTGTTTAGGCCTTGAGTGAATATTTTGCTTGTACACTTCCTGGGTTTTTCCCGGGAGTGATCGAGTAATATGTTTTGAGATTGGTATGAAGGAAATATTTAAATCATATTTCATTGAATTTCTCCAGGTAACAGCGAGTATATATATATTTCCCTTCAATCCCCCACCTTCCCCCTTTTCACAAAAATATAGTGAATGACATCAGAGGAGCTTCCATTTCAATTGGGAAAGAAATGAAGGGTCCATACGTCATCCTGAAGCTTTTCTGAATCTCCTCTAAGCCTTCACAAATGATGGTCTTGAGTGAAACATGTACACTGCTTAAATTATTTAATTTCGGCCACTACTGACATCACACTCACAAACCATTTTACCAGTTGAATATCTTGTTATAATCGAGCAATCGGTCATTGATCCACGTTATATGTACAAGGGTTATGTTGAAGGATTAAACAGATGAGATCTGAAAAGTACACTTTAAATTGAAAGCACCAACTTTTTACAACTGTTGGAAATTTTTATCTATTTATTTACTTTTTACCCCCCAAGCTGCAATGTCTTCCATATATCAACATCTTTAATGTATACCATACTCTTTATTGCTCAATCAGGACAGGATTTGTAATTTGTTTGGGAAGCGAACCATAACTCCCTACTCTTCGCCAAAGCCAACCATGGGTCTAAATTAATGTCCACAAACAGCCATTGCTAGCAGATGTATCATCCGGTTCAATGTCCTCCCGATGAACATATTGCATATGAATACCAGGATGACAGTTGACAGCTGAGTTGAACCAGGCCACACAGCTCAAATGCCAGTGCACATACCTCTGAGCTGCATATCCCAACAACTGCCTATCCTCTTAGTCTGAGTCGATACTGATGCGAAGTAGGTACAAGACACAAAAAGAAGAGCGTCGATGAACAAGAAACATACGTAATCCTTCAAAATGATTTGCAACTTGATTATATCAAGACGAAGACCTTGGTGCTGCCATGTGATGTAATGATCCAAGGTGTTTTAACAAGATAAAAGTAGTCACACAAGTAATTGCAAGTATATAGCTGAAGCACAATGTGTACTTCTTGGACGTCATAGAAAACAACACTGTAAAGCAGCAGTTTCTCCGTTTTTTCCATTTGCATGAAGAAGATGATAAGCTTCTTGGAAGGTTGTGAGGAAGTGAAAAAAAATCATTGATGTCATTACGCCATCAATGGACACCCAGACATTAAGGGGGTCGAGGTAACAGGAGTTGTTTTGAGGAAATACATGAAGAAGGTCCTATAAAGACCTTCTGAGCCACAAGTGATGTATATAGTCAACCCTGTCCCCCTGAAGGCATCCATGGTCGTGCCATGCGCCCACCATTGCACAAGGTCTCGGTGAATACACAGCCGTTATACAGCTTAAGCTCCCCTGCCGTGTATGCTGACAGCATCGTATTGATTCGTGGACTCTCGTGTGAACGTAGGTTTGTGGTTTTTGTCCAACTTCCCACGGTGGTAGTCTCAGCCCATTACCATGAGATACTTGAAGGTAGAAAATGGGTATGTATATGTATGTATACATACATTTCATATATATCAATAGGATTTTTCAAGCAGACACGTGTGAAACTTTCAAGAACATTGAGTGTACTTCCTCGTCGGCAAAAGCGCAATCAGTCCTTCGTGCTGACCCCCTTTGGGTGCACTGTGCGTTTTACACTTGCACGCGCGGTAAGTGCGCACGGTGCGCGCTCACGTGTGAGACGGACTGCGCACGTCGGGCTGGACGCACATCCTTCCTATCTTGCTACCCCACCCCACTCCACTACACAAACCGCCCTCTTACCCAGCCTCCTGGCCGCTCGTCGTCCCTTCCCACCCGTTCCACGTCTAGGTGTGGGTGCGAGGTGGCCGGCGCGGGCGGCCGTCGGGGCGCTCTCATCCGCGCACCGCTGCCGCCGCGCGCGCCGTCAAACATGAAGCCGAGCCGACCGCGGCGGACGGTCCCAGGTGTAAGCGACGAAAGCAAGCGAACCCGAGGCGCAAGCACGGTGAGTCTTTCTGTCGGAGCACCGGTCGCGGTCGCCGCGGGGGCATCTTTCTCCAATGTTCTGTGGTCGCTCGAGCCATCCGGCAAAACGGCGCACCCCCCGGGCCCTCGGCCCTTGGGCCGTCGTCCCGTTATACCTGTGGCGACTGCCGGAGCCCGGTTGTGCCGGAGAGTCACGCGGGATGGCGGAGGAGGTCCGAGGGAGATATCCGCAAGCACAAACGGCAAGCTTGCTCAGTTACAAACTTTCTCGAGCGCTGTAACTTTGAGCGCGTCGCGCTGTAACTTTGAGCACACACTGTTCCTCCAGGTGTATATCGTCAGCGGTGGCGTTGACCGCGAGCTGTATTGTCATGAGTCCGGAATGGGATTTGGACTGGACAGGACAAACAAACTTATTAACGTTCTTTTTTATCTGTCCTCCCGAACAGTCATGTGATACGCATGCTCAGTGCTGATTTCTTGTATGCAGACCGCATCCTCATGTCTACAGCACACGCGCTCGGTTGGGTTAGGGTATGAAAGAGCTAATCTTTGGCGGGTTCATGCGAGGCTGGATAGCAACATCACAGATGTGGCAACTTTGCAGTTAGCGATGCAGAATGCGAGTCTTGTTTAGTTTACCATCTTTTTTCGCGATGGTTCGCGCTTCTCGCCGGTGAAAGTTGACTGTTTCATGCTGCAGAAAGGAAAGTGTTTGGACGGAGACCAAATGGTGCAGGTGTATATAATAATATTGCCATTCTGCAAGGGTTTACAAAAACGATTTTGAAATGTTTTGCTGTGCAGCAACGTCGGAATTACTTTTTGTTTTCCTTAATATCCCCACAACACTGTATCGACCAACTTGCTGCTGTGTGTGAGTGTGTGTGTGTTGCTGCTTCGTTGGGGACGCATCAGTTCTTCCTTCTCTTCTCATGGAGCATCCATTGTGTGCCGCTTCACGGCACTCCCATCTTAAGAGGATACTATAAGCTCATATACGCAGGCATATATCACCTTAACGGGAAAGTTTTAGTGAATTTGTTGTTGAATTTTTATTGCGATGAAAGTTTTGTTTTATTTTTTTTTCCTTTTCTCGCTGCTCAAACAAAACTTGTCCCTCAAAGTCTTCAGCATATCGACAGTCGTGCGACGAAGGAAGTACCCGTTTATTTATATACGCGTGGTATAGCTGCAGAAAAAGAGGAACCGTGGCGCAGCAAAGCTTGAAATATTGTGTGGCTTCTGCTTTCAAGTAGCGCTCTTTGTATTCGCCATGAGCTCTGGGCGGACAAAACGAACTCCGGGAGAACGAATTCGCGCAGCGTCGCCCGAGCGACCATCAAAGGGGCTCCCGGTGCGTCAAGTGTGGCGGAGGTCCCCGATACGTCCGCACCGTTTGTGGACTGTTTAACGGGCGCAGTGGCGGCGTTTCCACGTGCTGTGTGTCTTCCATGCAAAGGGGGCACGGCGACACCCCATTCCGTGGACTTTAGGTGTCGTTGGCGTCTCGGTTCTCCACAAGGCTGATTGAGGGTGAGCGCCAGTTAAACGTGTGGTGCTCATTCATGACGGTACGCTGGTTCTTCTGCAACAACACATTTGTGGGAACTTCTGCAACAGTGTTGGGAAGAACTTTCCAAACAATATTTGATTTACATTGTAGAAAGAATGCCACGAGTATGTTCGGCTGTCATATCTGCAAAAGGTGGCTACTTTGATGAGTCAAAAATTTAGATTAAATTTTGTTCAACAAAACGATTCCATGATTTCATTTTTATCTGCAATTGTTTATTTGTTCTATGCTTTAATTTCAGAGTACATTGAAACATTAAACTGCTTAAATTTCAGCAAAAACTGGAAAAATGGGGGTGTTCGAAAACTTTTGACCGGTAGTGTACATATACATGTATACAGTACAGAAAACTCCTCACTGAGACTGAATTTTTTATTATTTCGTTAAAATATGGTTATGAATAAATTCATTTTAAGCTAACACAT
Organism: Eptatretus atami; assembly: GCA_035128595.1. Taxonomy (NCBI): domain Eukaryota; kingdom Metazoa; phylum Chordata; class Myxini; order Myxiniformes; family Myxinidae; genus Eptatretus; species Eptatretus atami. The sequence goes on along the minus strand of CM068956.1, from coordinate 42,936,995 downwards.
ATTTATATTTTAAACAGATGTCCAATGAACTGTCCTTGAACGAATTATGAGGCTCTTGGTGTGTCCTGTTGGTGGTGACAATGAGGAACCTGGATATTTATAGCTTGAATAATCACACCATAGTTTCTCTACTTTCGCAGAAAACTGTTTCGTTGCATTCATACCATAGTTACTATGGTCAAGTCATCATTTTGAGTTAGTGATGAATCATCCAAAGATCTATTATCTTTAACCCACGGATAACCTTTGCTCCAAGGAGAAGTCGGCAAAGGTTTTTAGGCAAGAGCAGAACAGTTTAGACCACTTTGTGCAAATGCGTAACTCGGTGTTTTTGAAGAAACTTTAACACCAATACTTTTAACGAAGTCATTCACAAGATCTCCACTGGATTGTCGTCTATCAGAGAGAAAGCATGTGCTAAATTACTGAACATCACTTTTGGAGAGTTAGGCCTTTTTTCCTGACCACCTCCATGATCTACAGAGCCATGCTGCACTGCAGATCATCCTCAGAGTCTTGCATACAAGAACTCCATCTGACTGACACATGGAGTTGACACAGGGAGTATAGCTAAGACTTTTATTTATATATGCTTGCCACATAATATTTCCTTCCCAGGAGTCATAGTATGCACCACACCACAACGATGTCACTGCCAATACGTTTATAGCACTGCAGGTGTGGGACTTCCTGATTGGTTGTCATCCAAGCATCCACATTGTGCTATATTAACACATGACACACAATGGATTATTAAATTTTACACATGAGAAGCGATTCTATCACGTCATTTGCATTTCATACCCAGTTTTTACTCTGCTTCATATATATATATATATATATATAGACAGATGTTTGGTTCTACAGAACTTTAATATGGATACAAACAAACACGACATAATAGTGACCGAAGCTTTCTGTGCTGCACTCTTCAGGGTAAAAATCGCAGCAAGTGAAGAAGGAAGTGAAGGCGTGTGCTATATATGCAGGTCTCAATAAGGTAGACACTGATTGGTTCAACCATAATGACGTCACAGTTAATCCGAATGCCCATTGGTCGGCTCATCATCTTCACCTCGATGCTTCCATTGGCTGGAGCAGAGTTCGTCGATGATTGACGTTTGCAGCCCACTCCTGGAGAGAGGGGATGGATCTCCCCTAAGTCCATTCACCATTTGTTACCATGCTTCCCTTGATCTTTCCAAGCTGAAAGAGACACAAGATCGTACAATTCCTTTTGACGACATAATATTGGATCGGTGGTAAGGATGAAGGTTGCTACCAACATACGTAAATGAAACGAGCTCCGACCTCGGCTCAATATCCTGAACTATCTGCATTGTACTGGTCTGCACAGATAGGATTGGCAACCAGGTGCTGTGCAATGGCAGATGAAGCAGGTACAGTGGCGGTGGTTGCTGGATATTTCTACATGCTCGCACTGGTTGTGTTCTAACCCTCACAAGCTTTCTTCGAATCGCCAAAGGGACGTGTTGTTTGATCCGATCAGCCATCTTAGTGTTGTGCGGCCACGTACCGAGCTTCACATCGGCACTGAAACTCATAAATAACATTTCTGGTTGTGAGGTGGGTAGCACATCCCTGTTGACTGACGTCAGCAAACGGCGAGAGGTAAAGATTACTCGGGGTTGCACAGCCAGAAACGTGTTGGACAACAACATGTTTGATTTGTACTTCAAACCTTCGTGATGATTGCCCTTTCCAGGCATCCTGATATAGACTGGACATTTTTCTGGACCAATCTTCCGATCTTTTGTCGTGTTTATAAACTTGTGTATGTATCTCTTAACTATATGCTCAGGATAACATTCTCACCGAATACATACACAAGTTTCTAAACACGACAAAAGATCAGAAGATTTGTCCGGATAAATGTCCAGTCTATATCAGGATGCCTTGGAAAGGGCAATCATCACGAAGGTTTGAAGTACAAATCAAACATGTTGTGTCCAACACGTTTCTGGCTGTGCAACCCCGAGTAATCTTTACCTTTCCGTTGCCGACGTCAGTCAACAAGGATGTGGACCCACCTCACAAAAGCAATGTTATTTATGATAAATGAGTTTAAGTTCCGATGTGAAGCTCGGTACGTGGGCTGCAAAAACACTAAATTGGCTGATCGGATCAAACAACACGTCCCTTTGGCGATTCGAAGAAAAGATTGTGAGGGTTATAACACAACCAGTGCGAGCATGTAGAAATATCCAGCAACCACCGGCCACTGTACCTGCTTCTTCTGCCATTGCACACACCTGGTTGCCAACCCTATCTGTGCAGACCAGTACAATGCAGATATGTTAAGGATATTGAGCCGAGGTCGGAGCGTTTTCATTCACGTATGTTGAAGCAACCTTCATCCTTACCACCGATCAATACTATGTCATCAAAAGGAATTTGTATGATCTCTGTGTCTCTTTCAGCATGGAAAGACCAAGGGAAGTACAGTAACAAATGTGTGAATGGAACTTAGGGGAAACCCATCCCCCTCTCTCCAGGATGTTGTTGCAAACGTCAATAATCGACGAACTCTGCTCCAGCCAATGAGAGCTCGAGGTGAAGATGATGAGCCGACCAATGGGCGTTCGGATTAACAGTGACGCCATTACGGTTGAAACAATCAGCGTCTACCTTATTGAGACCTGCGTATAAAGCACACACCTTCACTTCCCTTCGTTTGCTTTGATTTTTACCTTAAAAGTGCAGCACGAAAAGCTTCGGTCACTATATGTCAGGTTTGTTTGTATATTGTATATATATATATTATATATATATATATATATTATATATATATATATATATAAAATACATACATACATATATATATATAAATACATATAAATAATATATAAAATATATGTATATATAAATACATATGAATACAAATATAAATTATATATTTTTTTTTTTACGTATATATATATATATATATATATATATATATATATATATATATATATATTATTTCTGTTAACGTCTGCGTGTAAATTGACGTATCTCCTCCCAAACTGCTGGACGGATTGTTGCCATTTTCGGCATGCGGGTGCTCTGTGGTGTAATGAACAGCATGGGCTATGTGAGATCGCGCCAGACGGATATGTTTGGGAATTTTGGGTGATTTTCTAATTTTTACGTTTGTTTCCATGGCGACGTGTGACGTCACCGCTGAGAGGCGTAATTCCGTCCTGACATCATCGGTCATTCGCTGACGTCATTACGTCTGTCGTCGACAGACCGTCACCGCCGAGAGGCGTAATGCCAATCCTCGTAAACAGCGTCTGCAATGTAAAACCCTCTTCTGCACATGCTGACTACCTCAGAAGGTGAATTTGACACAAAAAATGTAACAAGAAACATTGTATTTTAAGTAAAGATTTATTTAAAAAAAATATTATTTCGTTAATGTCTGCGCATAATTTGACGTTTCTCAACCGCCATCATTACCTGTGTTGTGTCTTGCGTGTGTGATCTTCAAATTAAAGCGTCCAAGTGTGTGTTCGATCGTCGGATGTGCGCCAAAAAGTGCCGTTCATTGAAATTTGCATTCTGAGTCTCGGTCACCCTCCACTGCGCCTGTTCAGTCTCGGGCTAGGCCTATATCATGTTTAACTTGCCCCATCACACGCCAACCTTCCAGTCACACTGCAGAGGATGCAATTTCCAGTCAGACTTGCATACTCGATGACCATAAACAAATCCCAGGGCCAAACATTTGACAAACTCGGAATATACCTCCCAGCCCCTGTGTTCTCCCATGGCCAAGTATATGTTGCATTTTTACGTGCAAGAGGTTACTCCTATATATCTATCAAAGTGGACAATAATTCCTCACAAGGACTATTCAGCAACGAGACACTCACCCAAAATGTCATCTACTTTAGATGTCCTTTAGAAAACTAAGGACAGGTAACCATAGTGCATCACATCCCTAATGACACCCTCCCCGGCCTCCCATAACATCAACTATTATGCCTCATCCACCTTTTGCACCCATTCAACTCCGTGCGGAGCACGGGTATATGCTAGTATATATATATATATATATATATATATATATATATATATATATATATATATATATATATATAATGAGTCAGAAGTAGTGCCCGATATCTGTCAGTTGATTGTTGTTGCCATTTGTATTACAGTGTACAAGAAGTAGAAATAAATTAATGACATGTTTATTTAACCATTTATTCAAGAAAAAATTACATAACTGTACCAAGCTGTTTTACTTGCAATTTCAAAGTGCCCTCTCTCGTGATCGATGCACAATTGCAGCCGAGCAGGCACAGAGCAGCACACCCGTCTGCAGAGTTCGATATCAATTTCCTCAAACTTTGCAGTGATTTGAGCCTTCAATTCCTGAATGGTACGAGGTTTTCACGATAAACAAGGTCTTTCACGAGCCCCCAAAGAAAGAAATCTGGAGGTGTAAGGTCTGGGGAGCGTGGCGGCCACTCGATCGGACCGCGGCGGCCGATCCACTTTCTGGGAAAGTTTTCATCAAGCCACTGACGAACATTACGTCCATATTGAGGTGGAGCTCCGTCATGCTGGAAATAACAGTCCTGATCTTGTACCCTGGGCCAAAGAAGGTTTGCAGCATATCCAGGTAAATTTCTGCAGTGACAGATCTCTCAAAGAAAAGGGTCCAATTATCCCTAATGGAGATATGGCTGCCCAAACTGTCACTCCAGGTAAATTTACCTCCTTCTCAACTGTCACTCTTGTGTTATTCGCAGCCCAGTAGACACAATTGTGTCTGTTAATTGTGCCATTAAGCTTAAAACATGCCTCATCTGACCACCAACATAAAAAATAAATAAATTACGAAAATTAATAATCTGCAGACAATTATTAACAACATGACTTCCCAGAAAAAATCTGACAGCCGAAAAAACAGAAATCGGGCACTACTTTTGACTCACCCTATATATATATATATATAATATATATATAATATATATATATATATATATTATATATATATATATATGTATATATATGTATAATGTATATATATGTATGTATGTATATATATATAAATATATATATATACATACATATATGCATGCCTGGTGTTTGCTTAATGGTTTAGGTGGTGAGCTTGGGATCCAAGAATCCTGAGTTCAAATCTCCCTTAGCTATTGAATTAATACCAGGTGGGTTGACTCAGCCTATCATCCTTCCGAGGTTGGCAAAATGAGTGCCAGCTTGCTGGTATCCTGTGTCGGAGTGGTGACCTGTCCAGGATTGGCCCAATACCCAAGGAGACTGCTTAGACAGCACCAACGCTCTGCACAGAGTGTGGTCCCGATGGATGGATGGATATATATATATATATATATATATATATATATATATATATATATATATATTATATATTACCATGCTCTTCGAGTCAAAGAAAGCTGCATGTAGCAAGCCAGAAAAGCTGCACAAGGTAAGCCCTTTGCTATTTCAAACCTGACATGGGTTCCTCTACAGCTGCAGACATTCACAAGTAGTACATACATGAGAATCCCAATGGCTCACGCCCCCTCAGCCACTGAATCGGTGTCATCACTTGTTGGTGAGTCATCAGCAACAGCGTAGACAGAAAGTCGCACCACTGAGGCTCCCAAGCATGCACCACATGCAATGCCAATAGCAGTAAACACATAAATAAAAAGACCCAATCACATCTCTCACCCATAATCAGAGGGAATAACCAATGATCTTTCACCAAAACAATTACCCCAGGTGGCTTGGATTATCAAATAAATTAACTCCCATGCTCTTCGATCCAAAGAAAGCTGCATAAAGCAACTAAGAAAAGCTCGGTAAGGTAAGCCATTTGCAGTTTCAAACGCTACCCGGGTTCCTCTTTATTATTACCACCAAAGGTGGATGTTATGTAATCATCCCTGTTTGTTTGTCTGACATCAGGACATCTCAAAAGGTTATGGAGAGATTCAGACGAAACTTGGTGGACACATTGGGTGTGTAACAAAGATGAATTGATTAGATTTTAGTGAAGATCTGGATCCGGATCTGAATACTATAATTACCTCCAGCATCTAAGGGAGAAGGATACTATAATTTTCACCCCTATGTCTGTCTGTTTTTCTGTCTGTAAACAGGATGTCTCAAAAGGTTGTGGACGGATTCGGACGAAACTTGGTGGACAGGTTCGGTGTGTGATTTTGCTGACGATCCGAATCCGAATCCAGTTACCAGAATTTTTAAATTTATAAAGTGATTCTTCACCATTGAGAGATGTGGTGAAAAACGATACACAGTTTAGCACGATATTTCAAAAAGTTGTGGACTACTTATTATCAAAGAAGGTGGATGAGTTGAGGAGGTGACACGAACAAGCCGATTAGATTTTGGTTCAGGTCCGGATCCAGATCTGGCCTATTAGTGGGATACAAAACATAAACTGTTCATCCTAGTGGAGATATGTGTTCTACTGAGTGCTGTTCTAGTTGATTTTTTATTTTTTTTAATGATTCTTCATCATTGAGAGATAGGGTCAAAAATGATAAAGAGCACGATATCTGAAAAAGTTATGGACGAATTCGGACAAAATTGGGTGGTTGAGTTGGGGAGGTGACAAGAACAAGCTGATTAAATTTTGGTTAGGTTCAGATGCAGATCTGGCATATCAGTGGAATACAAAACATATACTCTTCAGCATGGCAGAGTTATGCACTCTACCGAATGCCGTTATAGTATGGTAACTGCTGTTGGTATTTCACATGGTACATGCATGAGAGCCTCTGTGGTGTGCGTTTCTGGCTACATTGTCACTAATGATTTGCCAAAAAGTGATAAAAACCAGTACAACAGCCGGGGGGCGGTAGGAGAGGTAGGGGAGCATGCAGCATTGAGATTATCATTTTTAGCTCGCCTGTTCGAAGAACAGAGAGCTATAGTGATACCCCCGGCGTGAGCGTCAGCGTCAGCGTGAAAATGTTAAAGTTTTTGGTGCAAGTTATTTCCTTTCTAATGTTTTTATCTACCACACTATTTTTTACTGATTACAATATACAAATACATATATTGCTTTAAAATTATTTGGATCAGACTTCACTGCAATGCTTTATAAAAAATATTATGAGACTAGTCTTTTAAAAACGATAAATGTATAAAAAGGCGAGTATTGGGTGGCTTTGACACCAACTCTCTGGTTGTACTACTTGTAAATGTCTGCAGCTGCAGAGGAACTGGGTATGTTTTGAAATAGCAAAGGTCTTTGTATAACTTTTTTTGATGAGGAGAGCATGGGAGTTAATTTATTTGATAATCCTAGCCATGTGGGGTAATTGATTAGGTGAGAGCCGATTGGTTAATCCCTCAAATTACGGGTGAGAGACGTGGCACACACACACACACACACACACACACATTTGAGATGTACCTATCACACACAGAGATAGGTAGCAATTGACTAGAGACAAGAGACAGAGTCACCATCAATGTCATCAAAAGACTATAGCCATTGAACATAATCAAAACTGTTTCTATTTCGAGTGTGTGTGTGTGTGTGTGTGTGTGTGTGTGTGTGTGTGTGTGTGTGTGTGTGTGTGTGTGTGTGTTTACTATGTGGTACTTCGGTTAATAGGTGGAAATCACGATGATGAAGTGTTCAGCTGAAGGAGTTAAGATATGTGCAAGGCTGACGAAGCAGTGAAAAGTCCAAAACAAACAAGGTGTTGCACCAATAATATAGCACCGCCCACTTGATGTTTTTTGGGGTCTGTTCCCACAAGCCACAGTGAAAGCACAAAGGGGGTTAAAAAAAAGAAAGAAATTGCCAATTGAGTAACGATTTGCTCTCTCGTCGCCGAAGCCCTTTTGAGTGGTGCTTTAGCTGAGCGGCGGGAGCGCTGCTCGAAGAGCGTACGTTTCCTTCCCCATAGGCGGTGCACTCTCACAGACCCTTGTATGGCACAGAGGAGGAGGGAGGACAGCATGCACTCCCACGGACCCACGCACCGCTTCGCAGGGAGTGGGAGGGGCACGATGCACCTCCACAAACCTGTGCACGGCCCAGATGACGGAGGACCACCGTGCAGTCCTAAAAACCCGTGCACCGCCCAGAGAGGGAGGAGGAGGGGCACGGTGCACTCCCATGGACCCGTGCACAGCGCAAACGAGAGGGGGAGCTCAGTGCTCACTCACTGCTCTACACCTACACACCCATAACCACTGTTCCAAAATCACCTTCGCAAGTCGCGCCCTCCAGACACCCACCCATCTTACATAGTCAGCATGAAATCAGCAAAGTCACACACAAGTACAGTCGTTTGCCATGTTGTTGTTGTTGTGCTGTGGATTTCCAAGAAAAAAAACCGGCGGTTCTTTTTGGATGTAACAACAATGAAAGTACCAAACCACCCTCACTGGGGTGGGGGGGGGTTCCAGTGAAGTTCCCAGGATAACAGCTGTGTAATGTTACAGATGCTCAGAAGTCGAATAAGAGTATTTGAAACAACCAAAATATCACAACGTGGCAGCGTGCGTGAAGTGCTCAGATTTCTCAGATACTTCGGCCGATAATAAACTTACTGTAATCCAGCAAATGCCATGGGGGTCTCAAATTCCCAAATTAATTCTGTACGGTACCTGTAGTATAAACTTGCAGTCTTGTCATACCACAATGGTACCTGTAGTCTAAACCTGCAGTCCTGCAATACCAGAATGGTACCTGTAGTCTAAACCTGCAGTCCTGTAATACCAGAATGGTACCTGTAGTACAAACATGTAGTCCTGTAATACCAGAATGGTACCTGTAGTATAAACATGTAGTCCTGCAATACCAGAATGGTACCTGTAGTATAAACATGTAGTCCTGTAAATACCAGAATGCTACCTGCAGTATAAACCTTCATCCTGTAATACCAGAATGGTACCTGTAGTATAAACCTGCAGTCCTGTAATAACCAGAATGGTACCTGTAGTATAAACTTGTAGTCCTGTAATACCGGAATGGTACCTTGTATATAAACTGCATTCCTGTAATACCAGAATGGTACCTGTAGTATAAACATGTAGTCCTGTAATACCAGAACGGTACCTGTAGTATAAACTTGTAGTCCTGTAATACCAGAATGGTACCTGTAGTATAAACTGCAGTCCTGTCAATACCAGAATGGTACCTGTAGTATAAACCTGCAGTCCTGTCATACCAGAATGTACCTGTAGTATAAACTTGCAGTCCTGTAATACCAGAATGGTACCTGTAGTAAAACTTGCAGTCCTGTAATACCAGAATGGTACCGTAGTGTTAAAGTTGCAGTCCTGTAATACCAGAATGGTACCTGTAGTAAACTGTAGTCCTGTAATACCAGAATGGTACCTGTAGTATAAACTTGTAGTCCTGTAATACCAAATGATACCTGTACTATAAACCTGCAGTCCTGTAATACCAGAATGGTACCTGTAAATAAACCTGCAGTCCTGTAATACCAGAATGGTACCTGTAGTATAAACTTGCAGTCCTGTAATACCAGAATGGTACCTGTAGTATAAACCTGCATCCTGTATCCCAGAATGTACTGTAGTATAAACTTGCAGTCCTGTAATACCAGAATGGTACCTGTAGTATAAACTTGCAGTCCTGTAATACCAGAATGTACCTGTAGTGTAAAGTTGCAGTCCTGTAATACCAGAATGGTACCTGTAGATAAACTTGTAGTCCTGTAATACCAGAATGGTACCTGTAGTATAAACTTGTAGTCCTGTAATACCAGAATGTACCTGTATAAACTGCAGTCCTGTAATGCGCAGAATGGTACCTGTATGATAAACTGCAGTCCTGTAATACCAGAATGGTACCTGTAGTATAAACCTGCAGTTCTGTAATACCAGAATGGATCTGTAGTATAAACCTGCAGACCTGTAATACCAGAATGGTACCTGTAGTATAAACCTGCAGTCCTCTAATACCAGAATGGTACTTGTAGTATAACCTGCAGTCCTGTAATACTAGAATGGTACCTGTAGTATAAACCTGCAGTCCTGTAATACCGGAATGGTACCTAGTATAAACTTGCAGTCCTGTAATACCAGAATGTACCTGTAGTATAAACTTGCATCCTGTAACCAAATGTACCGTAGTAAAAACTTGCAGTCCTGTAATACCAGAATGGTACCTGTAGTATAAATTGCAGTCCTGTAATACCAGAATGGTACCTGTAGTGTAAACTTGTAGTCCTGTAATACCAGAATGTACCTGTACGATAAACCTGCAGTCCTGTAATACCAGAATGGTACCTGTAGTATAAACCTGCAGTTCTGTAATACCAGAATGGTACCTGTAGTATAAACTCTGCAGTCCTCGTAATACCAGAATGGATACCTGTAGTATAAACCTGCAGTCTCTGAATACCAGAACGGTACCTGTTAGTATAAACCTTGCTAGTCCTGTAATACCAGAATGGTACCTGTAGTATAAACATGTAGTCCTGTAATACCAGAACGGTACCTGTAGTATAAACCTGCAGTCCTGTAATACTAGAATGGTACTTGTAGTATAAAGATGTAGTGTCCTGTAATACCAGAACAGTACCTGTAGTGTAAACAAGTAGTTCTGTAATACCAGAACGGTACATGTAGTATAAACCTGCAGTCCTGTAATACCAGAACGGTGCCTGTAGTATAAATCTGCAGTCCTGTAATACCAGAATGGTACCTGTAGTATAAACATGTGGTCCTGTAATACCGGAACGGTACCTGTAGTATAAACATGTAGTCCTGTAATACCAAAACGGTACCTGTATTGTAAACAAGTAGTTCTGTAATACCAGAATGGTACCTGAAGTATAAACCTGTAGTCCCGTAATACCGGAACGGTACCTGTAGTATAAACCTGACGTCCTGTACGGTACCTGTAGTATAAACATGTTGTGTCCTGTAATACTGGAACGGTACCTGTAGTATAAACATGTAGTCCTGTAATACTGGAACGGTACCTGTAGTATAAACCTATAGTCCTGTAATTCAGGTACAGTAACTGAAGTATAAACCTGTTGTCCAGTAATACCGGTACAGTTCCTGTAGTATAAACATGTCGTCCAGTAATACCGGTACAGTTCCTGCAGTATAAACCTGTTGTCCTGTAATACCGGTACAGTACCTGCAGTATAAACCTGTTGTCCTGTAATACCCGTACAGTACCTACAGTATAACCTGTTGTCCTTGTAATACCGGAACAGTCCTGCAGTAAAACCTGTTGTCCTTGTAATACCGGTACAGTACCTGCAGTATAAACCTGTTGTCCTGTAATACCGGTACAGTCACCTGCAATATAAACCTGTTGTCCTGTAATACCGGAACAGTTCGTGCAGTATAAACCTGTTGTCTTGTAATACCGGTACAGTACCTGCAGTATAAACCTGTTTTCCAGTAATACCGGTACAGTACCTGTCGTATAATCCTGTTTTCCAGTAATACCAGAACGGTGCCTGTAGTACAAACAAGTAGTCCTGTAATATCGGAACGATACCTGTAGTATAAACAAGTAGTCTTGTAACACCAGCAAAGTACCCAAAGTATAAACCTGTCGTACTGTAATACCGTTAGAGTACCTGGAGTATAAACTTGATCTGCTGTACGTAATACTGGTACGGTACCTACAATACAAATCAGTGGTCCGGTAATACTGGTACAGTACCTGCAGTATCAACCTGTAGTCCTGCAATAACGGAATAGTACCTACAGTATAAACCTGAAGTCCAGTATTACCGGTACAGTACCTGTCGTATAAACCTGTAGTCCTACAATTCCAGTGCAGTACCTGATATATAAACCTGTCGTACTGTAATACCAGTACAGTACCTGCAATACAATTCAGTAGTCCTATAACACCAGGACAGTACCTGCAATACAAACCAGTCGTCCAGGTGTACCGGTGCAGTACTTGTAGTATAAACCTATCGTCCTGTAATAATAGTACAGTTTACCTGTAGTATAAACCCCAAGTCCAGTAGTACCGGTACAGCACCTGCAGTATAAACTTGTGAATTTTAATTTTTTTGTTGCCTACCAGCATGGCACCCATGCTATGCACAGGAGGGAGCCAAAAAGTAAACACATAATGCAGAAACGGCGAATGCCAAACGATGAACCAAGAAATCCCACATTCCTGTGACACGAATGTTCTAATCAGCGAATGTTCAGGTGAAAACCCTCACATCATTTCCTTCTCCCTTCAATGCAATCTCTTACTTTTAAACAATGAATACATATGGACATTAGATGCAAGTGGAGGTCATTCCACCCATCATGCATGCACCACATCAGCACCACACCGACTTATCAACACCAGGCGGCCAGGCCAAAAAATAGAAAAATGCGCTTTTTTGTTTTTAGTTTTTGCTGTCGTTTTTTTGTAGTTTTTTTTCTGCATTTTTTTAAAAGATTTTTTTCTGTAGTTTAAAAAAAAAGTTTTTTCTGTAATTTTTTGTTTTTGTATTTTTTCTGTAGTTTTGTTCTGCAGTTTTTTTGTATTATTTTTTCTGTATTTGTTTTTTACAGGGCCGTAAACACGTATAGTCCGTTCATTCAATCAGTGGAATTGAACGCCTTGAGTGCTGGTGATGGAAAATGGCTGAGTGTAGAATTGGTGTCAAATCAATGATTCATATACATTGGTAAATACTCTCACATTTCTTTCATTACCACAGGAAGACGTGCTGGAATATATCGTGAATGGAATATACCGTGCTTGGAATATACCATGCTGGAGTATACCGTGCTGGAATATACCATGCTAGGTATACCAGCTGGATATATCATACTACAATGCTGGAATAATACCATGCTGGAATATACCTATGCTGGAATATACAATGCTGGAATATATCATGCTGGAGTATACCATGCTGGAATATACCATGCTGGAATATACAATGCTGGAATATACCATGCTGGATATACCATGCTGGAATATACCATGCTGGAATATACCATGCTGGAGTATACCAATGCTGGAATATACAATGCTGGAACATACAATGCTGGAGTATACCATGCTACCATGCTGGAATATACCATGCTGGAATATACAATGCTGGAGTATACCATGCTGGAATATACCATGCTGGAGTATACCATGCTGGAAATACACTGCTGGAGTATACAATGCGGAGTATACCATGCTGGAATATACCATGCTGGAATATACCATGCTGGAGTATCCATGCACCATGCTGGATATACCATGGTGGAATATACATGCTGGAGTATACCATGATACATGCTGGAATATACCATGCTGGATATACCATGCTGGAATATACCATGCTGGGAATTATACAATGCTGAGTATACCATGCTGGAATATACAATGCTGGAGTATCCATGCTGGATATACATGCTGGAATATACAATGCTGGAGTATACCATGCTGGAGATCCATCGGAATATACATCGGTATACATGCTACATCTGGACAATACCATGCTGGATATACCATGCTGGAATATACATGCTGGAGTATACCATGCTGAATATACCATGCTGAATATACCATGCTGAATATACCATGCTGGATATACAATGCTGGAGTATACATGCTACATGCTGGAATTACCATGTGGAATATACATGCTGGAGTATACCATGCTGGAATATACATGCTGGGAATATACCATGCTGAATATACAATGCTGGAGTATAACCATGCTGGAATATACATGCTGGAATATACAAGCTGGAGTATACCATGCTGGAATATATGCTGGAGTATACCATGCTGGAATATACCATGCTGAGTATACACTGCTGAATAACCATGCTGGAATATACAATGCTGGATATACAATGCTGGAGTATACAATGCGAGTATCCATGCTACCATGCTGGAATATACATGCTGGAGTATACCATGCTGAATATACCATGCTGGAAATACCATGCTGGAATATACAATGCTGGAGTATACCATGCTGGAATGATACACATGCTGGAGATATACAATGCTGGAATATACAATGCTGGAGTATACATGCTGGATATACCATGCTGGAGATATACCATGCTGGAATATACAATGCTGGAGTATACAATGCTGGAGTATACCATGCTACCATGCTGGAATATACATGCTGGAATATACCATGCTGGAGTATACCATGCTGGAATATACATGCTGGAATATACATGCTGGATATACAATGCGGAGTATACATGCTATACATGCTGAGTATACATGCTGGAATATACCATGCTGCATGCTGAATACCATGCTGGAGAATACAATGCTGAGTATACCAGCTACATGCTGGATATATACCATGCTGGAGTATACAATGCTGGAGTTACCATGCTACCATGCTGGAATATACCATGCTGGAGTAACATCTGGAATTCCATGCGGAATATACCATGCTGGAATATACATGCTGGAATATACAATGCTGGAGTATACATGCTACCATGCTGAATACATGCTGGAATATACCATGCTGGAGTATACCATGCTGGATATACATGCTGGATATACATGCTGAATATACAATGCTGGAGTATACCATGCTGGAATATACCATGCTGGAATATACAATGCTGGAGTATACATGCTGGACATATACATGCTGGAATACCATGCTGGATATACAATGCTGGATATACCATGCTGGAATATACCATGCTGGAATACAATGTGAGTATACAATGCTGGAGTAATACAATGCTGGAGTAACCATGCTGGAATATACATGCTGGAGTATACCATGCTGGAATATACAAGCTGGAGTATACCATGCTACCATGCTGGAATATCCATGCTGGAATATACGATGCTGGAGTATACCATGCTGGAATATACCATGCTGGAAATACCATGCTGGAATATACATGCTGGAGTATAACCATGCTGGATATACAATGCTGGAGTATACCATGCTGGAATATACATGCTGAGTATACATGCTGAATATACCATGCTGAGTAACCATGCGATATACAATGCTGGAGTATACAATGCTGGAGTATACATGCTACCATGCTGAATATACCATGCTGGGAATATACATGCTGGAGTATACATGCTGAATATACCATGCTGGAATATACCATGCTGGAATATACAATGCTGGAGTATACATGCTGGAATATACATGCTGGAATATACAATGCTGGAGTATACCATGCTGGAATATACAATGCTGGAGTATACCAATGCTGGAATATACCATGCTGGAATATACATGCTGAGTATACATGCTGAGTATACAATGCTGGAGTATACCATGCTGGAATATACAATGCTGGAGTATACCATGCTGAATTACAATCGGAGTATACATGCTGGAATATACAATGCTGGAGTATACCATGCTAACATGGGATATACATGCTGGAATATACATGCTGGAGTAATACCATGCTGGAATATACAATGCTGGAGTATACCATGCTGGAATATACAATGCTGGAGTATACCATGCTGGAATAACCATGCTGGAATAACACATGCTGAGTATACCATGCTGGATAACAATGCTGGAGTATACCATGCTGGAAATATCCCATGCTGGAGTATACCATGCTGGAATATACATGCTGAGTATACAATGCTGAGTATACATGCTACCATGCTGGAATATACAATGCTGGATATACCATGCTGGATATACCATGCTGGAATATACCATGCTGGAATATACCATGCTGGATAATACAATGCTGGAGTATACCATGCTGGAATATACATGCTGGAGTAACCATGCTGGAATATACAAATGCTGGAGTAATACCATGCTACCATGCTGGAATATCCATGCTGGAATATACATGCTGGTATAACCATGCTGGAAATACATGCTGGAAAACCATGCTGGAATATACAATGCTGGAGTATACATGCTGAGATATAGCAATGCTGGAGTTATCCATGCTGGAATATACAATGCTGGGTAATACCATGCTGGAATATACATAGCTGGAGTATACATGCTACCATGCTGGAATATACCATGCTGGAATATACATCTGGAGTATAACCATGCTGGAATACCATGCTGGAAATACCATGCTGGAATATACAATGCTGGAGTAATACCATGCTGGAATATACAATGCTGGATATACCATGCTGGAATAACAATGCTGGAGTATACCATGCTGGAATATACATGCTATAAGTATACATGCTGGAGTATACCATGCTGCCATGCTGGAATATACCATGCTGGAGTATACCATGCTGGAGTATACAATGCTGGAGATACCATGCTACATGCTGGAATATGCATGCTGGATAATACGATGCTGAGTATACAATGCTGGAGTATACCATCACCATGCTGGAATATACCATGCTGGAGTATACCATGCTGGAATATACAATGCTGGAGTATACATGCTACCAGCTGGAATACCATGCTGGAATATACATGCTGGAGTATACCATGCTGAAATATACCATGCTGGAATATGAAAACAATGCTGGTATACCATGCTGGAATAACAATGCGAGTATACCATGCCTGGAATATACAATGCTGAGAAACCATGCTGGAATATACATGCTGGAGTATACCATGCTGGAATATACAATGCTGGAGTATACAATGCTGGAGTATACCATGCTACCTGCTGAATATACCATGCTGGAATATACCATGCTGAGTATACATGCTGGAATAACCATGCTGGGATACCATGCTGGATATATACAGCTGGAGATACATGCTGGAATATACCATGCTGGAAATATACAATGCTGGAGTATACCATGCTGGAATAACATGCTGGAGTATACCATGCTGGAATATACAATGCTGGAGTATACCATGCTGGGATATAACATGCTGGAATATACAATGCTGGAGTATACAATGCTGAGTATACAATGCTGGAGTATACCAATGCTACCATGCTGGAATATACCATGCTGGAGATATACCATGCTGGATATACAATGCTGGAGTATACCATGCTACCATGCTGGAATATGCCATGCTGGAATATACGATGCTGGAGTATACCATGCTGGAATATACCATGCTGGAAAATACAATGCTGGAGTATACAATGCTGAATATACAATGCTGAGTATACGATCAATGCTGGAATATACATGCTGGAGTATACCATGCTGGAATATACAATGCTGGAGTATACCATGCTACCATGCTGGATATACCATGCTGGAATATACCATGCTGGAAATAACCAATAACTGGAGTATACCATGCTGGAATATACAATGCTATAGTATACATGCTGGAGTATACCATGCTGCATGCTGGAATATACCATGCTGGAGTATACCATGCTGGAGAATACAATGCTGGAGTATACCATGCTACCATGCTGGAATATGCCATGCTGGATATACGATGCTGGGTATACATGCTGGAGTATAACCAGCTACCATGCTGAATAACCATGGGAGTATACCATGCTGGAATATACAATGCTGGAGTATCATGCTACATGCTGGAAACCATGCTGGAATATGTGCTGGAGTATACCATGCTGGAATACCATGCTGAAAACAATGCTGGAATACATCTGAATATACAATGCTGGAATATACCATGCTGGAATACAATGCTGGAGTATACCATGCTGAATATACCATGCTGGATATACCATGCTGGAATATACAATGCTGGAGTAATACCATGCTGGAATATACCATGCTGGAGTATACCATGCTGGAATATCAATGCTGGAATACATGCTACCATGCTGGAATACCATGCGGAATATACCATGCTGGAGTATACAATGCTGGAATATACCATGCTGGAATATACCATGCTGGAATATACAATGCTGGAGTATACCATGCTGGAATATACCATGCTGGAATATACATGCTGGAATATACAATGCTGGAGTATACATGCTGGAATATACAATGCTGAGTATACCATGCTGGAATATAACATGCTGGATATACAATGCTGGAGTATACAATGCTGGAGAAACAATGCTGGAGTATACCATGCTACCATGCTGGAATATACATGCTGAGTATACCATGCTGGAATATACAATGCTGGGATCATGCTACCATGCTGGAATTCCCATGCTGGAATATACCATGCTGGATATACCATGCTGGAATATACCATGCTGGAAATACCATGCTGGAATATACAATGCGGGAGTATACCATGCTGGAATATACAATGCTGGAGTATACATGCTGAATATACAATGCTGGAGTATACCATGCTGGAATTACAATGCTGGAGTATCCATGCTACCATGCCTGGAATATACATCGGAATATACAATGCATGGAATATACCATGCGGAATAAACCATGCTGGAGTATACCATGCTGGAATATACAATGCTATAATACAATGCTGAGTATACAGCTATGCTGAATATCCATGCTGGAGTATACCATGATGGAGTATACAATGCTGGAGTATACGCTACCATGCTGGAATATGCCATGCTGGAATATACGATGCTGGAGTTATACAATGCTGGAGTATACCATGCTACCATGCTGGAATATACCATGCGGAGTATACATGCTGGAATATACAATGCTGGAGTAACCATGCTACCATCTGGATATACCATGCTGGAATATCCATGCTGGAGTATACATGCTGTAATATACCATGCTGGAAATACCATGCTGGAATATACAATGCTGGAGTACCATGCTGGAATATACAAGCTGGAATACCATGTGGAATAACAGCTGGATAACCATGCTGGAATATACCATGCTGGAATACAAGCTGGAGTAATAATCTACCATGCTGGAATATACCATGCTGGAAATACATGCTGGAATATACCATGCTGGAATATACCATGCTGGAATATACAATGCTGGAGTAATACCATGCTGGAATATACCATGCTGGAATATAAATGCTGGAGTATACCATGCTGGAATATACAATGCTGAGTATACATGCTCCATGCGAATATACATGCTGGAATATACAATGCTGGAAATACCATGCTGGAATACCATGCTGGAGTATACCATGCTGGAGTATACCATGCTGGAATATACAACTAGTATCAATGCTGGAGTATACCATGCTGACTGCTGGAATATACGATGCGAGTATACCATGCTGGATATACAATGCTGGAGTATACATGCTACATGCTGGAATATCATGCTGGAATATACATGCTGGAGTATACCATGCTGGATATACCATGCTGGAATATACATGCTGGAGTATACCATGCTGGAATATACATGCTATAGTACAATGGCGAGTATACCATGCTGCCATCTGAATATACAATGCTGGAGTATACCATGCTGGAATATACAATGCTGGAGTATACCATGCTACATGCTGGAATATGCCATGCTGGAATACACGATGCTGGAGTATACCATGCTGGAATATACATGCTGGAGATACCATGCTGGTATATGCTGGAGTATACCATTCTGGAATATACAATGCTGGAGTATACCATGCTGGAATATACAATGCTGGAGTATACAGCTGGAATATACAGGGACATGCTACCATGCTGGAATATACATGCTGAATACGATGCTGGAGTATACCATGCTGAAATACCATGCTGGAAAATACCATGCTGGAATATACAATGCTGGATATACCATGCTGGAAATAAATGCTGGATATACATGCTGGAATATACAATGTGGAGTATACCATGCTGGAATATACAATGCTGATAGATACAATGCTGAGTATACCATGCTGCATGCTGGATATACCATGCTGGAGTATACCCATACTGAGTATACAATGCTGGAGTATACCATGCTACCATGCTGGAATATGCCATGCTGGAATATGCACTGCTGGATATCGATGCTGGAGTATACAATGCTGGAGTAAATACCACCCATGCTGGAATATACCATGCTGGAGTATACCATGCTGGAATATACAATGCTGGAGTATACAGCTACATGCGGAATATGCCATGCTGGAATATACATGCTGGGTATACCATGCTGGAATATACCATGCTGGAAATACCATGCTATACGAATGCGATAGTATACAATGCTGGAGTATACCATGCTGGAAATACCAAATGCTGGAGTATACCATGCTGGAATATACAATGCTGGAGAACCATGCTGGAATATACCAATGCTGGAGTATACCATGCTGGAATATACATGCTGGAGTATACAATGCTGGAGTATACCATGCTACCATGCTGAATAACAATGCTGAATATCCATGCTGGATATACATGCTGGAATATACCATGCTGGAATATACCATGCTGGAATATACAATGCTGGAGTATCCATCCTGAATATACCATGCTGGATATACAATGGAGTATACCATGCTGGAATATACCAATGCTGGAGTATACATGCTGGATATACATGCTGGAGTATACATGCTGGAATATAAATGCTGAATATACATGCTGAGTATACAATGCTGGAGTATACCATGCTGGAGTATACCATGCATACCATGCTGGAATATACCATGCTGGAGTATACCATGCTGGAATATACAATGCTGGAGTATACCATGCTACCATGCTGGAATAGCCATGCTGGAATACATGCTGGAGTATACCATGCTGGAATATCCATGCTGGAAATATACATGCTGGAGTATACCATGCTGGAATATACAATGCTGGAGTATAACCATGCTGGAATATACAATGCTGGAGTATACCATGCTGGAATATACAATGCCTGGAGTATACCATTACATGCTGGAATTACCATGCTGAATATACCATGCTGGAATAACATACTGGAGTATACCATGCTGGAATATACAATGCTATGTAACAATGCTGGAGTATACCATGCTGCCATGCTGGAATATACACATGCTGGAGTATACCATGCTGGATATACAGCTGGAGTAACCATGCTATCCATGCTGGAATATCCATGCTGGAATATAATGCTGGAGTATACAATGCTGGATATACCATGCTACCATGCTGGAATATACCATGCTGGAGTATACCATGCTGGATATACAATGCTGGAGTATACCATGCTACCATGCTGGAATACCATGCTGGAATATACTGATGCTGGAGTATACCATGCTGGAAATACATGCTGGAATATACATGCTGGAGTATACAATGCTGGAATATACAATGCTGGAGTATACCATGCTGGAATATACAATGCTGGAGTATACCATGCTGGAATATACCATGCTGGAGTATCCATGCTGGAATATACAATGCTGGAGTATACATGCTGGAATATACCATGCTGGAGTATACCATGCTGGAATATACAAGCTGGAGTATACAATGCTGGAGTATACCATGCTACATGTGGAATATACATGCTGGATATACCTGCTGGAGTATACCATGCTGGAATTATACCATGCTGAATATACCATGCTGGAATATACAATGCTGGAGTATACCATGCTGGAATATACCATGCTGGAATATACCATGCTGGAATATACAATGCTGGAAGTATACCATGCTGGAATATACAATGCTGGAGTATACCATGCTGGAATATAACATGCTGGAATATACATGCTGGAGTATACAATCGGAGTATACAATGCTGGAGTATACCATGCTACCATGCTGGAATATACCATGCTGGAGTATACCATGCTGGAATATACAATGCTGGAGTATACCATGCTACCATGCTGGAATATGCCATGCTGGAATATACATGCTGGAGTATACCATGCTGAAATACATGCTGGAAATACCATGCTGGAATATACAATGCTGGGAGTATACATGCTGGAATAACAATGCTGGATATACCATGCTGGAATATACAATGCTGGAGTATACCATGCTGGAATATACAATGCTGGAGTATACATGCTACCATGCTGGAATATACCATGCTGGAATATACAATGCTGGAATATACCATGCTGGAATAAACCATGCTGGATAATACATGCTGGAATATACAATGCTATATATACAATGCTGGAGTATACCATGCTGCCATGCTGGAATATACCATGCTGGAGTATACCATGATGGAGTATACAATGCTGGAGTATACCATGCTACCATGCTGGAATATGCCATGCTGGATATACGATGCTGGAGTATACAATGCTGGAGTATACCATGCTACCATGCTGGAAATACCATGCTGGAGTATACATGCTGGAATATACAATGCTGGAGTATACCATGCTACCATGCTGGAATATGCATGCTGGAATATCCATGCTGGATATACCATGCTGGAGTATACCATGCGGAGTATACCATGCTGGAATATACAATGCTGGAGTATACCATGCTGGATATGCTATACCATGCTGGAATAACATGCTGATATACCATGCTGGAATATCCATGCTGGAATATACAATGCTGGAGTATACCATGCTGGAATCATGCTGGAATATACCATGCTGGAATAATGCTGGAATATACCATGCTGGAATATACATGCTGGAATTACAGCTGGAGTATACCATGCTGGAATATACGCATGCTGGAATAACAATGCTGGAGTATACCATGCTGGAATATTCAATGTGGAGTATACCATGCTGGAATAACATGCTGGAATACCATTGCTGGAATATACAATGCTGGAATATACCATGCTGGAATAAACATGCTGGAGTATACCATGCTGGAGTATACCATGCTGGAAATACAATGCTAATAGTGTAACAATGCTGGAGTATACCATGCTGCATGCTGATATATACGATGCTGGAGTATACCATGCTGGAGTATACAATGCTGGAGTATACCATGCTACCATGCTGGAATATGCCATGCTGGAATATACGATGCTGGGAGTATACCATGCTGAATATACCATGCTGGAATATACATGCTGGAGTATACCATGCTGGAATATACAATGCTATAGTATACAATGCTGAGTATACCATGCTGCCATGCTGGAATATACCATGCTGGAATATACCATGCTGGAGTATACAATGCTGGAGTATACCATGCTACCATGCTGGAATATGCTATGCTGGAATATACGATGCTGGAGTATACCATGCTGGAATATACCATGCTGGAATATACAATGCTGGAGTATACCATGCTGGAATAGCCATGCTGCCATGCTGGAATTATATTGCAAAATGACCCAAGCGTTACCTATTCTGCCAATCCTGTACATCTCATTCTTTGCTTAATTCACTTAACTCACACATCCTACTTTTATTAGAGGGACGACAAGAATGTTATGAATGAATATACTGTATGTGACATTTTCATTATGATTTAACTTAATGTATTACCAAGCCGTCAGTTGCCTGCCACAACAAATAATAGGTTTAAAAAAACATACACGTGTATGGTTGGATAGCTCAGAGGTATCTCACTCACTTTTTATTTGCCTATTCTCGGTTCGAATCCCCACCTGACGATAACCATGATGCTTCCTATACATGCAGTCGAGTCCTCGGATGGACGAGAATCCGGGGACCCATCTCCCAGGGCTAATGGTGGGCAACAGGAACCTAAATACATTCTGACAGCGATTTTAAAAATTAGCACCCAAAATCCCGTGTCACATTAATTTATAATAAAGAGCACGTGGCTCAAAAACACTGAAGACTATTTTTATGATAAAGCAACAGTTTTACCCAGAAATAATATTTCAAAGATGTTTTTTTTAATTTTTCTCACCTTGAGTAAGCGAACATTAATGTAAAATGAGCTTACTTCCATTTACAAGCAGAGATATTGAATCCGTCATTGCTGCTGATGTCAAGTCTTTCCTGTTTTCAAACAACCTGGTCTTAGACCATCAGGTTGGATTCCGTCCTGGTCACTCAACTCTGGAGGTGTGGCTGCTCCTCCCTCAGCAATGGTTGGAGGCCCTAAATCTCAATCAAGAGGTTCGGACCATCTCGCTCGATACACCTCAGGCATTGGGCACAGTCTGCCATCCTGCTTTGCTTACCAAGCTCTCTGCCTGTGGCATTCAAGAGTGCCTTAATTCCTGGATTTTTTTTTTTAACTTCCACCACTCATGCACTCAATGTGTTGCTGTCAATGGAGCCCTATTCACCCTTCTCCCAGTGGAGACTGGAGTTCCTCAAGGCATTGTGTTGGACCCAATCTTGGTACTCGTTTATATAAATGATCATTCTGATGCTCTGAAAAATCCTCTCTTCTTTATGGTAGATGACTCCACATTGTGTCGTAGAGTACCCTCATTCCAATGCTCGGGAGATTACAACTACTTCACTCTCTGTTGATCAGGAATTGATTAGATGCTGGTTGTTAAATGGAACATGTCCGTCAATCCTGAAAGGTCACACTGTCTCACCCTGTCACTTCGGAAAGATCGTCAAACTAATATACCTGCTTATTTCCATGGTCAACCACTGGAAGAGGTTCAGTCACTAATTTCTTGACATCATCATCAGCCTTGGCCTCGAATAGGCCAACCATATCGCAAAGCTGGCCTCCAAAGCCAGCCAGAGACCGGGCATTCCCGATTGATCCAAATCTTCGCTTGGAAAATCATCAGAGCTACTCACAGTCTACAAAGCCTTTGACCATATAGCTCAATGGAGTACTTCTCTCCCCTATGGGCTGGGTGCCAAGCATTACATCTATCTTTTCTGGATTATGTGGAATCTTTAAAGCTTTCAACATTATTTGAATCTACTGTGACAAGGCCAAAGCACAAGATCTGTTGCTTTCACATCACATGCAGGTCAGAACATACAGATAAACATACATACATGAGGAGCATGCACCACAGCATGTCACTGCGTCCACTTTCCACCTGTACACCAGGGGCCTCTGTCCTGCCATCCCCCAGGAAGATGCCTGGCCGATCCCCATCTCTTAGGGATAGGACATTCCAGGCAGCCACCCGAAGGGACAGCCTCAGGTTAACCCACGGAGACCGCAGTCTGGTGAATGACACCTCAGCACCACCCTGCCACACACCACTGCATGCGTTTTTGTAGAGTGGTGTTTTTATGGTGGCCGCAGTGCAAATCCTGCCACCAACCTCCTAGGAAAAGTAACCCACTGCAGGAGGACGTCTACAGAGGCAGTTGAGCACCAGATATAGATGACCGTTGGCTCACAAGGAGCTCCTCCACCCTTTGACAGGTTTTGTTCTCAGTCCTGCTGGGTGTCCGTATCCATACAATTTCCTCACCAGGAAACACGGTGGGGGGAGCTCGTGTATTCACCGACACTCAACCATGAACAGCTCATTACAGGTTTCACATGATACCTGGAGCAAGTCACAGATTTGATCTGGCCTGACCTGACAATGTCAGGTCAGTGGTCTCTTATTTTTTTAACCACCTCTTCTCTGATATTGCTTCCTCTGCTCTCTTTAAAGCCTCTGATCCTCCCCAACAACTCCAGGATGCATGCTTTCTTCCAGTAACCCTCTCCTGGTTTAACTTCCAAAATTCAGGCTGACTGCCCACCTCAACTCCTTTATTCCTCACTTCTCCTGTCCATGGGACCACCTTCTCGAGGCCGTTCTTTCCCACTCTTCCCTCCAGAGCTTCAAGCAGGCAGTGCACCACCACTTCTTGTGATCCCCCAACCTGGCCCATGGTCTTTATTAACTCCATTAACTCTTCCTAACCCAATCCCCTCACTGCTGATTTCAGTGTTTTCTCCTCTTTTTTTTCTCTCACTCGTTTCCTTTCCTGTTCATTGCTGGTTGTGTCTTGCTATTTCCTTGCTGGTTGTGCTCAATTGTTACTCTGCTACACCACTGCCAATTTTACCTTGCTCTTTCATTTGTCTCACTCTTGTAGAGAAACAAAAAAGTGCATGAAGTTCTAATCTCAACTACTCAAAAGTTCAAGGACCAGGCTTTTTTCACAGTGATCCAAAGCTTATGGAGGAGCTTGTATATAAATCACATTCAGAACAAGGACAACAGTATATGTCACATAGACAATGGCAGACAATGGACAAACATGGCATATTGGATTTGAACCTTGGTTTCCTGCATCATAAGCCAACTTTTCATAAGGGAATGCAAAACAGAAGCAGAAGCCATGGGCGATGTAACTCAGTGACGATCCTCTAATACATAAAACCATAATAGTGATGACTAAGTTAAGCATAACATTTTCATTAAATTGTTATTAGAGAGGCCTCTTGGTGGACATAATGAACTACAAAACAATAATTTGAAAGCAAATAGCAAAATAATTCGAGGCAGAGTAATGAAGTGTTACAATCTCAACCTCGAGCTGGAAATAATGTACAAGCCTTGATAGAGTGTATACCTTGAAAAAAATAATTAAGCAATTCAGCTTTGAAACTGTGGAATAAATGATGGATTCAGAGGCTATTGAAGAGGGATACCCAAGCAGGAAATTGGACGTGCAACACGTAATCATACAATTATCCTCAACTAAACTGAGTGAGCAATCCAAGAAATGCACGCACAAATCGAGTCTCAAGGATCGTGGCAGCTCGGGAAGCGCGCTTGTGTGTTTGCAAGTTAAATGACCAGACTTGACTCGACTCGGTGGTGTAATGGTTGGAGTGTCTGCTCAGAGTCTGGACGGTCAGTGGTTCAAGAGCTGTCAGAGTCACACCAAACACTTTAAAATGATGTGTTGCTTCCTACTTGATGTTCAGCATGAAAAGCATAAGAGCACAGACAATCCGCATAGGAATTGACATCTATGGAGAGGAGGAAATTCCTCCTGAGCAGTGTGGTGAGAAAGGCGTGCCATTGTTGTCACGTCGCTAGTACCCAGAGTTCCCCAGCAAGTGACGGTACTTCCCCCAAACTCAGTGGTTGTGTTTATCTCATCAAACAGTCTTAGGTTGTGTCTCGTATGCAGATATAGATAGATTAATAGATATATATTATATATATATATATATCATATAGATATAGTGTGTGTGTGTGTGTGTGTGTGTGTGGTGGTGGTGTGTGTGTGTGTGTGTGTGTGTGTGTGGTGTGTGTGTGTGTGTGTGTGTGTGTGTGTGTGTGTTGCAGCTCCACAACGAGCCTGGATTCTGTAAAAAAAAATGTTGGTTTGAAAAATCTGTTTAAGCATTTCCTCTCTAATGCATGCAATGGCCACTTTTGAGACTGATGGCCGATCATTAAATAAAAGTTCGGAGAAATACATGCCAGTCTCCTTGGTGCAGCTTGGCATGTGCTCACTTTACCTGCCATGAGTCGATATTGGCAAAGGGTGTAGAGTGGGGGGGAGAAACATCTTTCCATTCCCAACTGGCTCATTTTTATCATCTCTAGATTTCATCAAGATTTGGAATCCTCGACAACATGTGAGGATTAAGTATGAGTGAGAAAGAAAGCCTGTTAGTTAACGTTCTGATACGTTTTTATTTTGTTTCTGGAATAATGTTTATACAGATTTGCTGTGAGGTTTTGTTGTTTTGTTTTTTTTCTCGAATAATTTGGCCTCTGCGGATACAAGTAAATGGAATACTATTGGACCCCACTATTCATGGGGGATACCTTCTTGGAAAATGCCGCGAATGTCAAATTGGTGAATGTCGGGGCATTGTTTCAATGGAAAGGGGGTGGATAGGCTCCCAGCGAGATGTGATTCATACTAATACGCAGAAAAAAATGTCAAAAAAAACAAACGTGAATACGCCCATGAAAAACTATGACAACGTCAAACACAGTGCCATAGATGTTGAAGCAGGTCGCATTCTATAAACCGTGATTACGTGGGGTCTTCAAATAGCGAATCCGCGAATAGCGGGGTCCGACAGATTGGCTGCAAAAATTCTTGACTTTCTTTTGAGAAAGTGGAGAGATAATATAACAATTTCACAAAATTTTTGGGAGGGGGGCACACGTGCGGTGCGGGTGATAATGTAGTGAGTTTACTTAAGGTTGGAGGGGGTGTACCCCCCAAATCCCTAATGGTGGATCCTGTCCTGATAGTTAAATATCCACAGAATAAAAAAATAGGTTTCGTTTAAAGAATAGATATGGCTTCACTTAACACTTAATCGTTGTTCTTTTCTTGAAAAAACATCTTGAAACGAAGATTTTTATGTTTTCTGGTGCCCTTTTACATTCGATTGGCCCAATCCAATACATCACCCCCCAAAAAACGGCAATCATACATCATGTAACCCACCACGTCATCTCGACCTTGGGTTCATAGATGTATCGTCCAACAAACAGACAGCACCTTCTACATAATTATTTTGACTATCGTCGTAATCTGAGGATTCTTGATCAGAAAATTATTCCTCAAATTCACTTTCTGACGAGTCTGAAACGAGTTGTGCACCTAAATTGCGTGCTGAGAATTTTTTCCTTGATTACGCCATGGCAGTTTTCTGGAA
Source organism: Eptatretus atami (assembly GCA_035128595.1). Classification (NCBI taxonomy): domain Eukaryota; kingdom Metazoa; phylum Chordata; class Myxini; order Myxiniformes; family Myxinidae; genus Eptatretus; species Eptatretus atami. The sequence continues at coordinate 42,908,729 of CM068956.1, read as the reverse complement.
AATTTTAGGGGTGGTACCCGACGGGTTTGCTTTTTTAACTGTAACTGCTCAAAAAATTGTTAGAATTAAAAACCACGCACAGTTTTATGTTTATTACTTTAAAAAAATCAATATAATCACATTTTAAAAAATATTTATTTTTTCTGATTCTGTGGACCTTTAAGTAATCATAGTAATAATGTCATTGAAACATGACTTTCAATCCTGACAAATCTTCCAGTCTGACCATTTTACTCCTAAAGGGTCATCAAACAAAGCAATCCATCTGTTTTCACAGAAAGTCACTGGAAGAGTTTCAGTCTCTTGAACTTCTCGACATTACCATTAGCCTTGACCTCTCCTGGGACTGTGGCATTAATACCCCTATGTAGCAAAGCTGGCCTCTAAAGCTAGCCACAGATGGAAATCCTACATTGTTCCAAGTAATACCTTGAAAAATCAGAACTACTCACAGCCAACAAGTAGGCCATTGCACATAGGGGTATAAGTCACTTGAATACAGTTTCTGTGCAAGAAGGATGGAGATTACTTGAAATCAATTTATATGAGATCCAAGTAAGTATCTGAGACAGAATCATCTTATCCCCACGTACACTCTGTGCTCATAAATTTTTAATGAGTGGTTCAAACCAGAGATTGACCAGACTCAAATCACCACCAGGGTTCCAATCATCAATCTACCATACTCAGAGTGGATACTCTAACCTTACACCACCATAGTATCGGTCTCTCTGGAATACCATAGAATCTACAGCTCTCAAAACGATTAGAATCTCCTAAAATGAAGCCGAAGCACATTGCCTGTTGCTCTTACATGTTCTCGGCAGGTCAGTGGTCCCTGTTTTTTTTACAATCTCCCCTTCGGTCTAGTTCATTCTACTCTCTTAGCCTTCTGACCTCTCTTTCTCTCTCTCTGTCCCCATCTACTTCAGGATACATATGTTCCTCCAACAACCCCCAGGCTTTCTCAAAATCCAGGCTTTCCACACCCTTTTTTAAAAATTATTTTCTCTCATTGAACTGACTTCCAGAGATGGTTCAATTACACTCTTCCTTCTCGGTGGCAAACCACTCGTCTAAAGTCCATCTTATGTTATTCCTCATCCATACCTGGAATCTTTTCTCTCCCCATTAACCCTACCTAGCAGCCCTCTTACGTGTAGTTTGCTGTTTCCCCCTTCCTCTCGCTCCAATTTTGTTGTTGGTTAATTCCCTTGCTTGTTGTATCCAACTATGGCTCCACTGTCACTGCATTGCCATTTTACTCTCTGTTATCTCGCACTTCCACGAATCACAATTTTGGATCCTAAAAATAAGAAAATGTCCCTCTTTTATCAGTATATATGGATTTCAGACCAGAGGCATCACTGGGCCCATGGGGCACATACCCCAAATGTTTTTTGCTGTGCCCCAAATCTATTTTAACCCTTTGGTTGTGATAGACCACTTTACAACAATTTGCCAATTTTTCTACACGTGCCACTGTGCTAAATGTTACATTGGGGGTGACCTGACCTTTGCCAAGAAATTGGGCGATTG
>CM068956.1:42871604-42901938 GCA_035128595.1 Eptatretus atami | reverse complement strand
ACGAGAGAGATGTAATACCGCAGCTGGAATATACTATGCTGGAGTATACCATGCTGGAATACGCTATATATATTGCGGAGTATACCATGCTGAGTATATACAATGGCTGGAGTGTACCATGCTGGAGTATACAATGCTGGAGTATACCATGCGATACCATGCTGGAGATATGCATGCGGAAATGCCATGCTGAGATTACGTGAGTACGCTGCATGGGAAACATGTGATACATGGGATACTGCTGGAGTATAACCATGCTATACCATGCTGGAATAATACTGCTATACAATGCTGGAGTATACCATGCTACCAGCTGAATTACCATGCTGGAGTATACCATGTTGGAATATACCATGCTGGAATATACAATGGGAATCAGCTGGAGTAACCATGCTGGAATATACACATGCTGGAATAACCATGCTGGAATACAGCCTGGAATATACAATGCTGGAGTATACAATGCTGGAGTATACCATGCTAGGCCATGCTGGAGTATACCATGCTGGAGTATACAATGCTAGAGTATTGCCATGCTAACCATGCTGGAATATACCATGCTGGAATATACAATGCTGGGAGTATACCATGCTGGAATATACCATGCGAGTATAACGTGCTGAAAGAATATACCATGCTGGAACATACAATGCTGGAGTATACCATACTGGAGTATACCATGCTGGAATATACATGCTGGAAATTACCATGCTGGAGTTATACAATGCTAGAGTATACCATGCTACCATGCTGGAATATACCGATGCTGGAATATACAATGCAGGAGTATACCATGCTGGAATATACAATGCTGGAGTATACCATGCTGGAATATACCATGCTGGAATTCAATATGCTGGAGTATACCAATGCTGGAGTATACCATGCTGACGTATACCATGCTGGATATACCATGCTGGAGTATACCATGCTGGAATATACCATGCTGAGTTACCATGCTGGAGTATAATGCTGGAGATATACATTGCTGCCATATGCTAGATATCTGCTGGATATACAATGCTGGAGTATACAATGCTGATATACCATGCTCATGCTGGAATATACAATGCTGGAGTATACCATGCTGGAATATACAATGCTGGAGTATACCATGCTGGAATATACAATGCTGGAGTATCCATGGTGGAGTATACATGCTGGAGTATACCATGCTGGAATATACCATGCTGGAGTATAACCATGCTACCATGCCTGGAATATCCATGCTGGAGTATACCTGCTGGAGATACATGTTTTACCATGCTGGAATATACCATGCTGGAATATACAATGCTGGAGTAATACATGCTACATGCTGGAATATACCATGCTGAATATACAATGCTGGAGTATACCATGCTGGAATATACAATGCTGGAATATACCATGCTGGAATATCCATGCTGGAGTATACCATGCTACACATGTGATATACCCATGCTGGAATATACCATGCTGAGTATACCATGCTGGAATATACCAATGCTGGAGTATACCATGCTGGAATATACCATGCTGGAATATACCATGCTGGAATATACAATGCTGGAATATATCATGCTGGAGTATACATGCGGATATACCATGCTGGAAATATACCATGCTGGAGTTCATGCCTGGAGTATACCATGCTGGAATATACCATGCTGGAGTATACCATGCTGGAATATACAATGCTGGAAGTATACCATGCTACCATGCTGGAATTACCAATGCTGGAGTATACATGCTGGAGTTACCATGCTGGAGTATACCATGGCTGGATATACCATGCTGGAGTATACAATGCTGGAGTATGCCATGCTAACCATGCTAGAATATACCATGCTGGGAATATACAATGCTGGAGTATACATGGCTGAGTATACCATGCTACCATGCTGGAATATACAATGCTGGGATACAATGCTGGAATATACAATGCTGATGTATACATGCTGGAATATCAATGCTGGAGTAATCCATGCTGGAGTATGCCATGCTGGAATATACATGCTGAATATACCATGTGGAATATACCATGCTGGATATAATCATGCTACATGTGGAATATACCATGCTGGAAATACAACTGGAGTATACCATCTGGATATACATGCTGGAGTATAACAATGCTGGAGTATCCATGCTACCATGCTGGAATATACCATGCTGGAGTATACAATGCTGGAGTATACCATGCCTACCATGCTGGAATATACCATGCTGGAATATACAATGCTGGAGTATACCATGCTGGAATATACCATGCTGGAATATACATTCTGGAGTATACCATGCTGGAATATACAATGCTGGAGTATACCATGCTGAATATCCATGCTGAGTATACCATGCTGGATATACATGCTGGAATATACAAGCTGGAGTAATACCATGCTGGAATATACATGCTGGAGTATACATGCTGGAATATACCATGCTGGAGTATACATGCTGGAGTATACAATGCTGGAGTATACATGCTAACCATGCTAGAATATACCATGCTGGAATACACATGCTGGAGTATACCATGCTACCATGCTGGAATATACATGCTGGAGTATACCATGCTGGAATATACAATGCTGGAGTATACATGCTGGAATATACAATGCTGGAGTATACAGAGTGGAGTATGCCATGCTGGAATATACATGCTGGAGTATACCATGCTACCATGCTGGAATATACCATGCTGGAATATACAATGTGGAGTATAGCCATGCTGGAGTATACCATGCTGGAATATACAGATGCTGGAGAATACAATGCTGGAGTATACCATGCTGGGAATATACTAATGCTGGAATATACAATGCTGAGTATACCAATGCTGGATATACATGCTTGAGTAAATACATGCTGGAATATACCATGCTGGAATAACTGCTGGACAATATACAGTGCTATAGTATACAATGCTCGGAGTATACCATGCTGCCATGCTGGAATATACCATGCTGGAGTATACACTGCTGAGTATACAATGCTGGAGTATACAATGCTGGAATATACCATGCTGCATGCTGGAATATATTGCAAAAATGACCCAAGCGTTACCTATTCTGCCAATCCTGTACATCTCATTCTTTGCTTATTCACTTAACTCCACATCCTACTTTATTAGAGGGACGACAAGAATGTTATGATGAATATACTGTATGTGACATTTTCATTATGATTTAACTTAATGTATTACCAAGCCGTCAGTTGCCTGCCACAACAAATATAGGTTTAAAAAACATACACGTGTATGGTTGGATAGCTCAGAGGTATCTCACTCACTTTTTTATTTGCCTATTTCGGTTAGAATCCCACCTGACGATAACCATGATGCTTCCTATACATGCAGTCGAGTTCCGGATGGACAGAATCGGGGACCCATCTCCAGGGCTAATGGTGGGCAACGGAACCTAAATACATTCTGAACGATTTTAAAAATTAGCACCAAAATCCCGTGTCACATTAATTTATAATAAAGAGCACGTGCCAACACTGAAGACTATTTTATGATAAAGCAACAGTTTTACCCAGAAATAATATTTCAAAGATGTTTTTTTTAATTTTTCTCACCTTGAGTAAGCGAACATTAATGTAAAATGAGCTTACTTCCATTTACAAGCAGAGATATTGAATCCGTCATTGCTGTGATGTCAAGTCTTTCCTGTTTTCAAACAACCTGGTCTTAGACCATCAGGTTGGATTCCGTCTGGTCACTCAACTCTGGAGGTGTGGCTGCTCCTCTCAGCAATGTTGGAGGCCTAAATCTCAATCAAGAGGTTCGGACCATCTCGCTCGATACCACTCAGGCATTGGGCACAGTCTGCCATCCTGCTTTGCTTACCAAGCCTCTGCCTGTGGCATTCAAGAGTGCCTTATTCCTGGATTTTTTTTTTTAACTTCCACCACTCATGCACTCAATGTGTTGCTGTCAATGGAGCCCTATTCACTTTCTCCAGTGGAGACTGGAGTTCCTCAAGGCATTGTGTTGGACCCAATCTTGGTACTCGTTTATATAAATGATCATTCTGATGCTCTGAAAAATCCTCTCTTCTTTATGGTAGATGACTCACATTGTGTCGTAGAACCCTCACCAATGCTCGGAGATTACAACTACTTCACTCTCTGTTGATCAGGAATTGATTAGATGCTGGTTGTTAATGGACATGTCCGTCAATCCTGAAGGTCACACTGTCTCACCCTGTCACTTCGGAAAGATCGTCAACTAATATACCGCTTATTTCCATGGTCAACCACTGGAAGAGGTTCAGTCACTAATTTTCTTGACATCATCATCAGCCTTGGCCTCGAATAGGCCAACCATATCGCAGAAGCTGGCCTCCAAAGCCAGCCAGAGACGGGCATCCCGATTGATCAAATCTTCGCTTGGAAAATCATCAGAGCTACTCACAGTCTACAAAGCCTTTGACCATATAGCTCAATGGAGTACTTCTCTCCCCTATGGGCTGGTGCCAAGCATTACATCTATCTTTTCTGGATTATGTGAATCTTTAAAGCTTTCAACATTATTTGAATCTACTGTGACAAGCAAGCACAAGATCTGTTGCTTTCACATCACATGCAGGTCGAACATACAGATAAACAACATAACATGAGGAGCATGCACCACAGCATGTCCTGCGTCCACTTTCACCTGTACACCAGGGGCTCTGTCCTGCCATCCCCCAGGAAGATGCCTGGCCGATCCCATCTCTAGGGATAGGACATTCCAGGCAGCCACCCGAAGGACAGCCTCAGGTTCCCCAGGAGACCGCAGTCTGGTGAATGACACCTCAGCACACCTGCCACACACCACTGCATGCGTTTTTTGTAGAGTGGTGTTTTTATGGTGGCCGCAGTGCAAATCCTGCCAACCCCTAGGAAAGTAACCACTGCAGAGGAACGTCTACAGAGGCAGTTGAGCACCAGATATAGATGACCGTTGGCTCACAAGGAGCTCCTCCACCCTTTGACAGGTTTGTTTTCTCAGTCCTGCTGGGTGTCCGTACATACAATTTCCTCACCAGAAACACGGTGGGGGGAGCTCGTGTATTCACCGACACTCACCATGAACAGCTCATTACAGGTTTCACATGATACCTGGAGCAAGTCAGATTTGATCTGGCCTGACCTGACAATGTCAGGTCAGTGGTCTCTTATTTTTTTTAACCACCTCTTCTCTGATATTGCTTCCTCTGCTCTCTTTAAAGCTCTGATCCTCCCCAACAACTCCAGGATGCATGCTTTCTTCCAGTAACCCTCCTCCTGGTTTAACTTCCAAAATTCAGGCTGACTGCCCCTCCAACTCTTTATTCCTCACTTCTCCTGTCCATGGGACCACCTTCTCGGAGGCGTTCTTTCCCACTCTTCCTCCAGAGCTTCAAGCAGGCAGTGCACCACCACTTCTTGTGATCCCAAACCTGGCCCATGGTCTTTATTAACTCCATTAACTCTTCCTAACCCAATCCCCTCACTGCTGATTTCAGTGTTTCTCCTCTTTTTTCTCTCACTCGTTTCCTTTCCTGTTCATTGCTGTTGTGTCTTGCTATTTCCTTGCTGGTTGTGCTCAATTGTTACTCTGCTACACCACTGCCAATTTTACTTGCTCTTCATTTGTCTCACCTCTTGTAGAGAAACAAAAAAGTGCATGAAGTTCTAATCTCAACTACTCAAAAGTTCAAGGACCAGGCTTTTTCCAGTGATCCAAAGCTTATGGAGGAGTTGTATATAAATCACATTCAGAACAAGGACAACAGTATAGTCACATAGACAATGGCAGACAATGGACAAACATGGCATATTGGATTTGAACTTGGTTTCCTGCATCATAAGCCCAACTTTTCATAAGGGAATGCAAAACAGAAGCAGAAGCCATGGGCGATGTACTCAGTGACGATCCTCTAATACATAAAACCATAATAGTGATGACTAAGTTAAGCAAACATTTTCATTAAATTGTTATAGAGAGGCCTTTGGTGGACATAATGAACTACAAAACAATAATTTGAAAGCAAATAGCAAAATAATTTCGAGGCAGAGTAATGAAGTGTTACAATCTCAACCTCGAGCTGGAATAATGTACAAGCCTTGATAGAGTGTATACCTTGAAAAAAATAATTAAGCAATTCAGCTTTGAAACTGTGGAATAAATGATGGATTCAGAGGCTATTGAAGAGGGATCCCCAAGCAGAAATTGACGTGCAACACGTAATCATACAATTATCCTCACTAAACTGAGTGAGCATCAAGAATGCACGCACAAATCGAGTCTCAAGGATCGTGGCAGCTCGGAAGCGCGCTTGTGTTGTTTGCAAGTTAAATGACAGACTTGACTCGACTCGGTGGTGTAATGGTTGGAGTGTCTGCTCAGAGTCTGGACGGTCAGTGGTTCAAGAGCTGTCAGAGTCACACAAACACTTAAAATGATGTGTTGCTTCCTACTTGATGTTCAGCATGAAAAGCATAAGAGCACAGACAATCGCATAGAATTGACATCTATGGAGAGGAGGAAATTCCTCCTGAGCAGTGTGGTGAGAAAGGCGTGCCATTGTTGTCACGTCGCTAGTACCCAGAGTTCCCCAGCAAGTGACGGTACTTCCCCAAACTCAGTGGTTGTGTTTATCTCATCAAACAGTCTTAGGTTGTGTCTCGTATGCAGATATATATAATATATGTAATATATAATATACATACATATAGATATAGTGTGTGTGTGTGTGTGTGTGGTGTGTGTGTGTGTGTGTGTGTGTGTGTGTGGTGTGTGTTGTGTGTGTGTGTTGCAGCTCCACAACGAGCCTTGGATTCTGTAAAAAAAATGTTGGTTTGAAAAATCTGTTTAAGCATTTCCTCTCTAATGCATGCAATGGCCACTTTTGATACTGATGGCCGATCATTAATAAAAGTTCGGAGAAATACATGCCATCTCCTTGGTGCAGCTTGGCATGTGCTCACTTTACCTGCATGAGTCGATATTGGCAAAGGGTGTAGAGTGGGGGGAGAAACATCTTTCCATTCCCAACTGGCTCATTTTATCATCTCTAGATTTCATCAAGATTTGGAATCCTCGACAATGTGAGGATTAAGTATGAGTGAGAAGAAAGCCTGTTAGTTAACGTTCTGATACGTTTTTATTTTGTTTCTGGAATAATGTTTATACAGATTTGCTGTGAGGTTTGTTGTTGTTTTGTTTTTTTCTCGAATAATTGGCCTCTGCGGATACAAGTAAATGGAATACTATTGGACCCCACTATTCATGGGGATACCTTCTTGGAAAATGCCGCGAATGTCAAATTGGTGAATGTCGGGGCATTGTTTCAATGGAAAGGGGGTGGATAGGCTCCCAGCGAGATGTGATTCATACTAATAGCAGAAAAAATGTCAAAAAAAAACAAACAACGTGAATACGCCATGAAAACTATGACAACGTCAAACACAGTGCCAGGATGTTGAAGCAGGTCGCATTCTATAACCGTGATTACGTGGGGTCTTCAAATAGCGAATCCGTGAATAGCGGGGTCCGACAGATTGGCTGCAAAAATTCTTGACTTTCTTTTGAGAAAGTGGAGAGATAATATAACAATTTCACAAAATTTTTGGGAGGGGGGCACACGTGCGGTGCGGGTGATAATGTAGTGAGTTTACTTAAGGTTGGAGGGGTGTACCCCAAATCCCTATGGTGGATCTGTCCTGATAGTTAAATCCCACAGAATAAAAAATAGGTTTCGTTTAAAGAATAGATATGGCTTCACTTAACACTTAATCGTTGTTCTTTTCTTGAAAAAAATCTTGAAACGAAGATTTTATGTTTTCTGGTGCCTTTTACATTCGATTGGCCCAATCAATATCACCCCCCAAAAAACGGCAATCATACATCATGTAACCCACCACGTCATCTCGACTTGGTTCATAGATGTATCGTCCAACAAACAGACAGCACCTTCTACATAATTATTTTGACTATCGTCGTAATCTGAGGATTCTTGATCAGAAAATTATTCCTCAAATTCCACTTTCTGACGAGTCTGAAACGAGTTGTGGCACCTAAATTGCGTGCTGAGAATTTTTTCCTTGATTACGCCATGGCAGTTTTCTGGAAAATTTTAGGGGTGGTACCCGACGGGTTTGCTTTTTTAACTGTAACTGCTCAAAAAATTGTTAGAATTAAAAACCACGCACAGTTTTATGTTTATTAACTTTAAAAAAAATCAATATAATCACATTTTAAAAATATTTATTTTTCTGATTCTGTGGACCTTTAAGTAATCATAGTAATAATGTCCATTGAAACATGACTTTCAATCCTGACAAATCTTCCAGTCTGACCATTTTACTCCTAAAGGTCATCAAACAAAGCAATCCATCTGTTTTACACGAAAGTCACTGGAAGAGTTTCAGTCTCTTTGAACTTCTCGCATTACATTAGCCTTGACCTCTCCTGGGACTGTGGCATTAATACCCTATGTAGCAAAGCTGGCTCTAAAGCTAGCCAGATGGAAATCCTACATTGTTCCAAGTAATCCTTGAAAATCAGAACTACTCACAGCCAACAAGTAGGCATTGCACATAGGGGTATAAGTCACTTGAATACAGTTTCTGTGCAAGAAGGATGGAGATTACTTGAAATCAATTTAATATGAGATCCAAGTAAGTATCTGAGACAGAATCATCTTATCCCACGTACACTCTGTGCTCATAAATTTTAATGAGTGGTTCAACCAAGAGATTGACCAGACTCAAATCACACCAGGGTTCCAATCATCAATCTACCATACTCAGAGTGGATACTCTAACCTTACACCACATAGTATCGGTCTCTCTGGAATACATAGAATCTACAGCTCTCAAAACGATTAGAATCTCCTAAAATGAAGCCGAAGCACATTGCCTGTTGCTCTTACATGTTTCTCGGCAGGTCAGTGGTCCTGTTTTTTTTACAATCTCCCCTTCGGTCTAGTTCATTCTACTCTCTTAGCCTTCTGAACCTCTCTTCTCTCTCTCTGTCCCATCTACTTCAGGATACATATGTTCTCCAACAACCCCCAGGCTTTCTAAAATCCAGGCTTTCCACACCCTTTTTTAAAAATTATTTTTCTCTCATTGAACTGACTTCCAGAGATGGTTCAATTACCTTCCTTTCGGTGGCAAACCACTCGTCTAAAGTCCATCTTATGTTATTCCTCATCCATACCTGGAATCTTTTCTCTCCCATTAACCTACCTAGCAGCCTCTTACGTGTAGTTTGCTGTTTCCCCTTCCTCTCGCTCCAATTTTGTTTGTTGGTTAATTCCCTTGCTTGTTGTTTCCAACTATGGCTCCACTGTCACTGCATTGCCATTTTACTCTCTGTTATCTCGCACTTCACGAATCACATTTTGGATCTAAAAATAAGAAATGTCCTCTTTTATCAGTATATATGGATTTCAGACCAGAGGCATCACTGGGCCATGGGGCACATACCCAAATTTTTTTTGCTGTGCCCCAAATCTATTTTAACCCTTTGGTTGTGATAGACCACTTTACAAATTTGCCAATTTTTTCTACACGTGCCACTGTGCTAAATGTTACATTGGGGGTGACTGACTTTGCCAAGAAATTGGGCGATTGTGGTGGGGGGGGGGGGAGGGTTAAATTTTGAGGGGCAAATGCCCAAATATTTTTTGGAAGCGAGTGGGCACCTCTGTTTCAGACTGAAAACTTAGATGCTCAGAAAACTGTTGCTTGAGTCATGTTGAATCATGAGAAACATTCCATCAATATGAGGGGTAAGTAAGCCTTTGTCTGACATAAAAACGGAAGAAACAAAACTCGGAAAATCGTAAAAATGTTCACTTCATAAAGTTGACAAGGTTGTGATGTGGAAAATGTAACATAGTTGAGGTCAACACAAAATAAATCTTCTTCTTTTTGCCAATGAGCACAAATATTTCTGAGCCAAGCCAGCACATAAGGTGGCATTTTCTCTTTATTTCCTTTTTCTTCCTCTCTCCCTCACCATTTCAGGGCACACATGCTACAAGTTCTCGTCTGCTTTGCTGAACTGATGTGCACTCAACTCGAGCATGTGCATTCCACCTAGTCTCTGTACAAGTAAGGAATTAAAATAGTTATGAAGTGGCTTTGAGAGCAGGATATGCTGGAAATCCTTCAGAAGGTGGGCGCAGCCTCTTCACTCTTTTTCAGACCTTGACAAAATCACAAGCTGTTCAAAAACTTGAATATGTCATATAATCCAGATATATCTATATATCTCTATCTCTATCTCTAACTCTACTCTCTATCTCTATTCTATCTCTCTTCTCTCTCTCCAAAAGGACCATCTGGTCTCCCATTCATACTCCTGAGTTCAGCCATGATCTTTCTTGGGCAAACCACTTTCAAAGTTTGCCTCCAAAGGCAGCCGCTGACTGGGCATTCTCCATCATACAAAGTCTTCCTTGGCACATCTGAGCTTCTATCCACATGCAAGGCCTTCATCCACAGCTTGATGGAGTACTGCTCTCCTTCTGGGCTGGCTCCCTGACTCACATCATGCCCGCTTGAGGCCATGGAAACAAGGCCTTCAAGATTATGGCATCTCCGAATGAAGCAGAGTCTATGGCATATCACTTTGCAGGTTGGTGATCTCTGTCTTCTATCACTTCCTTTTTGGTCTTGCACCTTCTGCTCTTTCTGTGCTTTGTCCCCCTCCCACAGGTGTCTGTCAAGCATCCATAGTCCACATCAACCCCCTTCTTGTAACACTACGAAATCCAGAATCACTGCTCACCTCCACTCTTTGTTCCTTTTTTCCAGCCTGTGCAACCGACTTCCACATTCTCTTCAATCTCATTCTTCCCTGCAGGTCTTCATGACAGCTGTTCACCACCATCTCTAGATTGTCCACAATCCAAAGCCATGATCTTTTCTACGCTTGTTAACCCCACCTAAATCCTCCTCCATCCAAATATCCAGCTTTCCCTACTTGGAGTTTCGTTCTGCATCCATCTTGTTCACTCCATGCATCCCCCATGTCGCCCCCACCTCTCCCCTTCCATTCTCTCCACACCTTTTGTTTGTCCAAGTCTCCTCTATCTTGGACTTCAACTCTGCTGTTGGTGTCTCTCTCAACTGTTCATTTGTCTGTTTTGTTCCTGATACATTCATTGTACTCGTACTAGCTCTTCCACGAGCCTCGACGATCTATCCAAAAAAGGAAATGCATGAGAAGACTTTTCAGGTACAGAAAATGCGCACCTTGCACCTTCGATTTCAGGAGCACACCTCATGCGGACGAATCATTTCCAATCGACGCTTCTCATTCCAGCAAACATTGTTTGAGATCGATGCTGTAGTCTCAGCTCATGATTGATGGTCATTTCAGGTTTTAAACCACAATGACTTCCTTTACTCAAAATTTTCTTGGACAACTTTAAAAGTACAGTACTATTTTTTTATTGTCATATAAAATTTACAATGGATTGGTGAGGCAGGAAATGACGATAGGAGATAGGGGGGGGTATCCTTGGGTTTCCCCATTTTAGTTTTCAAAAGACAAATCTATTCTAATTAAACTATCTAATATACTAACATAATGTTTCACACATTTTTCCATAAGAATTATGGCCAGACTAGAGAATTGAGAAGGGGTGCGGATAATGCACTAATTTACGCAATATGGGAAGCTTGTTTGCTTTATTGAACCTTAAAATATGCACCCATATAGAACCCCTCCCCCCCAACCTTTTCTACCATCACAACGTGACATTTCGAATACACAAAGAATGAGGCAATTTTTTCACCTCATACCTGTGTCGTATCCACATCATAGCAATCCACCCTTAATTAATACAGGTTGTGCTAATTCCGTGTGCAGCGAATCCCAAGCAGGTATACGTTTCCCATTGTACACTGGCATCCAATGGCTTCGTCTTTTTTTCAGATTGACCAGCAAGTTTCCCGTACCACACGGGGTTCTAAATGGGCTGGGATAAAGGTGTCAAAAATACAAATGGCGTCTTCCATCATTAAGCTGGAAAGCTGGGAATAACAATTCAGTCACATTTATTGCCACTTCTGATGCAATTAAATGCTCTCAATGGTGGTGAGGTGCTCCATTTGAAACCGTTTCTTCGATATGTGTAGCTTTTAGATGCGTAGGATCTGCAATAAAAAATTGTATTGGTATCAAAGCCAGTGACCAATTGCAAATTAATAGTCGGATTCCATGGGATGCTTCGTGTCCAAAACCTCAAGGCCATGGGCAGCTGCTTTACTCTCCATTCAATGATGGTGCGTGTTGATGGGCCCCTGCTGGCAATAATGTATCAGGATGGAGTTTCTTGTTGCATCCTTCACAGATAGTTCACCGGCGAGCATGCGGCCAACTGAGCTATCCTGCAACCCCATGATGGCTGTGTGTTCACGTGAAATAAGATTTAATTAAATATTCATAAAATGCTAAAATAATAAACTCTAAGGTTATTTGAGAAAAGGTCACAGTGGGATTGCAAGTGTTTCAGCACGGCTTTAGTTGCACAATTCCAGAGAAGATGCATCTCGCAAGCTTCTGTGAAATGGTCCTTGTGACTAAGGGAAATACCTGGAGTAAAACATAAATGGCTCTGTAAATTCACAGGGGGCTGACACGAAGGCCTAGAGGGACGCACACTCGCTTCTAAACTGTGTAACCTGGATTAAATTCTTGACCCAGCTATAAACTGTCATCCGGTGTTTCACAGGCAGCGTGATTCATCAATGTGTGTGTCGTCCTCGGATTGACATTAAGCTTGGCGTCCCATCTGCGACATAAATTGGTGGAAGTTAAAGATCCCACAGTGTCCTTTCGTGAAGAGTTGGTGCTATCGCTGCCACCTGGCCAAACTCCTGCTACAACTACTACTGGGAGAAGGATGGCAAACCCCAGCATGACCTATGCTAAGAAACTGCTTCAGCAGAACCAATGCTTTCTGTATGTTGTTTCACCGAGTCAGTATACATTGGATCAGATAATTTAGGTGTTTTTTTCTACCACAGAAACCACAATGGAATCAGCTGTCAAATTAGTGCACCGATTTTACATATATTCTTTGATTTACAATGTAAAAGCATCTTGAATATATTATGATTTTGATAAAGCAATAATAATAAAAATATACCATCAGAGATGGGGAATCCCCCGCCATTGAATGAAAAAGGTCATACATATTCCAGATAATGAGGGAGGTGAATTGAAACAAGACACCATTTGGTCATCATCTCAAAAAAGTTCCCAGGGGTGAGGAAACGTAGTAACCAAAAATAATTGAAATCAGATAGCGGTTTTCCATTTATTACAAAAACCATTTTTTCAAGATGGCCGCCCCAGTCGGCCATCTTGGATCGGCCCACGCCAAATCAATAGGGTTCTTCCTTTTCAGGTGGTACATGTGTGACCCAAATTTCAAATCGATATGGCGAACAGTTTTATGAGTTATCGCACTCACAGCTATAAATGTTGACGCCCGGACGGACGGACGGACGGACGGACAGCCGGACGACCTGGGTGACATAAAACCATTAGAACCACAATAAGGGAGTGAAATGATGCCGTTCTCCGAAAGATGACGGTTATAATAATAGCTGCATCTCAACACAAGCTAATGGTGCACACAAGAACACTCGTTGTCCAGTGGACTCTTGGTAATTTGTATAGATACCTTGCATTTATTTACCTCTGCACCGAAGGTGGACGGAGGTTATGTCTTCTTCTGTTTGTTTCGTTAATTGCGAAATCGAAGATTCACAAGTATATTGGGAGGTCTGGTCTGTTATTCTGTCTGTTTGTCTGTTTGTATACCATTCACCTACAGGTCACATTTTTACTCCGATCTTCTGAAACTTCACACTTGGTCAAGGTAGTGACAAGATGGAAGCCTCTTGTTTTGACGTCAACAGGTCAAAAGGTCAAAAGGTCAAGATCAATAAATCGTCAATTTTTATCCGATTGATTTGATATATATATATATAATTATATATGATGAGCCCTGATGACAATAATGTATCCAGGAAGGATATATATATATATATATATATATATTATATATATATATATATATATATACATATGCTGTTATAAAACTGAAAAACATAGGAAGCGGTGAATCCTCGATGAGGTGAAGCATTGGTCGATCCGTGTGAGTACGTCTATTAATTAACGTACTGTTTGAATGTGAGTACGTTTATTAATTACTTATTATTGGATCTTGACGATTTCTATTTATTAATAAAGGGCTATTGTAACATACCTTTCAAACCCCTTAGAGCTTTTTGACCCTCTCTTCTTCTTAAACATGGCAGCTCAGCTGCCAGGTAACTATCATTTTGTTGGGGCATTGATGCTGTGCCCCTATAACAGTACACTGGTACTCATTTGGCCAACCTCGGAAGGATGACAGGCCGAGTCACCCCACCTGGTGTTAATTCAGCAGCCAACAGGGCTCAAACTCAGGACCTAAGATCCCCAGCCAGCACCTAATCACTCAGCAACACAAGGCGTTTGAGCCTTTGAAAGTTTTAACATCCTTTAAAGTCCAGTGGAAAAAGTGTGATATTGGGCTGAGGTGTGTTTTTTTGGTATATAAATGTTTTATTGTTGTTTTCTAGG
This sequence comes from Eptatretus atami, assembly GCA_035128595.1. Classification (NCBI taxonomy): domain Eukaryota; kingdom Metazoa; phylum Chordata; class Myxini; order Myxiniformes; family Myxinidae; genus Eptatretus; species Eptatretus atami. Next base: position 42,887,330 of record CM068956.1, on the reverse strand, counting down.
TGTTTGATATCTACTGATCATAAATCAAGAGGGTGCCAAAGTCGCACCCTTGGGGAAATTTTTTTAATACACATTTAAAAAATGAATCGTTAATCAAAATATGCTCTTTTCGGACAGTATTAAATCCTCCAATATTGAACACACACAAGTACTGTGCACACAGCATGTTTATTTGACCTTTACTATATATATGTGTTATTTTCATTAATCTTTGAACCAATATACCTTCTTTCGAACACAATATACATTTTTCCACACATAAACATCGTAATATTTGATACAAAATGAAATATGCGATGGCTGAAAGGAAATACCAACAGATAGTCAACAGATAGTCATTAAGCTTACGTGTCAACGGACTTGTCATCTAGCTCGTCATCAGCGTGGGAGTTGCCGGTTTTTGTTCACTCATTGCAGCAGTCGTCACTCCCATTGCAGCTGCAGAACATGGAGCAGGTGAGTTGGGCCACAACACATCCACATCTGGCTGTTGAGCATGGAGTGTTTGACGAACATCCACATTTGATGACGAGAGAGATGTAATACCGCAGCTGGAATATACTCATGCTGGAGTATACGAATGCTGGAATACATGCTATATAATTGCGGAGTATACCATGCTGCATGGATATACAATGCTGGAGTATACCATGCTGGAAGTATACATGCTGGAGTAACCATGCGGTACATGCTGGATATATCATGCGGAATATGCATGCTAGAGTATACAGCTAGTAACCTGCTGGTGAATCAGCCTGATACATGCTGGAGTCACATGCTGGAGTATACATGCTGATATCCATGCTGGAATATAATGCTGATACAATGCTGGAGTATACCATGCTACCAGCTGAATTACCATGCTGGAGTATACCATGTTGGAATATACCATGCTGGAATATACAATGGGAATCAGCTGGAGTAACCATGCTGGAATATACCATGCTGGAATAACCATGCTGGAATACAGCCTGGAATATACAATGCTGGAGTATACAATGCTGGAGTATACCATGCTAGCCATGCTGGAGTATACCATGCTGGAGTATACAATGCTAGAGTATTCCATGCTAACCATGCTGGAATATACCATGCTGGAATATACAATGCTGGGAGTATACCATGCTGGAATATACCATGCGAGTATAACGTGCTGAAAGAATATACCATGCTGGAATATACAATGCTGGAGTATACCATACTGGAGTATACCATGCTGGAATATACATGCTGGAAATTACCATGCTGGAGTTATACAATGCTAGAGTATACCATGCTACCATGCTGGAATATACCGATGCTGGAATATACAATGCAGGAGTATACCATGCTGGAATATACAATGCTGGAGTATACCATGCTGGAATATACCATGCTGGAATTCAAGATGCTGGAGTATACCAATGCTGGAGTATACCATGCTGACGTATACCATGCTGGACTATACCATGCTGGAGTATACCATGCTGGAATATACCATGCTGAGTTACCATGCTGGAGTATATATGCTGGAGATATACATTGCTCCTATATGCTAGATATCTGCTGGATATACAATGCTGGAGTATACAATGCTGATATACCATGCTCATGCTGGAATATACAATGCTGGAGTATACCATGCTGGAATATACAATGCTGGAGTATACCATGCTGGAATATATCAATGCTGGAGTATCCATGGTGGAGTATACATGCTGGAGTATACCATGCTGGAATATACCATGCTGGAGTATAACCATGCTACCATGCCTGGAATATCCATGCTGGAGTATACCTGCTGGAGATACATGTTTTACCATGCTGGAATATACCATGCTGGAATATACAATGCTGGAGTAATACATGCTACATGCTGGAATATACCATGCTGAATATACAATGCTGGAGTATACCATGCTGGAATATACAATGCTGGAATATACCATGCTGGAATATCCATGCTGGAGTATAGCCATGCTACAACATGTGATATACCCATGCTGGAATATACCATGCTGAGTATACCATGCTGGAATATACCAATGCTGGAGTATACCATGCTGGAATATACCATGCTGGAATATACCATGCTGGAATATACAATGCTGGAATATATCATGCTGGAGTATACATGCGGATATACCATGCTGGAAATATACCATGCTGGAGTTCATGCCTGGAGTATACCATGCTGGAATATACCATGCTGGAGTATACCATGCTGGAATCTACAATGCTGGAAGTATACCATGCTACCATGCTGGAATTACCAATGCTGGAGTATACATGCTGGAGTTACCATGCTGGAGTATACCATGGCTGGATATACCATGCTGGAGTATACAATGCTGGAGTATGCCATGCTAACCATGCTAGAATATACCATGCTGGGAATATACAATGCTGGAGTATACATGGCTGAGTATACCATGCTACCATGCTGGAATATACAATGCTGGGATACAATGCTGGAATATACAATGCTGATGTATACATGCTGGAATATCAATGCTGGAGTAATCCATGCTGGAGTATGCCATGCTGGAATATACATGCTGAATATACCATGTGGAATATACCATGCTGGATATAATCATGCTACATGTGGAATATACCATGCTGGAAATACAACTGGAGTATACCATCTGGATATACATGCTGGAGTATAACAATGCTGGAGTATCCATGCTACCATGCTGGAATATACCATGCTGGAGTATACAATGCTGGAGTATACCATGCCTACCATGCTGGAATATACCATGCTGGAATATACAATGCTGGAGTATACCATGCTGGAATATACCATGCTGGAATATACATTCTGGAGTATACCATGCTGGAATATACAATGCTGGAGTATACCATGCTGAATATCCATGCTGAGTATACCATGCTGGATATACATGCTGGAATATACAAGCTGGAGTAATACCATGCTGGAATATACATGCTGGAGTATACATGCTGGAATATACCATGCTGGAGTATACATGCTGGAGTATACAATGCTGGAGTATACATGCTAACCATGCTAGAATATACCATGCTGGAATACACATGCTGGAGTATACCATGCTACCATGCTGGAATATACATGCTGGAGTATACCATGCTGGAATATACAATGCTGGAGTATACATGCTGGAATATACAATGCTGGAGTATACAGAGTGGAGTATGCCATGCTGGAATATACATGCTGGAGTATACCATGCTACCATGCTGGAATATACCATGCTGGAATATACAATGTGGAGTATAGCCATGCTGGAGTATACCATGCTGGAATATACACATGCTGGAGAATACAATGCTGGAGTATACCATGCTGGCAATATACTAATGCTGGAATATACAATGCTGAGTATACCAATGCTGGATATACATGCTTGAGTAATACATGCTGGAATATACCATGCTGGAATAACTGCTGGACAATATACAGTGCTATAGTATACAATGCTCGGAGTATACCATGCTGCCATGCTGGAATATACCATGCTGGAGTATACACTGCTGAGTATACAATGCTGGAGTATACAATGCTGGAATATACCATGCTGCATGCTGGAATATATTGCAAAAATGACCCAAGCGTTACCTATTCTGCCAATCCTGTACATCTCATTCTTTGCTTAATTCACTTAACTCACACACCTACTTTATTAGAGGGACGACAAGAATGTTATGATGAATATACTGTATGTGACATTTTCATTATGATTTAACTTAATGTATTACAAGCCGTCAGTTGCCTGCCACAACAAATATAGGTTTTAAAAAACATACACGTGTATGGTTGGATAGCTCAGAGGTATCTCACTCACTTTTTTATTTGCCTATTTCGGTTAGAATCCCACCTGACGATAACCATGATGCTTCCTATACATGCAGTCGAGTTCCGGATGGACGAGAATCGGGACCCATCTCCCAGGGCTAATGGTGGGCAACAGGAACCTAAATACATTCTGAAGCGATTTAAAAATTAGCACCAAATCCCCGTGTCACATTAATTTATAATAAAGAGCACGTGGCCAAACACTGAAGACTATTTTATGATAAAGCAACAGTTTTACCCAGAAATAATATTTCAAAGATGTTTTTTTTAATTTTTCTCACCTTGAGTAAGCGAACATTAATGTAAAATGAGCTTACTTCCATTTACAAGCAGAGATATTGAATCCGTCATTGCTTGATGTCAAGTCTTTCCTGTTTTCAAACAACCTGGTCTTAGACCATCAGGTTGGATTCCGTCTGGTCACTCAACTCTGGAGGTGTGGCTGCTCCTCTCAGCAATGTTGGAGGCCTAAATCTCAATCAAGAGGTTCGGACCATCTCGCTCGATACCACTCAGGCATTGGGCACAGTCTGCCATCCTGCTTTGCTTACCAAGCCTCTGCCTGTGGCATTCAAGAGTGCCTTATTCCTGGATTTTTTTTTTTAACTTCCACCACTCATGCACTCAATGTGTTGCTGTCAATGGAGCCCTATTCACTTTCTCCAGTGGAGACTGGAGTTCCTCAAGGCATTGTGTTGGACCCAATCTTGGTACTCGTTTATATAAATGATCATTCTGATGCTCTAAAAATCCTCTCTTCTTTATGGTAGATGACTCCACATTGTGTCGTAGAACCCTCACCAATGCTCGGAGTTACAAACTACTTCACTCTCTGTTGATCAGGAATTGATTAGATGCTGGTTGTTAATGGACATGTCCGTCATCCTGAAGGTCACACTGTCTCACCCTGTCACTCGGAAAGATCGTCAACTAATATACCGCTTATTTCCATGGTCAACCACTGGAAGAGGTTCAGTCACTAATTTTCTTGACATCATCATCAGCCTTGGCCTCGAATAGGCCAACCATATCGCAAAGCTGGCCTCCAAAGCCAGCCAGAGACGGGCATCCCGATTGATCAATCTTCGCTTGGAAAATCATCAGAGCTACTCACAGTCTACAAAGCCTTTGACCATATAGCTCAATGGAGTACTCTCTCCCCTATGGGCTGGGTGCCAAGCATTACATCTATCTTTTCTGGATTATGTGAATCTTTAAAGCTTTCAACATTATTTGAATCTACTGTGACAAGCAAGCACAAGATCTGTTGCTTTCACATCACATGCAGGTCGAACATACAGATAAACATACATAACATGAGGAGCATGCACACAGCATGTCCTGCGTCCACTTTCACCTGTACACCAGGGGCTCTGTCCTGCCATCCCCCAGGAAGATGCCTGGCCGATCCCATCTCTAGGGATAGGAACATTCCAGGCAGCACCCGAAGGACAGCCTCAGGTTCCCCAGGAGACCGCAGTCTGGTGAATGACACCTCAGCACCACCTGCCACACACCACTGCATGCGTTTTTTGTAGAGTGGTGTTTTTAATGGTGGCCGCAGTGCAAATCCTGCCAACCCCTAGGAAAGTAACCACTGCAGAGGAACGTCTACAGAGGCAGTTGAGCACCAGATATAGATGACCGTTGGCTCACAAGGAGCTCCTCCACCCTTTGACAGGTTTGTTTTCTCAGTCCTGCTGGGTGTCCGTACATACAATTTCCTCACCAGAAACACGGTGGGGGGAGCTCGTGTATTCACCGACACTCAACCATGAACAGCTCATTACAGGTTTCACATGATACCTGGAGCAAGTCCAGATTTGATCTGGCCTGACCTGACAATGTCAGGTCAGTGGTCTCTTATTTTTTTAACCACCTCTTCTCTGATATTGCTTCCTCTGCTCTCTTTAAAGCCTCTGATCCTCCCCAACAACTCCAGGATGCATGCTTTCTTCCAGTAACCCTCTCCTGGTTTAACTTCCAAAATTCAGGCTGACTGCCCCTCCAACTCTTTATTCCTCACTTCTCCTGTCATGGGACCACCTTCTCGGAGGCGTTCTTTTCCCACTCTTCCTCCAGAGCTTCAAGCAGGCAGTGCACCACACTTCTTGTGATCCCACCTGGCCCATGGTCTTTATTAACTCCATTACTCTTCCTAACCCAATCCCCTCACTGCTGATTTCAGTGTTTCTCCTCTTTTTTCTCTCACTCGTTTCCTTTCCTGTTCATTGCTGTTGTGTCTTGCTATTTCCTTGCTGGTTTGTGCTCAATTGTTACTCTGCTACACACTGCCAATTTTACCTTGCTCTTCATTTGTCTCACCTCTTGTAGAGAAACAAAAAAGTGCATGAAGTTCTAATCTCAACTACTCAAAAGTTCAAGGACCAGGCTTTTTCCACAGTGATCCAAAGCTTATGGAGGAGCTTGTATATAAATCACATTCAGAACAAGGACAACAGTATAGTCACATAGACAATGGCAGACAATGGACAAACATGGCATATTGGATTTGAACTTGGTTTCCTGCATCATAAGCCCAACTTTTCATAAGGGAATGCAAAACAGAAGCAGAAGCCATGGGCGATGTACTCAGTGACGATCCTCTAATACATAAAACCATAATAGTGATGACTAAGTTAAGCAAACATTTTCATTAAATTGTTATAGAGAGGCCTCTTGGTGGACATAATGAACTACAAAACAATAATTTGAAAGCAAATAGCAAAATAATTCGAGGCAGAGTAATGAAGTGTTACAATCTCAACCTCGAGCTGGAATAATGTACAAGCCTTGATAGAGTGTATACCTTGAAAAAAATAATTAAGCAATTCAGCTTTGAAACTGTGGAATAAATGATGGATTCAGAGGCTATTGAAGAGGGATCCCCAAGCAGAAATTGACGTGCAACACGTAATCATACAATTATCCTCACTAAACTGAGTGAGCATCAAGAATGCACGCACAAATCGAGTCTCAAGGATCGTGGCAGCTCGGAAGCGCGCTTGTGTGTTTGCAAGTTAAATGACAGACTTGACTCGACTCGGTGGTGTAATGGTTGGAGTGTCTGCTCAGAGTCTGGACGGTCAGTGGTTCAAGAGCTGTCAGAGTCAACAAACACTTTAAAATGATGTGTTGCTTCCTACTTGATGTTCAGCTGAAAGCATAAGAGCACAGACAATCGCATAGGAATTGACATCTATGGAGAGGAGGAAATTCCTCCTGAGCAGTGTGGTGAGAAAGGCGTGCATTGTTGTCACGTCGCTAGTACCCAGAGTTCCCCAGCAAGTGACGGTACTTCCCCAAACTCAGTGGTTGTGTTTATCTCATCAAACAGTCTTAGGTTGTGTCTCGTATGCAGATATATATAATATATGTAATATATAATATACATACATATAGATATAGTGTGTGTGTGTGTGTGTGTGTGTGTGTGTGTGTGTGTGTGTGTGTGTGTGGTGTGTGTTGTGTGTGTGTGTTGCAGCTCCACAACGAGCCTTGGATTCTGTAAAAAAAATGTTGGTTTGAAAAATCTGTTTAAGCATTTCCTCTCTAATGCATGCAATGGCCACTTTTGATACTGATGGCCGATCATTAATAAAAGTTCGGAGAAATACATGCCATCTCCTTGGTGCAGCTTGCATGTGCTCACTTTACCTGCATGAGTCGATATTGGCAAAGGGTGTAGAGTGGGGGGAGAAACATCTTTCCATTCCCAACTGGCTCATTTTATCATCTCTAGATTTCATCAAGATTTGGAATCCTCGACAATGTGAGGATTAAGTATGAGTGAGAAGAAAGCCTGTTAGTTAACGTTCTGATACGTTTTTATTTTGTTTCTGGATAATGTTTATACAGATTTGCTGTGAGGTTTGTTGTTGTTTTGTTTTTTTCTCGAATAATTGGCCTCTGCGGATACAAGTAAATGGAATACTATTGGACCCCACTATTCATGGGGATACCTTCTTGGAAAATGCCGCGAATGTCAAATTGGTGAATGTCGGGGCATTGTTTCAATGGAAAGGGGGTGGATAGGCTCCCAGCGAGATGTGATTCATACTAATACGCAGAAAAAATGTCAAAAAAAAACAAACAACGTGAATACGCCCATGAAAACTATGACAACGTCAAACACAGTGCCATGGATGTTGAAGCAGGTCGCATTCTATAACCGTGATTACGTGGGGTCTTCAAATAGCGAATCCGTGAATAGCGGGGTCCGACAGATTGGCTGCAAAAATTCTTGACTTTCTTTTGAGAAAGTGGAGAGATAATATAACAATTTCACAAAATTTTTGGGAGGGGGGCACACGTGCGGTGCGGGTGATAATGTAGTGAGTTTACTTAAGGTTGGAGGGGGTGTACCCCAAATCCCTATGGTGGATCTGTCCTGATAGTTAAATCCACAGAATAAAAAATAGGTTTCGTTTAAAGAATAGATATGGCTTCACTTAACACTTAATCGTTGTTCTTTTCTTGAAAAAAATCTTGAAACGAAGATTTTATGTTTTCTGGTGCCTTTTACATTCGATTGGCCCAATCAATACATCACCCCCCAAAAAACGGCAATCATACATCATGTAACCCACCACGTCATCTCGACTTGGTTCATAGATGTATCGTCCAACAAACAGACAGCACCTTCTACATAATTATTTTGACTATCGTCGTAATCTGAGGATTCTTGATCAGAAAATTATTCCTCAAATTCACTTTCTGACGAGTCTGAAACGAGTTGTGGCACCTAAATTGCGTGCTGAGAATTTTTTCCTTGATTACGCCATGGCAGTTTTCTGGAAAATTTTAGGGGTGGTACCCGACGGGTTTGCTTTTTTAACTGTAACTGCTCAAAAAATTGTTAGAATTAAAAACCACGCACAGTTTTATGTTTATTAATTTAAAAAAAATCAATATAATCACATTTTAAAAATATTTATTTTTCTGATTCTGTGGACCTTTAAGTAATCATAGTAATAATGTCATTGAAACATGACTTTCAATCCTGACAAATCTTCCAGTCTGACCATTTTACTCCTAAAGGTCATCAAACAAAGCAATCCATCTGTTTTACACGAAAGTCACTGGAAGAGTTTTCAGTCTCTTTGAACTTCTCGACATTACATTAGCCTTGACCTCTCCTGGGACTGTGGCATTAATACCCTATGTAGCAAAGCTGGCTCTAAAGCTAGCCAAGATGGAAATCCTACATTGTTCCAAGTAATCCTTGAAAAATCAGAACTACTCACAGCCAACAAGTAGGCATTGCACATAGGGGTATAAGTCACTTGAATACAGTTTCTGTGCAAGAAGGATGGAGATTACTTGAAATCAATTTATATGAGATCCAAGTAAGTATCTGAGACAGAATCATCTTATCCCACGTAACACTCTGTGCTCATAAATTTTAATGAGTGGTTCAACCAAGAGATTGACCAGACTCAAATCACACCAGGGTTCCAATCATCAATCTACCATACTCAGAGTGGATACTCTAACCTTACACCACATAGTATCGGTCTCTCTGGAATACCATAGAATCTACAGCTCTCAAAACGATTAGAATCTCCTAAAATGAAGCCGAAGCACATTGCCTGTTGCTCTTACATGTTTCTCGGCAGGTCAGTGGTCCCTGTTTTTTTTACAATCTCCCCTTCGGTCTAGTTCATTCTACTCTCTTAGCCTTCTGAACCTCTCTTCTCTCTCTCTGTCCCATCTACTTCAGGATACATATGTTCTCCAACAACCCCCAGGCTTTCTAAAATCCAGGCTTTCCACACCCTTTTTTAAAAATTATTTTTCTCTCATTGAACTGACTTCCAGAGATGGTTCAATTACTACTTCCTTTCGGTGGCAAACCACTCGTCTAAAGTCCATCTTAATGTTATTCCTCATCCATACCTGGAATCTTTTCTCTCCCATTAACCTACCTAGCAGCCTCTTACGTGTAGTTTGCTGTTTCCCCTTCCTCTCGCTCCAATTTTGTTGTTGGTTAATTCCCTTGCTTGTTGTTTCCAACTATGGCTCCACTGTCACTGCATTGCCATTTTACTCTCTGTTATCTCGCACTTCACGAATCACATTTTGGATCTAAAAATAAGAAATGTCCTCTTTTATCAGTATATATGGATTTCAGACCAGAGGCATCACTGGGCCATGGGGCACATACCCAAATTTTTTTTGCTGTGCCCCAAATCTATTTAACCCTTTGGTTGTGATAGACCACTTTACAAATTTGCCAATTTTTTCTACACGTGCCACTGTGCTAAATGTTACATTGGGGGTACTGACTTTGCCAAGAAATTGGGCGATTGTGGTGGGGGGGGGGGGAGGGTTAAATTTTGAGGGGCAAATGCCCAAATATTTTTTGGAAGCGAGTGGGCACCTCTGTTTCAGACTGAAAACTTAGATGCTCAGAAAACTGTTTGCTTGAGTCATGTTGAATCATGAGAAACATTCCATCAATATGAGGGGTAAGTAAGCCTTTGTCTGACATAAAAACGGAAGAAACAAAACTCGGAAAATCGTAAAAATGTTCACTCATAAAGTTGACAAGGTTGTGATGTGGAAAATGTAACATAGTTGAGGTCAAACAACAAATAAATCTTCTTCTTTTTGCCAATGAGCACAAATATTTCTGAGCCAAGCCAGCACATAAGGTGGCATTTTCTCTTTATTTCCTTTTTCTTCCTCTCTCCCTCACCATTTCAGGGCACACATGCTACAAGTTCTCGTCTGCTTTGCTGAACTGATGTGCACTCAACTCGAGCATGTGCATTCCACCTAGTCTCTGTACAAGTAAGGAATTAAAATAGTTATGAAGTGGCTTTGAGAGCAGGATATGCTGGAAATCCTTCAGACAGGTGGGCTGCAGCCTCTTCACTCTTTTTCAGACCTTGACAAAATCACAAGCTGTTCAAAAACTTGAATATGTCATATAATCCAGATATATCTATATATCTCTATCTCTATCTCTAACTCTACTCTCTATCTCTATTCTATCTCTCTCTCTCTCTCCAAAAGGACCATCTGGTCTCCCATTCATACTCCTGAGTTCAGCCATGATCTTTCTTGGCAAACCACATTTCAAAGTTTGCCCTCAAAGGCAGCCGCTGACTGGGCATTCTCCATCATACAAAGTCTTCCTTGGCACATCTGAGCTTCTATCCACATGCAAGGCCTTCATCCACAGCTTGATGGAGTACTGCTCTCCTTCTGGGCTGGCTCCCTGACTCACATCATGCCCGCTTGAGGCCATGGAAACAAGGCCTTCAAGATTATGGGCATCTCGGAATGAAGCAGAGTCTATGGCCATATCACTTTGCAGGTTGGTGATCTCTGTCTTCTATCACTTCCTTTTTGGTCTTGCACCTTCTGCTCTTTCTGTGCTTTGTCCCCCTCCCACAGGTGTCTGTCAAGCATCCATAGTCCACCATCAACCCCCTTCTTGTAACACTACCGAAATCCAGAATCACTGCTCACCTCCACTCTTTGTTCCTTTTTTCCAGCCTGTGCAACCGACTTCCACATTCTCTTCAATCTCATTCTTCCCTGCAGGTCTTCATGACAGCTGTTCACCACCATCTCTAGATTGTCCCACAATCAAAGCATGATCTTTTCTACGCTTGTTACCCCACCTAAATCCTCCTCCATCCAAATATCAGCTTTCCCTACTTGGAGTTTCGTTCTGCATCCATCTTGTTCACTCCATGCATCCCCCATGTCGCCCCCCACCCTCTCCCTTCCATTCTCTCCACACCTTTTGTTTGTCCAAGTCTCCTCTATCTTGGACTTCAACTCTGCTGTTGGTGTCTCTCTCAACTGTTCATTTGTCTGTTTTGTTCCTGATACATTCATTGTACTCGTACTAGCTCTTCCACGAGCCTCGACGATCTATCCAAAAAAGGAAATGCATGAGAAGACTTTCAGGTACAGAAAATGCGCACCTTGCACCTTCGATTTCAGGAGCACACCTCATGCGGACGAATCTTTCCAATCGACGCTTCTCATTCCAGCAAACATGTTGAGATCGATGCTGTAGTCTCAGCTCATGATTGATGGTCATTTCAGGTTTTAAACCACAATGACTTCCTTTACTCAAATTTTCTTGGACAACTTTAAAAGTACAGTACTATTTTTTATTGTCATATAAAATTTACAATGGATTGGTGAGGCAGGAAATGACGATAGGAGATAGGGGGGGGTATCCTTGGGTTTCCCCATTTTAGTTTTCAAAAGACAAATCTATTCTAATTAAACTATCTAATATACTAACATAATGTTTTCACACATTTTCCATAAGAATTATGGCAGACTAGAGAATTGAGAAGGGGTGCGGATAATGCACTAATTTACGCAATATGGGAAGCTTGTTTGCTTTATTGAACCTTAAAATATGCACCCATATAGAACCCTCCCCCCCAACTTTTCTATCCATCCACAACGTGACATTTCGAATACACAAAGAATGAGGCAATTTTTCACCTCATACCTGTGTCGTATCCACATCATAGCAATCCACCCTTAATTAATACAGTTGTGCTAATTCCGTGTGCAGCGAATCCCAAGCAGGTATACGTTTCCCATTGTACACTGGCATCCAATGGCTTCGTCTTTTTTTCAGATTGACCAGCAAGTTTCCCGTACCACACGGGGTTCTAAATGGGGCTGGGATAAAGGTGTCAAAAATACAAATGGCGTCTCCATCATTAAGCTGGAAAGCTGGGAATAACAATTCACACATTTATTGCCACTTCTGATGCAATTAAATGCTCTCAATGGTGGTGAGGTGCTCCATTTGAAACCGTTTCTTCGATATGTGTAGCTTTTAGATGCGTAGGATCTGCAATAAAAAATTGTATTGGTATCAAAGCCAGTGACCAATTGCAAATTAATAGTCGGATTCCATGGGATGCTTCGTGTCCAAAACCTCAAGGCACATGGAGCAGCTGGCTTTACTCTCCATTAAATGATGGTGCGTGTTGATGGGCCCCTGCTGGCAATAATGTATCAGGATGGAGTTTCTTGTTGCATCCTTCACAGATAGTTCACCGGCGAGCATGCGGCCAACTGAGCTATCCTGCAACCCCATGATGGCTGTGTGTTCACGTGAAATAAGATTTAATTAAATATTCATAAAATGCTAAAATAATAAACTCTAAGGTTATTTGAGAAAAAGGTCACAGTGGGATTGCAAGTGTTTTCAGCACGCTTTAGTTGCACAATTCCAGAGAAGATGCATCTCGCAAGCTTCTTGTGAAATGGTCCTTGTGACTAAGGGAAATACCTGGAGTAAAACATAAATGGCTCTGTAAATTCACAGGGGGCTGACACGAAGGCCTAGAGGGACGCACACTCGCTTCTAAACTGTGTAACCTGGATTAAATTCTTGACCCGCTATAAACTGTCATCCGGTGTTTCACAGGCAGCGTGATTCATCAATGTGTGTGTCGTCCCTCGGATTGACATTAAGCTTGGCGTCCCATCTGCGACATAAATTGGTGGAAGTTAAGATCCCACAGTGTCCTTTCGTGAAGAGTTGGTGCTATCGCTGCCACCTGGCAAAACTCTGCTACAACTACTACTGGGAGAAGGATGGCAAACCCCAGCATGACCTATGCTAAGAAACTGCTTCAGCAGAACCAATGCTTTCTGTATGTTGTTTCACCGAGTCAGTATACATTGGATCAGATAATTTAGGTGTTTTTTTCTACCACAGAACACCACAATGGAATCAGCTGTCAAATTAGTGCACCGATTTTACATATATTTTTGATTTACAATGTAAAAGCATCTTGAATAATATTATGATTTTGATAAAGCAATAATAATAAAAATATACCATCAGAGATGGGGAATCCCCCGCATTGAATGAAAAAGGTCATACATATTCCAGATAATGAGGGAGGTGAATTGAAACAAGACACCATTTGGTCATCATCTCAAAAAAGTTCCCAGGGGTGAGGAAACGTAGTAACCAAAAATAATTGAAATCAGATAAGCGGTTTTCCATTTATTACAAAAACCATTTTTTCAAGATGGCCGCCCCAGTCGGCCATCTTGGATCGGCCCACGCCAAATCAATAGGGTTCTTCCTTTTCAGGTGGTACATGTGTGACCCAAATTTCAAATCGATATGGCGAACAGTTTTATGAGTTATCGCACTCACAGCTATAAATGTTGACGCCCGGACGGACGGACGGACGGACGGACAGCCGGACGACCTGGGTGACATAAAACCATTAGAACACAATTAAGGGAGTGAAATGATGCCGGTTCTCCGAAAGATGACGGTTATAATAATAGCTGCATTCACACACAGCTAATGGTGCACACAAGAACACTCGTTGTCCAGTGGACTCTTGGTAATTTGTATAGATACCCTTGCATTTATTTACCTCTGCACCGAAGGTGGACGGAGGTTATGTCTTCTTCTGTTTGTTTCGTTAATTGCGAAATCGAAGATTCACAAGTATATTGGGAGGTCTGGTCTGTTATTCTGTCTGTTTGTCTGTTTGTATACCATTCACCTACAGGTCACATTTTTACTCCGATCTTCTGAAACTTCACACTTGGTCAAGGTAGTGACAAGATGGAAGCCTCTTGTTTTGACGTCAACAGGTCAAAAGGTCAAAAGGTCAAGATCACATAAATCGTCAATTTTTATCCGATTGATTTGATATATATATATATAATTATATATGATGAGCCCTGATGACAATAATGTATCCAGGAAGGATATATATATATATATATATATATATTATATATATATATATATATATATACATATGCTGTATATAAAACTGAAAAACATAGGAAGGCGGTGAATCCTCGATGAGGTGAAGCATTGGTCGATCCGTGTGAGTACGTCTATTAATTAACGTACTGTTTGAATGTGAGTACGTTTATTAATTACTTATTATTGGATCTTGACGATTTCTATTTATTAATAAAGGGCTATTGTAACATACCTTTCAAACCCCTTAGAGCTTTTTGACCCTCTCTTCTTCTTAAACATGGCAGCTCAGCTGCCAGGTAACTATCATTTTGTTGGGGCATTGATGCTGTGCCCTATAACAGTACACTGGTACTCATTTGCCAACCTCGGAAGGATGACAGGCCGAGTCACCCCACCTGGTGTTAATTCAGCAGCCAACAGGGCTCAAACTCAGGACCCTAAGATCCCCAGCCAGCCACCTAATCACTCAGCAACACAAGGCGTTTGAGCCTTTGAAAGTTTTAACATCCTTTAAAGTCCAGTGGAAAAAGTGTGATATTGGGCTGAGGTGTTTTTTTTGGTATATAAATGTTTTATTGTTGTTTCTAGGTGTTTGATATCTACTGATCATAAATCAAGAGGGTGCCAAAGTCGCACCCTTGGGAAATTTTTTTTATACACATTTAAAAAATGAATCGTTAATCAAAATATGCTCTTTTCGGACAGTATTAAATCCTCCAATATTGAACACACACAAGTACTGTGCACACAGCATGTTTATTTGACCTTTACTATATCATATGTGTTATTTTCATTAATCTTTGAACCAATATACCCTTCTTTCGAACACAATATACATTTTTCCACACATAAACATCGTAATATTTGATACAAAATGAAATATGCGATGGCTGAAAGGAAATACCAACAGATAGTCATTAAGCTTACGTGTCAACGGACTTGTCATCTAGCTCGTCATCAGCGTGGGAGTTGCGGTTTTTGTTCACTCATTGCAGCAGTCGTCACTCCCATTGCAGCTGCAGAACATGGAGCAGGTGAGTTGGGCCACAACACATCACATCTGGCTGTTGAGCATGGAGTGTTTGACGAACATCCACATTTGATGATTTGCAGAACTTCAACAGGAACAGGTGGCACCTTGTCTGCCACTGTCAGTGGAACCAAT
>CM068956.1:42821165-42857117 GCA_035128595.1 Eptatretus atami | reverse complement strand
TTCTGTTAAGCAGATTATGTCTGGTTTGTCAGTAGCAATCTGTATGGAGAGATCAGTCAGGTTAGAGCAAAGGCCCTGGATGGTTGAGGTCCACACTGTTAAGGAAGTGGGAGGGGAGGAGGTTTTGAGTGAAGGAGAGGGGAAGGGTAGCGTGAGGAAGGAGAGGTTGGGGTAGTGAGAGTTGTTGGCAGTTGATGACAGATTGTAGAAGAGCTAGGGGAGAGGGTCAGATGGGGAGGAGGACAAAGGGCTGGGTGGTGAGGGGATGAGTAACAGTGGGGAGTAATAAGAGAGGAGGCAAAGGGAAGTGGAAGATTGGAGGACGTGGAAGAATGAGCTGGAAGAGAGAGGTTGGTGGAAGGGGGCAGCTTTGTGAATGTGAAGGCATTATATGGTTCATGGTTCATAATTCATTAAGTGGTTCATAACTGCAAAAGTTTTAAGAGAAAAGAATACAGAATCAAATCAACTTGAGATCAAAGTTGAATAAAGAGTAGAAAATAATTTATAAGTAAACGGTGAAGATGTACATTCACCCAGCGGAGAGAAATCATCAAGGCAAAGAAAGCTAACCTAGGCATACTTTGATCCAATAATAAATAAAATGTTCGTGATAGTCAGCTAGAAGTTAGCTAGAAGTCAGCTGTATTCCCTGTCTTCCTGCTTTCAAATTTGTTTACCTACTTCAGGCATGGTAGAGGGGTTTGATGGTGTTGTGATACACATTTTCAAACGTTTCAATATCCCAACATCTGTCATAATGTGCATGCAAATGGGATATTTGTTTTGATTAGCTCATCCCCCATGCAGCAGAAGATGGAGTTCTGTGGTGTGTGTGTGTGTGTGTGCTGATGTGTGTGTCTGTGTGTGTGTGAGTGTCTGTGTGTGTGTGAGTGTCTGTGTGTGTTGTGAGTGTGGTGTGTGTGAGTGTCTGTGTGTGTGTGAGTGTCTGTGTGTGTTGAGTGTCTTGGTGTGGTGAGTTCTGTGTGTGTGTGAGTGTCTGTGTGTGTGTGAGTGTCTGTGTGTGTGTGAGTTCGTGTGTCTGTGTGTGTGTGTCTGTTGTCTGGTGTCTGTTGTCTGTGTGTCTGTGTTTCTGTGTGTCTGTGTGTCTGTGTGTCTTGTGTGTCTGTGTTCTGTGTGTCTGTGTGTCTGTGTGTCTGTTGGTCTGTGTGTCTGTTGTCTGTGTGTCTGTGTGTCTGTGTGTCTGTGTGTTGTGTGTGTCTGTGTGTCTGTGTGTCGTGTGTCTGTGTGTCTGTGTGTCTGTGTGGTCTGTGTGTCTGTGCTGTCTGTGTGTCTGTGTCTGTGTCTGTGTCTGTGTCTGTGTCTGTGTCTGTGTGTCCTGCCCTGTCCAGCTGTCAACTTTTTTTACCATTTGAGCTTTTGTCATCAAATTTTCAATACACTTTTGTTATAAGAATATGGAGAACACTAATTCATAAAATTTTCATTTTACGTCCACCACCAAAGGTGGATGGAGGTTATGCTTTCACCCGTTTGTGAAGAGGATATCTCAAAAAGGTATGGACGGATAAGGAAGATATTTGGTGGACAGGTTGGGTGTGTGACAAGGACGAATTGATTAGATTTTGGAAAATATCCGGATCCGGATCCGGATACTAGAAATTTTTAAGCGATTCTTCACCATTGAAAGATAGGACCAAAAATGATATATAGCACGATATCTCAAAAAAGTTGTGACAGAACTTGGGGATGAGTTGGTTCGGTGACAAGAACAAGCTGATTCGATTTTGTGAATGTCCGGATGCAGATCCAGCCTTTCAGTGGGATACAAAACGTAAACTGTTCAACCTGGCAGAGATATGCACTCAACTAAGTGCTGTTCTAGTGTTTTTTTAACTGTTGCTTTCGTCAAGTTTAGTTTGAGTATAAAGTGGACGCCGACAGCCTTTGCATTTTGGGATGCTTTCTAGCTCTGTTTTTTTTTATTGTATTTTTACATTAATCAACAGTGGAACTTGTACATAAATCATACGGAGGACACAGCAGGCATGAGTGGACATCGAAGTGTACTTTCACATGGTTTACAAGGACATTAGTAGGCATGTGGTTTATAAAGGAGATTAGTAGACATATGGTATATATGGGATTTCAACCAGCATTCCCGACATCATGAGCCTGGGGTTCCGTTGTTAATGTTAACCAGGCCAATACGTTTTGGATATTTTCTTGCCAACAAAGCACTTTCATCAACTATATATTCCCAGTACGCTGCAGAAAACAAAGATATCTGTTGTTGTTATTCTGTCATTATGATGTAATACATGCAGACTACACTAGGGCCTATGACTGCAATGAGGTTAACCTGACTCAACCGCTTTTCTGAAATGGAAACTACACCAGCAATTTCAGCATGGAACAGTTTGTGAACTGTCTCCTATGCACTTCATATGATGCAAATGCAGGGAAGAAAGCCGTTTCTTCCACTTGAAGGACATTCCTTTGTGAGTTATATTGATTACATATGCAAATATGCTGGAATTTTAACTCCCCACCTCTTTCCCACTCCTACATTGTGCTCCATACTCCTTCCCTAAACTCTTTTCACTCATATCCTCTTCTCTCCCCACGATTCCCAAATGCCCTTAACCTCCTTTATCATCCTCTCTTCCCTTTTTCGTCTCAATTTTAATAAAGGCATCTATTTTTGTAAACAGGTGTTGTACTTTTATCTGATGTTCATGTGTCTGTTTAGCTTCCTATTTGACTTTGCATAATTTGTTCGGCCAACTGAGCCGTCCAATCTGCCCTGTGATTCAGAGCATTGCACCCGCCTGGAGGGCATGGCTTCACTGTGCCTTCATAGAGGGTGGCTGAGCCACCCTGTGAGACATCTGGATCCCCAGCCATGTGACAACACTGTACACTACTGGGAGCACAAGCAGCTAACAATTTGATGTTTTGGGAAATGCATTTGTTCAATGTATGCAGAATAATGTCTCTGGTGGTCTGTTAAATTAGAAAGCCAATATATCACTCCAATATGGGTTCTATATTTTGAGTGAGTAAAAACAAACAAACATTTTATTTGGATACAGAGTTTTAGCTCAAATACAAAGCAAGGGGATAGAAGGAAGAAAGAGGGGATAGAAGGCTTTGAGAGGGGTGTGGGTCAATAAAACAACAAGTGGGCACAACCTGTGATAAACAAATAGGAGAGAGAGAGAGAGAGAGAGAGTGAGAAGAGGGAAGGAAACCAAGCAACCTGCAAATACATGGGGAGGGCAATGACAACAGGGTCCTGACAAGATGGTACAGAGATAGCACACTTACCTTTGATCATCTAGTCTGGGTTCCATGCTCGGCCCATTTATACACTGTCGCATTGCTGCTTCACAGGCAGGGTGTTGCATCACAAAGTGTGCCATCCCTTGGCTGGAGGATAAGCTGGGGAAACATTTGCTAACATTGGTTAGTGGACATAAATCTCCCACCGTATCTTATTATAAAGAGTATGCAAGGTATCACTGACACCATGGTCCAAATTCAAAATTTTTGTCTTTAACTCCTGGTCTAATAAGCATGATACAAATGAACAGATGAGAATCGGAAACATCACAGGTATAGAAATGGAGGATGACCTGAGGTGGTGGCTTCATGCAAATTTGAATATCTGGAGAGAAGAGTAAGATTAACAGACTGAGAAATGAGATGACTCATCTATTAGAAGAGAGGAATAATTGAGAGCTTGCTTTACTTTGCTTCCTGTACCCTCTGTGTTCTGTCACACCACAGTCCACATTTCACTGAGTTGGCTGAATTTTAACCTTATAATGTTTTGCTGTGAAGTCTGAAGTCAGAAACACATATTTAGCACTGAATTTGAAAATGTTTCTTTGCACTTACCTTCAGGGTCATTCCTTTTTGTCCCCCAACCTTCCGACAAGGTAGAAGATGGTTGTGCCCTGTCCCTCCATCAAGGTCAGAGATAGTTGTCCCACATCCCTCTGACAAGGTTGGAGACGGGCGACATTAAAATGAGCTCCGTCTGACCGACCGATCATTCATCCATGACTGATCATCCATCCATGTACTTTTGGGTACACAATATTTCAAAAACCGTCAACCCCCTTTTGGTGAAACCACCAAAATTCAGGATCACTGCTCACCTTCGATCATTGGTTCCTCCTTTTTCTCATCTGGATAATCAACTTCCACATTCTCTTCAGTCTCATTCTTCCCTCCAGGTCTTCAAGACAGCTGTTCACAACCATCTCAGATCATTCCCAATCCTAAACCATCATCTTTTCTACCCTCCTTAACCCCAACCAAATCCCTCCTCCTCACAATTTTCCAGTTTTTCCTCCTTGGAGTTTCCTTCTGTATCAATTTTGTCCACCCCACGCATGTGTGTTTTGCATCCTGCTTTTGTCTCTTACGTCCTGACCCGATCAATGTACTTGTTCTTCCATGAGCCTCAACGATGCATACAAAAGTAGAAAGAGCAATCAGAGATTGCAGACCCTCGCCAGAACAGATGAAAATTGACGATTTTTCAGATGAAATTTGATGGTTTTAGAAGTTTGACCTTGAGTTGACCTTTGACCATTTGATCTCAAACATAGTTGGTTTCCCAATTCAGTGATGGGCTATGCAATTGCTGTTTTATTTTCAAGTTAATAGGATGTAAATTGACGATTTTTCAGTTGAAAATTTATGATTTTCGAAGTCTGATCTTGAGTTTACCATTCACCTTTTGACCTCAAATACTTGGTTTCCCAATTCAGTGACGCAATATGCAAATCCTGTTCAACTTTCAGGTCAATCGAATGAAAAATGACGATTTTAGAAATTCGACTGAAGATGACCTTTGACATCAAAACCAATCGGCTTTTCAGTTGGGACTGCCTCTACAACTTGGTAAAGTTTCATGATGATCAGGTTGGAATTGTGACCTGTAGGCGATTAACAGACAGAATAACAAAATCGACTGACCAATACACTTGAAAAATCTTCGATTTTGCAAGTAACAAACTGGACTGATCAACATACTTATCAAAAAAAAATTTGTCGCCAAGTAACACAAATGAAAAAACACTGAGTGAAACTTGGGGAAATGGAATGGTATTCGGTAGAGCACATACCTCCGCCAAGCTGAACAGTTTCCATTTTGTATCCCACTGATGGGTCGGATCTGAATCCGGACCTGAACCAAAATCGTCCTTTTGAACGAACGAAATTGAACGAATCGTCCTTTTTTTTAAAAACCAAAACAAAACCTGAACCCCAAAAACTATGAATCTGGACCTGAAAGACTTGTTCATGGCATCAAGCTGAGCAAGGTGTGAGGAAGGGGTGTCAGCTCAGAGGGGAGAACAGTACTCCATCAAGCTGTGGATGAAAGCCTTGTAGGTGAATAGGAGCTCAGATGTGCCAAGGGCGGACTTTGCATGACGGAGGATGCCGAGTCGGCATCTGGCTTTGGAGGACAACTTTGAACTGTGGCTTGCCCAAGAAAGATCATGGCTGAGAGGGAGACCCATGAGTTTGAGTGACAGAACTTCTTCAAGAGGGTTGTTGAGAAAGTAGATGGGAAGGTTTGTGCGGTGTGGTTATTTTAGAAAGGGAGAGAGAGAGACACAGAGACAGAGACAGAGACAGAGACAGAGACAGAGACAGAGACAGAGACAGAGACAGAGAGAGAGAGAGAGAGAGAGAGAGAGAGAGAGAGAGAGATTTTTCAGGGTTAAAAAACATATTCGAAGTGTTTGACCAGTTTTGTGATTTTCTCAAGGTCTGACAGAGGGAAGAGGCTGCTGCCTGACTGCCAGAAGGATGGGAGATGTCACAGCAGAGAGTGAAGTCATCAGCAAAGAGATAACAAGGATTTTCCAGAGAGTCAGAGAGATCATTGATGAAGATTAGGAATAAGATGGGACCTAGAACACTGCCTTGGTGTACTCCAGTCTTGACAGGGAGAGGAGAAGAAAGGGTTCCATTGAGAGCCACACATTGGCTACGAGAGTGGAGTAGGTTAGACATCCAAGCGTGGATTTGGCCGTGGATTCCATAGGCAGGCAGTTTGGAGAGCAAGGCAGGATGTCAGACTGTATCAAAAGCTCGAAATATGTCCAGAGAGATGGCCCTGATCTCATGTCTGATATTGAGTCCTCCATACATTGTTTGGAGAGTAGAAGCAGCATATCCAAGGTAGAGTGACCAGGTCTGAATCCATATTAATGATCTGAGATGAGGCTGTTGGAAGAAAAGGAATGATTTTATGTCAACTGCAATGATGGATTGCATGACCTTGCTGATAATTAATTGGAAGTACAGTTCGCTAATTGGTGTGTAGTTAAGGGGATCCATTTTTGCACCTTTTTTATGCAATGCTGTGATATTGGCTGATTTCCAAGCAGATGGAAGATGGCCTGTGATAAATGACAGGGTGAAAAGAGAAAAAAAAAAAGAGGGAACTTGTTTGAATGAAGTGTTACTCAGAAATGCAGCTTTTCTTTACTCCCATGACAGTTAACATATATATATATATTATATATATATATATATATATATAATATATATATATATTATATATATATATAATGACTCAACACTCTTTACTTACAATGGTGGTGTTCTGTTGATTCCATCCATTTATTCTTCCAATCAATTGACACAGATCAACACCAGCCTTCATGGGCAAGCCGAGTTCTTCATTCTGCAAGAGTGAGTATCGTACTTCTGATTTATCCAGCCAGACCTTACCCATACATCATAATATGTTGTTACGGCTCTGGAAATTCGCAAACACCATGGGGGTCCCGTAGGTGAGATATATTTCTTAGGTACATGTGTGGTTGGCCCAAACCCGTTGTATAGAGGGAGTTGATGTGATTCATTCGGGCTGCGATCCTTTGGGTTGGGCGTTTTCTGTTCTACTCTTTGTTTTGATACAACAAGCAACACAACGCAGCAGCCAAACACTACCTTCGCCACTCGCTGCCGCAAACCTCACATCACCGCCATTCAAAACAGCGCCATGGCCATCGGACACGCGCCGAGGGCCCTCCGCCGCCTTCTCCTACGGCCATTCCGCACCGCCTGTGGACGCCGAGCGTCGAGCTGTCTTCAGCGAGACACGCGAGACGCGGGTGCGGATGGCGGGTTTTCCGAGGAGAGTTCGGATGGGGGTGATGCACGCCCACATCTGATCCACCCAGTCGGGAGGCGCGGGGCGGCTTGGCCCCGCCTCCGGACGCGCCCTGACGAGGGTCGGCGTGTGCAAATTTGAGGATCGGGAATGATACACGCCCCCTTTTTCTCCGTCCAATCGGCGAGCGTGGCTCCGCCCTGAGGTCGTTTGGATCCGATAATTTGCATATGGTGGGTTCCCGAAGCCGATAAAAAGGCGAGCGCAGTGAGTCAGAAAGTCAGTCGAGGAGTGTCGGTGGAGTAGAGCAGTATCGAGCAGTGTCGGTGGAGCAGCAGATCGGTGAGGAAGTCAGTTGGGCTGGGTCGTTGGAGACGGAGCTCGAGGAGATCGGTGAGGCGAGATCGGTGGGGCAGACGGCTGCGGAGGCGAACGGCTGAGGTGGACCTGGAGGCTCGCGTCGCGGGATTCGAGCAAGCCAGCATACTCCTCCCCAAGAGCATCAACAATTCCCCCTTTTCCCCGCGCTGAGAGAGTGCGACAAGGGGCCCCGTTCCCACTTACACCAGCAGGTGCCCACGGAACCGCCGTGCAGCGACATTCTGCGGCTCGCCACGAGGGCGCGGGTAGGACCCTTCGGTCTCGTGGGCCTGGCCGCTCATCCAGGTCCCACGCGCATTAGGCCCACGGCCCAGTCTGACTCCCTTGCTTTGAGGGGTCTTTTCTTTGCTTCGGTGTGAATGCGTGTTGTGGCGCGTGTCTTGTAAGGTAGTAACTGTATAAGTGGTCCGTGTGTCGTGTAGTCGGTTTTAACTCTTTTATATGTGCATTTCTTTTGTTCAATGTGATATATGTGCAATCGCTTATTGTGATGTAAATACATGCTGTTTGCTTTACGTGTGCTATATGTGTGCTCCGCGTGCCGCGGAATAAATGTGCATTGTGTGAACTGTTTTCCCGTTTCGCTTCGTCTTTTCTTCATTGACCCTCCATCCTGCTTCACGTAAAGGGTTCGTAGTGGGTGCAAAACGCCCGGTAATAATCTGAACCGTCGAGGTCGACGATAAACACCGCTCGGTTATCCTGATAGTACGGAACGGCCCCCCAAGCGGCTCGTGTCCGGAGTCGACCTGCGGCGAGGTACGATCGCCCGGTTTACCATCCGCGTGGGTACTTAGGTAGGTCGAGTTTGGCGAACAACCCATCCTACGCGGGTGGCCGATTGGCACGATTTGTGAGGTCGAAAGCCCACCCGTGACTGGATCCCGGCGTTAGCCGGGAGGGTCACGACTGAATTGTCCGTCGGTGGGCGAGGCGGTCGCGGTTCGAGTCGCGTGGCCGATCGCACGCCGACGGGCGCGAATTCGCAACACTGGTGTACAGGAGTGTGATTCAAATCCCTCCGTCTCCAAGCTAAATTCATAGGAATCGGTTCAGGAGGAGCGACCCCCGATTCCCTCTAAATTACGAGCGATTAAATTAACCCCTTACGTGGAATAAGATGGCGTCTCAAGGCGAGCGGGAGCCGGGGGTAATAGAAATGTTTATGTGTAGTGATGTAGAATCCATGGCCCAGGATGGAATCCCCATGCAGGACATTGGTGTGCAGGAACAATTTCCCCCCAGACGAGCCCAGAGCTCGAATTGGGCGCAGTGGCTGGGGTGGCGGACGACGCCCCCCACGTGCGAATTCGCCACGGATCGGACGATGGAAATGTTTTGAGGCATTGATGAGAAAAATGGATACAAAAATGGATGAAATGAAAAACGAAATGAAAAACGAAATAAAAGGAGTGAACAAGCAGATGGAAACAAACACAAACAAAATGGAAGGAATGAATAACGAATTGAACGAAAAAATGATGGAAACGCACTCAAAATGGAAGGAATGAATAACGAATTGAACGAAAAAATGGATGGAAACGCACTCAAAATGGAAACAAACAAAACGAAATGAAGGAAGAATAAAAGAAATGCGGGGTGAAACGCAGCAAATAGGCCAATGCCTGCAGGCGGGCATGAAGGCAACAACAGCGAAGTGCGTAATGGCGACGCCACGTGTGGGAGCGAACGAGCTGGGGGGGTGCAACGGTTGTCAGGCCCGCGGTGAAGGCGGGTGAGGAAAAAAATAATCCGGGAGACGTGTTGGGCGAGAAGTGTGGAGGTGACGGAAAAAGTGACGGTAACCGAGAGGGAAAATTAATTGGGGTGACGGAGACGTGCACGAAGGAAATTAAAATGGTGGAGTGTGAGAAAAGACTTCAAGACATGACGAAGAGAGTTGATAAGCTGGGACTGGAGGTAAAAACTGAGACAGAGGAACTGGGAAGACGGATAGACAAACACAAGGGGAAGCCGGAAGGAAGTTAGAAGCCAAAGTAAGGTCGGAGTGTACGGAGATGAGAAAGGAATTGGAAAAGAAAACTGAGTTACAGAAACACAAGAACGAAGAGACGGAATTACAAAACGAGTTGAGGATGGTGAGAGAGGAAAGAACGAGAACGGAGAATGAAACGTTAAGGAACCACGCTGTACAGATCGAACAGCTGGAAGCAAAGGCCAGTTGGGGAATGAGATGCAAGAAAGAGTAATGATGGAAGAACGAATGAGACAGAAGAAGGAAATCGATCAATGGAAGGAAACCACGAGATTGCAGAATGAGGAACAAGAAAAAGTACTGAAAGAACAAGGAATGAGACAGGAGAAAGAAATCTGTCATTGAAAGAAATAACGAGATTACAGAATGAGGAACAAGAAAGACAGTGGAATAAAAAACTGAAAGAGTATGAATTTGAAATTGAACGACAAAACGAAAAAAGTAGGTTGGAATACGAGGAGAAGTTGAAGGAGCGACGAATGAAGCAGGAAGGAGAAATCAGGAGATTGAAGGACACAACGAGATTGGAGAGGGAAGAACGAGAGGAACAATGGGATAGAAAACAAAAAGAAATGAAGCCGAGGTTGACAAATTGAAAGAAAGGGCGAGGCTGGAGTGCGAAGAGGGAGACAAAGAACAGCGAATGAAACACAAAGAGGGAAATTAACCACATGAAGAAACCATGAAACTGGAGAAGGAAGGACACGAGAAGAAACAAGGAAGAGTAATGAGACAGCAGCAAATGAAACACAAGAAAGAGATTAACCAAATGAGCAACCATGAAACTGGAGAAGGAAGGACAGGAGAGGAAGCAAGGAAGGGTAATGAGAGAGCAGCGAATGAAACACAGGAAGGAAATGAGCCAATTGAGAGAAACGATGAGATTGGAAAATGAGGAGCATGAGGAAGCAATAGGGGAAGTGGATATGAAGAAAAAAAAAAAGAAAAAAAAAAAAAAAAAAGAAAGATGAAAAGGATAGGTCGAAAAGAGGTTTGAAAAGTAAGGCGAGAGTGAAGGAGGAAAGAGAAAAGGTGAGAATAAGAGGATGGAGAAATCAGGGAAAGAAACAGAAAAATAAAAGGGTGAAGGAAACAGGGAAGAAGAGGAAAGAAAGAAAATAAGAGAGAAGGAGAAGAGAAAAGGAAGAAAAAGGGAGAAGGAGAAAGGAGAGGGGAAAAGGGAAGAGTAAAAGGAGGAAAAGGGGTAAAGAAAGGAAAGAGGAGAGAGAGGGAAGAAAAAAAAGAGGAAGGAGGGAAAGAGAAAAGAAAAATTGGAGGCTAGCAGGGAGGGAACGAAGGAGAAGAAAGATAAGAAGATAGATAAAGAAACGAAAGGAAAGGACAACTGCGAGAGAGATAGGTTCGAGAAGAGCAAGGAGGAAGAAAATGAGAAGGGAAAAGGGAGAGGGGGGAAAATATGAGAAGGAGAAAGATACAAAGGGAAATAGAAAGAAGAAGTGGGAGAGAAAACAAAAACTATACGAGTTTGAAATTACTGAACTGAGAGAGAGTAAATTGAATCCATAGAGATGGAAAAACTCCAGAAAGAAACAGAAACTAATAGATGTATAGAGACCAGGGAGATAGAGAAAATAGAGGAGAGACTGCATGATAATGACAGGGTTGAAGGAACAGAACACACACACACAGAGGTAGTGGAGGATAATGGGGGTGAGCTCGTGGACTGGGTGGGGACCCGGTTGAGCAGCTGGATGGCCGCCTCCAGGAACGAGGGGAGGGAGTATGCCCCCTTGAGGCGAATCACGACCAGGTGGGTTCGGTCGTGCCAAGCGGAGTTGAAGGGACGAGTGCTGTGGATAGGTGCACGTGCAGCTTGGGGGGTATAGAGGCCCCGGAACCTTTGTGGGACACGAATCCCCAGTGTGGTTGTGCAGGGGTGTGTGTTTGCGAGTGTGCGGAGACGCGTGCTTTCCGGCACGCATGGTGTGAGCGAGACCCCTGGGCAGGTGAAAGGTTGGTGTGAGTGAGAGGGTCCGTGTGAGGGAGACCGTGTGTGTGAGGTCTCTGTATGTGAGGGAGATGTCGGTCGGCATGCGTGAGCATGCAGCCGCGTCTCCGGTGTGAATGTGAGTGTGTTGGAGTGGAGTCTGTGCGTCGTGACACGCAGGTGTGCGTGGGTGGAACGGAGACGACGGCGACAGAGGACAGAAGCCGGGTAGCGGCCGTAGCTGTTGTGGGGACCGTGCCGGGTTCACCCAGCAGCGAGCGCGCGGTCCGTGCTGTGCAGCGCACGAGACCCCACGTGCTCGCTTGCGGGAGTGAAGCCCGGTCCGGAAACGCACGCGGTGAATGTTGCCGATCCCGCGGACGGACAAAGTTTAGGCAGGTAGACGGATTTGGACCGGATGGGTTCTCCACGCGAGCTTGTGTTAAGCTCCAACGGGCAGAGCACATGTGTTCGCGTGGGGAGCCCCTCGGAGTGCGAGGGTTGCTTTTGGGGTGCGCAGGGTGACGTCATGGCTGCACATGGGGTTGGAATCCGGCAGGAGGGTATCCCTGCCGGATGGTACCGTCCAAGAGGGACGAGGTACACGTGCAGCTGCATGACGTCACGGAAGGTGCAAGAGCGCAGGCTGTGAGTTGCCGCGCTGGTGCTGCGCATAATTGAAATACAAAATTAACAAAAGCAAGCCTCGCTTTCGGGTGGACAGGATTCCCGGTAAGGGGTGAAAGACCCCTGCCTGGGCACAGGATGGAACTAGCTAGGGGAAGGGTTAGCTTAGCTAGACCGGCTCCATGGGGCAGGGGTAAGTCCTCATGGGGCCCGTGGAATGGAATAGGTAGAGGGATTTTAGTTGAGATTTAGGATGGTAAATGGGAAATGATTTTTTTCAAACATTTGGAGACAGTGACGACTTTGAGTGTGTAGAGGGGACGTAGCTTAGCTACGTAGTGTTAAAAAGGGACGTGCTGTATGGTAAGGGACGACGTGGGAGCACGAGGTAGTTAGGGGAGGTAGTTAGAAGGATGGCAGGATTCAGCGATGAGTGTGTTGAAGAGTGGTGAGTTTGTGGGAACATGTTGAGTGAGTGAGGCCAGCGGGTCTGTGTGTATGGAGTGAATGGGGAATGCATGGTGCGATGAGTGATTGGGGGAGGAGTGACTCCCGCCAAGGGACCCGGGGTCAGTGTAGAGTGAGTTAGCTGGGTTAGTCAAATTGACAAAATGGAGGTCGTTTTGCTGTTGGTGGGAGTGTAGGCTCGAAACCCGTTTGGAGGGGTGCAGGAGCCCTGTTGACGGGCTGGGAGCGTGGCTGCGAACGTGAGTATCGCTGAGTGGGTACCCCGGCACCGGGCTAGTCGGCCGTGGTAGGCCAAGGGCCCATGGGGGCCGGGATAGCGTAGTGGGCACGGGTGCGCCCGCTTGGTGCGGGGGCCCGGAGCGCCGTTAGCCGCGTGGGCAGTGTCGTGGGCACGGGTGACCCTCAAAAGGGGCCGGGCGCCAGCCTGCCACGTGTGCGTTTCAGGGGAGTTGCCATGGGGGCACTCCCGGTGTAGGGAGCTGGTAGGCTCGGAGGCAGTGTAGTGCCCGGGGGTGCCATTGTTGGAATTCGGCAGAGGGTCGTGCCTGCCAAAGGGAGCCACGCGTCCAGCCACGAAACCGTGCAAGGGCACGAGGGAAAATTGGAGGGCGAGGCCCGAAACTGTAAGGACACCAACACAGGCGACGGGAATCTGGGTTTTTAGAACCAATAGATAAGCGAGAGGCGCTTGTTGAAAGCCCCGGGTAGTTTAACAGTTAAATGGTTAGGGTAGATTAGAAGTGTACCCCTCCGCACCATCCATCCCTTCGCTCTCGTTGTGGGCCGCTGGACCCACTTTGGGTTAGAGATCGCTGAAGTCTGGGGAGGCCATCTTGAGGTTGTTGGCCTCGGCTCAGGACGCTAGCTCTCCTTATTCCCTCCGGGAAGGGAACGTAGGGGTTGGGAGTAGGCTAGGTGACAGAATAGGTTAGCCGAACAAGGACGATAAAGGGGTTAGGGGACGATTTATAGTGGGGAAGTAGGGATGAAAATAAAAACAACAAAAAAATAAGTTGGGGGCTAAATTGGGTTGACAAATTAAGGGGTGGGTATGGACAGTGACAGGCAAAGGCGATAGGTGGGAGGAGACGTAGGGTAGGTCGAGCCGCCTTCTGCGAGTGGCCAGCACCACCGCACTCCCTCCACCAACCTGTGCTGCAAGGCCTGTGCCGGCCGGATCGTCCGACGGCTGTTTTTACTGCAAGGCCTGTGCGGCCAGTTCGTCTGCCGGCTGTGTTTGCCTGCAACGGCCTTTTCTGCAGGCTATGTTGCCTTTACTTTGCCATGTCATGCCCACTGCCCCTGTTCACAAGCCCCGTTCAATTTTGCTTTTCCCCCCTTGTTCATTGCCATGTGCGCCAGGATCCGCAAGCAAAGTTTGCAAGCTGCAGGAACTGTCCTGTTGGCAGCTGCAACACGGGCCTGCAGTGGCGGCCTCACCGGTTTCCTTTTGACTCTCCTTTTTCCTGCAGAGTCCATTGATCCTGGGCCATGGAGTAGTGTAAATTATAAGGTTAAGGTGTTAAGTTGTATTGTAAAAATGAGTGCGCCCCCGGCATGTCTGTCTACGCGCGGCAATTTTATTTAAGTCGTCCGTGTGAGTGAGTTTGTTTAGTTAGTTACTCAGCCCTCAGGTTATTTATTTTGGGGACACGAATACCATGAATGTCGCACTCAGGGATCCGTAGGTAAAACGTACTAGGGGAGAACTACACATGATGGCACACGATAATTTGACGACTCGGGACGAGTCTGTAAAAAGGGGAGGGGGTAGTGTTACGGCTCTGGAAATTCGCAAACACCAGGGGGGGTCCCGTAGGTGAGATATATTTCTTAGGTACATGTGTGGTTGGCCCAAACCCGTTGTATAGAGGGAGTTGATGTGATTCATTCGGGCTGCGATCCTTTGGGTTGGGCGTTTTTCTGTTCTACCTTGGTTTTGATCAACAGCAACAACAACGCCAGCAGCCAAAACCTACCTTCGCCACTCGCTGCCGCAAACCTCACATCACGCCATTCCAAAGCGCCATGGCATCGGACACCGCCGAGGGCCCTCCGCGCCTTCTCCTACGGCCATTCCGCACCGCCTGTGGACGCCGAGCGTCGAGCTGTCTTCAGCGAGACACGCGAGACGCGGGTGCGGATGGCGGGTTTTCCGAGGAGAGTTCGATCGGGGTGATGCACGCCCAATCTGATCCACCCAGTCGGGAGGCGCGGGGCGGCTTGGCCCGCCTCCGGACGCGCCTGACGAGGGTCGGCGTGTGCAAATTTGAGGATCGGGAATGATACACGCCCCCTTTTTCTCCGTCCAATCGGCGAGCGTGGCTCCGCCCCTGAGGTCGTTTGGATCCGATAATTTGCATATGGTGGGTTCCCGAAGCCGATAAAAGGCGAGCGAGTGAGTCAGAAGTCAGTCGAGGAGTGTCGGTGGAGTAGAGCAGTATCGAGCAGTGTCGGTGGAGCAGCAGATCGGTGAGGAAGTCAGTTGGGCTGGGTCGTTGGAGACGGAGCTCGAGGAGATCGGTGAGGCGAGATCGGTGGGGCAGACGGCTGCGGAGGCGAACGGCTGAGGTGGACCTGGAGGCTCGCGTCGCGGGATTCGAGCAAGCCAGCCATACTCCCTCCCAGAGCATCAACAATTCCCCCTTTTCCCCGCGCTGAGAGAGTGCGACAAGGGGCCCCGTTCCCACTTACACCAGCAGGTGCCCACGGAACCGCCGTGCAGCGACATTTGCGGCTCGCCACGAGGGCGCGGGTAGGACCCTTCGGTCTCGTGGGCCTGCCGCTCATCCAGGTCCACGCGCATTAGGCCCACGGGCCCAGTCTGACTCCCTTGCCTTTGAGGGGTCTTTTCTTTGCTTCGGTGTGAATGCGTGTTGTGGCGCCGTGTCTTGTAAGGTAGTAACTGTATAAGTGGTCCGTGTGTCGTGTAGTCGGTTTTAACTCCTTTTATATGTGCATTTCTTTGTTCAATGTGATATATGTGCAATCGCTTATTGTGATGTAAATACATGCTGTTTGCTTTACGTGTGCTATATGTGTGCTCCGCGTGCCGCGGAATAAATGTGCATTGTGTGAACTGTTTTCCCGTTTCGCTTCGTCTTTTCTTCATTGACCCTCCATCCTGCTTCACGTAAAGGGTTCGTAGTGGGTGCAAAACGCCCGGTAAATAATCTGAACCGTCGAGGTCGACGATAACACCGCTCGGTTATCCCGATAGTACGGAACGGCCCGCCAAGCGGCTCGTGTCCGGAGTCGACCTGCGGCGAGGTACGATCGCCCGGTTTACCATCCGCGTGGGTACTTAGGTAGGTCGAGTTTGGCGAACAACCCTATCCTACGCGGGTGGCCGATTGGCACGATTGTGGTGAGGTCGAAAGGCCCACCCGTGACTGGATCCCGGCGTTAGCCGGGAGGGTCACGACTGAATTGTCCGTCCGGTGGCGAGGCGGTCGCGGTTCGAGTCGCGTGGCCGATCGCACGCCGCGGCGCGAATTCGCAACAATATTATACCCAAGTACTATTTGTATGGACTGGGAGGATGGCCTAGAGGTATGCACACTCGTCTCTAAGCTGTCTAGCCTGGGTTTGAATCCTGACCAAGCTATAAGCTGTCATCCCTGTGTTTCACAGGCTGGGTGATTCATTAATGTGTGTGCCATCCCTCGGATGGATCTCAAACTGGATGTCCTGTCTGCCTGCATTTGTAGGTCGATGTTAAAGATCCCACGGTAGCCTTCATAAAGAGAAGGTGAGCTATCGCTGGCACCATGGCCAAATTTCAAATTCCTGCCCTAACTACTGCTGGCAAGGCAATGGCAAACCACACAGTACAAACTTTGTCAATAAACTACTTCAGCATCAGCTATTTTATTCCCATGCAAGGATCAACCAGAAAAGTCTCCAATTTACATCTCTGGTCACTCTGGGAGACTAGGTACAGTTTCTGGAGATTCTTGACTTTATACCGAGGTGTATTGCCTGCAGAGAAAAGTCCTTTCTTCGGTGTTCCAAGATCATAATTACAGACAAGGACTTCATCCAAAGTTCCACGGAATATGGTCCTCGTCACTTTGATCTTGTAAGGCTGGTTGCTTCCCCATCTTGCCCCTCAAAAGGCAATGGAATATAATGCCCTCCAAGTTGTTGGCATCTCTCTGCAAGAGGGTCTTTGGGTCTGTTTCTCACTCACAGCAGGCAGGTTCATTAGTCTTGTTGTCCTTTGTTGCCTCTCTTAAAGTCTTTGCTCTACCTCCCGCTTCTTTATTATGGCTACCCCAGCCCCTCCAAGTCACACTTAGTTATTCCAGAAACTAATACCTTTGTGGTCCTCCAAAAGTCTCACCTCCATTGTCCCCCAATTCTCTCATTTGTAGAACCAAATCACTGAATAAGTTACCTCTTGCTCTTTTCTCCAGTACTCAAAGATTGCAAACATATCTCTACCAAATAGTCTCTTCTATACCTATCCATTAACTTTTCCATATCTTTACTGATCACATACCCCAATTTATGCCTGCCACTAACATACTGTGGTGCATCTGTTCATACTTGTCCACTTGTTCCCCCTTATCCCTCTTTTTACTTTTTGCCCAATGCCATCCAGTTCTCATATTAGTTGAAACTTGCAATAAAATGATGTAAATGAGTGCATGTACACATTCTAAGAACAAAACTTGGAATGGTACTCCATGTCAAAGAGAAGTCTTTTCTTTACCAGACAATCATTTGTAATTAATTAAAAATTGATATATCCGAATAAATAATCAGGAGGAATTTTTTATTATGGGAGGCAATCGACTGTCATGCCTGGATTTTCTTTGTGAATATTTTAAGATTCTGCCGTATATTTGCAAAGAGGAAGCCCTTGGAGCAAATGTAATCTGAAAGTTAACGGCAAAATGTAGTATACAGCAACTGCTACATTGAGGTTAAATACATGGTTTACATATTTCTTGGTCAATCAAACAAATGTCAGTAAAACTCCACAAAATAAAATAATAATACCATTCCTTTCACACTGTACGGAACATAGGGCTGCTGAGTCAGTTTCATTGGCAAGGAGTACAGTCAGTCCTGGACACGTCACCACTCCGATGCAGGTTACCCCAAATGGTTATTACTCCAGTACACTGGTACTCATTTCACTGACCTGTGAAGGATGATAAGCTGAGTCAACCCCACCTGGTGTTAATTCCACAGCCAACAGGGACTCGAAATCAAGACCCTGAGATCCCAAGCCAGCCACCTTAACCGCTAAGCTAACACCAGGCTTTCAACATAAAAGGGGCAGTCCATTTATTACAAAAAGAACAAGAAAAAGAGCAATCAGAGATTGCAGACCCTCGCCAGCACTTGTTTTGTGTGGTGTTTGTGTAGTTTTGTGTGGTGTATGTGTACTGGTGTGTTACGTAATTAATGAAAGACATAATTAGAAGTGCCACTTTATAACTGCTGGCAATGATTACCGGCTACCTAGACGTCCCGCTTTGATGCAACCCCGCTTTGATTGGACACCTGACCCTGACCCATGACTTTTTTATTATTATTATTCAATTGAATTCAGAATGGAATTAAAATAAATTCAATTCAGATCAAATGGAAGACTAAATAGGTACAGTCCTGCATTGTAGTCATCAGAAGGAACCAAAATAAGCAAAAACCAAAGATGAAGTCATCAGGAAGAACCTGGACAGGATTCACATTTCAGCTGCTGCTCCTCTATCATCAAACCCATCCAGGCAGACGCAAGTGAGTCTTATTAAAAAACAACCCAAAAAATCAAAAAGAACCCAGATCAAAAAAAATAAATAACTCTGGCTGCCAAACCATACATCCAATCAAGTTGACATTTAAAACATATATTTTCCATCACTACCTGATCATAATTATGAAGGTCCATATCGACTGATTAAGTGATTCCAGATAAATATTTTTCTTCAGTACAATATGGCTGCCAAACCATGTGACCTATCAATTATTCCTGAATAAACTTAGACACCCATGGCATGGGGAACATGTGTGTGAAGTTTCCCATCAATCTATCCAGCCATTCTGGAGAAGAAGATTTTTTCATGGGTTTTAGGGTGAATCCAATATGGCTTCCAAACCATGTTACCTCTGACGTCATATTTGTGAACCTTTTGTTCCTCATGGATAGGCGGTCATACGTGCAAAGTTTTTCCTCAATCTGTTGAGCCACTTCAGAGAAGAGGATGTTTGAAGGTTTCTTGTTTTTTTTGTTTTTTTAACAATATGGCTGCCGAATCACGTTATCCCGAGATGACCCTCAAAAATTATCACACTTATCAGATACAGCGTTCTACATATGCAATTATGACGACATAACGAAGGCACCTATGATGTCATAAACAAATCGCACTTATTCCCCATGAGTACTTGCCGTATACCTAGTTTCAATTTTTTTCTTGGTGCGATTTCCGAGATACAGAGGTCCAAAGTTTTTGTTTTTCCAACATGGCTGCCACACCACATGACCTATGACGTCATAATTATCAGTAAAACATTCTACATGAGTAGTCACTCCTCTGGTGAAAATTTTGTCTCAATCCGATAAGCGGTTGAGGCGAAAAACACGAAAGTTATGTGCAGACATACAAACAAACTGACCCAAATACAATACCCTCTCCTCCGGCGAGGGTAACAACAACAACAACTCTTGAGTTCCCCCTTTCTTCCTCATATGCTACATTCTTGATCCTACTTCAACTCATACTGTACCTCTCTCTCTCCAACCTAGCCACTCCTCCCGTGCGTGTTGGTTGCCCTTTGTATCGAAATAAGGCTGTTCACTTGAAACATTCAACGACTTGTTCAATTCCTTTGCAATGAAGAAGCTGCTACTCCTTCCATCACTCAACCTTCATCTTTTTCCTTCTTCTCAATTTTTATATTTTCCATTTATCCCCACCCCCTTCCCCGCTCCTTACCATCCCCACTGGGCATAACCAATACATGAATGCCTTCTCATGACAAGCAAAATGTAGGGTTGGCAAGCTTCACAAAGTTCACGTTTTGATTAATTAACTACTGTATATATGCTCAACTCAAATTTTTAAGAGTACTGTGAAAATATAATTCCATTCCATTAGAAAATCCTTAAATGTGCCAATTTTGTAGCAATCACCAATTCATCGGTAACCAGCAGGTGAGGGCAAAGCTAAAATGTGAGAATATTCATACATAAAATGCATTCCTTTTTCCTTTTTACACAAGGTAAGGTGGAGGTAGCAGTGGATCTCAACAGAATTCTTCTCACTTCTCAGCTGTATGTTTCGGGGTAACATTTTGTTCAAATTTTATGGTGCTCCACTGGAGTGAAAGTACAGTATGGCAAAATATTCATAAAATTTGCAGTGCTGATTACCGTGGCTTGATGGAAACACTTTTCAAGCCGATAGATGTTCAATTGTAGAAAACATTTGTGGAAACACTTCAAGCTCGTCCTACAATACACCAATTCTCCGTGTTATCGTATAAGGAAAACTACAGTTATCATAGATGGAGGGAGGATGAATTGAAACATATTGTTGCGGGCCGGCGGGGTCAGGTGAGAAGACCACTGGTGGGGGAAGCTACGTCGATTCCCACCAGACTCCCCGGAATTGTAGGCCGTCGTTCACGGATAATTCCGTGACGCGGCGGGTCGCTTAACTGACCGTGGACGCCAATAACTCAACCGCGTGACCTAGGGTCCTCCCGCCTATGGGTGAATCGGGTTACCTAATTAACCATGCGGTTTAACCACAGGGGAACCAGGCCTCGGTACGCCTTGTCCGAACCGGATCACTCTACCGGATCGGATCTCCTTTCCGGGTCGGATGCAGCCGAGCAGCACTGCCAAGGATGTACCAGCTAGAAGGAACGGATTGTTGGGAATAAAGACCCGGCTAAACCTGGATTCGAACCATGCTGTACCAATGAGGAAAAAGACAAAGGCGAGCTGGGAACATTTCTACAACAATTATTTATTTACAGCAAGCGAGGAAAAGCATGCGGCACAACAAAGGTTTATTGGGTATGTAACGCAGGGAAAGAGGAGAGGGGTGTGGGGGGTGTGACAGTTATACAGGAAACTTACTAAAGCAGACACAGTGCAGACTTGACACGAGATTATTCACAGTAACAACAATAAAAGATCTTCTACAGGCTTAATTAACAGACAGGCGCCAGCACACTCAGACACACACACAGAAAAAGAAACCCCAATGAAAAGAGGACTTTTGCAGCCAGGGAGGGAGGGGGTTGAGGTTATAGTTTTCGGTACCTGAGTGTTTCGGGGGGAGGGATGCTCCGTGGTGCGGCACCTGACAATAGCCTCATTGTTCCGGCCACAGCCGCACGTGTGGAGATCGTGTTCCGAACAGGAGGAGCTTGAGTGGAGTAGGGAGGAGTCCAGAGGGCGAGGGTGGAGCAGTAGGCGGGACCAGGCAGGAGGCTTGGTCTAAAAGCAGGAAGCGAGGTCGTGTGGGCGGAAACGAGGACAGGAGACACAGCGTGAAACACACACACACCCCTCACATCACAACCCTCACGGAGGACTTCTCCATGTTTTATAGAGCCCGGAGCTCGGGGGAGGGGCCATGCTAAACCCGACGTCATCGCTCGAGTCGGCGTTCCGACTGGCTGCGGCCCCTAACATGGTCCGCCATCCTGGGCCGGGCTTCGGCAAGACGGCGGTATTGCCTGCCCACCTGAGTACAAAAGCATACGTGACACGCCGCACATGTCTGGCCTCGGGTATGGAAGCGAGACGAGGGGCAAGCGAGGCAGATTTACCTCAGAAAAAAAAAGGTGGGAATAAAATAAAAGGGAAAAATGATTTAATAATCCTAACTAATAGCTCATCGCAACGCACTCCCTTGTCCTCCCACTACACAAAAGGAGGGGGTCTATCTGCACGTATATTAATGGCATAACTGACTCGGGACAACTATCTGTTGTATGCATGCGGTTCCGAGAACCGCAACACTACCCCCCTCCCTTTTGCTGGACTCGACCCGAGTTGTTAACATTTGTGTGGCATGTAGGTGTAGGTTCCCCTATTACATTTTACCTACGGATCCCTGAGTGCGACATTTTGAATACATGTCCCAAAAATAAATAACCCAGTGCGTTGCGTAACTAAACTAAAAGACTCATTCGGACAACTTAACTACATTGCTGGAACTAAACAAACAAACAGGTGGGTCAGGACGATATACATTTCTAATATTTACATTACCCATGGCCCAGGACATGTGACTTAAGGAGAGAGCAATAAAGGCAACATTCGGGGATGAGTGCAGCAGCAGGCAATCGATGATCAGGCGTCTTCGGGGCCCTCAATGGTCCTTTGTTTGTTGGTATTATTTATTTATTTTGTTCCTGACTGCTGGGGGCAACTTACCCTAACACGGCAGGCCACACGCCGTCTCACAGTCCATTTGAACTGGCCTTTATACACAACAAGGAGATAGATGTCCGGGCTGCACAAATGCAGTCCACGGTAACGCGGCTGCCTGCAGGGCAGTCGTTGCAAATACTTTCACAAAGATGGTCCTGGCGCACATGGTAAAGTTGAGTGACATGGCAAGGCAAATAAAGGCATGGGCAGGTATGGCAAATGGAGTCCAAGGCAAAGCAGAAAAAGGCATGGCAAATGCAGACCAGGTAAGGTGCAGTACAACAGGTCGGCACATGAAGCTGGCCGGCCTCGGTGTGGTCTCGTGAGGTTGTGGAGGGAGTGTGGTGGCGTTGGCCGGTCCGAAGATGGGCTCGGTCCTACCCTACGGTCTCCCCCCAACCTATTGCCTATACCTGTCCTTGTCCATACCCACCCCCATTAGCTTGCAACAAAAAAAACTAAATTTCGAGTTTTTATTTTATTTTTATAATTGCATGTGTCCCTAACCCCCTTATTGTCTTTGTTTGGCAAACTTGTCCTGACTGTCTATTCCCAATCCCTATGATCCCTCGTGAGAGGATTAAGGAAGAGACAAGTGAATCTGTCTCAAGGCCCAATGCAGCCTCGGAATAGCTCCCACAGGTTTCAGAAATTTCCAAGGCGAGTCCAGCGGCCTACAAACAGCGAAGCGATGATGGTGCGAAGGGGTACACGTTGTCCATCTATCCTACCATTTATTAAACATTAATCTATCCCCGGAGCTTTTCAACATGCCTGTCTCTTTAAACTATCGATTTGAGCAACCACGATTCCCGTTGCCTGTGTTGGTGTTCGTTATTAATTTGGGCCTGGCCCACAAATTTTCTCCCGTGCTCTTGCACAATTTTCGTGGCTGGGCAGCGTGGCTCCATTGGCAGGGCTACCCACCTGCCAAACTGATCTTCGGCACCCCGGGTCGCTGAGGCTGTCTCCGAGCCTACCTACTCCTTATGAACGTGGGGAATGCCCTCCTGGCACTTTCCCCGTCGATCCTACATGGCATTTTGGTGCTCGGGTCCCTTTCCCGTGGGTACCCGTGCCCATTACACTAACTCGGTCGCTTGGCCCCATGGCCTACTCTGGCAGACTACTTCGGTGCCCGGGGTGCCCTCTACTCAGTAGACATATTTCACCAGCCACGCTCCCAGCTGGTCAATAGCCTCCTGCACCCAACAAAAGGTTTCGTGCCTTCGTTCAACACCAACAACAAAACGACATCCTATTGGTAAATTTAACTCACCCACAAACTTTTTTTTTGTATACTTGTCGAGGCTCGTGTTAGATCTAACACACAATGCACAGCAAGGGGGGGGGCATGAGACAAGAGGGGAGGGAGTGGGAAGGACAAAACAGTGGGGAACAGAGACATTAGGAGATCTGTTGAAGGGAGGGATGGGACAGGGAACATGGGAATAGAAGATGGACATTACAGGGACTTTCAGGAAGAAAGCAGGGAATTTGAAGGAGGGGCTTGGGTGGATTATCGGGGGTCGAAAAGATCGAGGATTTGGATGGGGATGATAAGAGTGGTGGTGAACAGCTGTTTTTAAGGCCTGGAGGAAGAATGGGAATGAATAGAGTGAGGGAGTTTATTCCAAAGGCGGGGAAAAAGAGGAATGAAAGAGTGAAGGTGAGCAGTGATTCGTGATTTTGGTAGTTTTACCAGAAGGGGTTGTTGGCGGACCTTGAGCGCCTGTGGAAATGTGGTGGGGAAAATCGCAGAGAGAGCAGGGGGGGGGCGAGGCTGGAGAGGAGACGGTAGAAGACAGAAAGACCACCGACCAACCTGCGGTGATTGAGTGAGAGGCCCAAAGACTCAGCCTCATTGCGGGAGATGTCAATGATCCGAAATGCCTTGGTTTCTACAGCGTGAAGCCGAGAAAGGTGGGAGGCAGGAGCACCAGCCCAGAGGGAGAGCAGTACTCCATCAGGCTGCGGACAAAAGCTTTGTAAGTGGTCAGGAGCTCAGGTTGGCCGAGGAAGGAATTTGCACGACGGAGGATTCCCAGTCGGCGACTGGCTTTGGAGGCGAGGTTTGAAATGTGGCTTTCCCAGGAAAGGTCATGGCAGACAGTGAGACCCAGAAGCTTGAAAGAAAGGACTTCTTCCAGAGGATTGTTGAGAAAGTGGATGGGGGGGGGGGGTTCTAAACGGTACTTTTGAAGAGACATAGTGAGAGTGTGAGATTTGTCCGGATTGAAAGACATGTTCCACGTGTTGGACCAGTTTGTGATTTTATCCAGGTCTGCAGTGAGCGAAGAAGCTGCTGCTTGCCGGTCTGAGGGATGACAGATGGTACGCAGAGGGGAGTCATCAGCAAAGAGATATAGAGGATTTTCCAGAGAGTCGGAGAGATCATTGATGAAAACCAGGAAAAGAATGGGGCCAGAACGCTCCTTGAGGAACTCCAGCCTAGACAGGAAGAGGGGATGAAAGAACTCCATTTCGGGCCACATGTTGACTGCAACAGGAGAGGAAGTCTGCGAGCAATGAGTGGAGATGGCCTTGGATACCATCGGAAGAGAGTTTGGTGAGCAGGGCAGGGTGCCAGTCTGTGTCAAAAGCACGTGATATGTCCAGGGATATGGTTCGGATTTCCTGTCTGGCATTGAGGACCTCCATCCATTGTTGGGAGAGCAGAAGCAGCATATCCAGGGTAGAGTGACCTGGTCTGAAACCAAATTGATGATCAGAAATCAAGCCATTGGAGAAGTAAAGGATTTAATGTCTGAAGCGATGATGGATTCCATAACCTTGCTGATGATTGGGAGAAGGCTGATTGGTCTGTAGTTGCAGGAATCTGTTTTGCACCTTTTTATGCAAGGCAGTGATGTTTGCTGATTTCCAAGCAGATGGCAGATGACCTTGAGCAAATGAGAGGGTGAATAGAACAGAGAGAGGGTGAGCAAGAGCAGAAG
This sequence comes from Eptatretus atami, assembly GCA_035128595.1. Taxonomy (NCBI): domain Eukaryota; kingdom Metazoa; phylum Chordata; class Myxini; order Myxiniformes; family Myxinidae; genus Eptatretus; species Eptatretus atami. The sequence goes on along the minus strand of CM068956.1, from coordinate 42,832,226 downwards.
AGCAGGCTTTGAGGACACGTGGGCTGATGCCGTTTGGACCGGTTGCAGAACCTGAGTCGTGATTTGACAGCAAGCTCTCCACCTTGTCAGGAGAAAAGGACACAGAGTCCAGGGACAGTTGGGTGCGACTGGGTAAGGTGTGTAGAGAAAGTGTTGGGTTTTGGACACAATATTTAGCTGCAAACACCGAGTTTAGGCATTCAGCTTTTTCACATGCGGTATCAGCAGTGCGCCATTTGAGGTAAGGTAGGGGATGGAGGGGGAACATACACCAGAAACAGATTTGATTAGATGCCACCAGATTTTGAGGAGGGAGAGGAGGTTTGAGAGTTCAGACTTGAGATTAGAAAGATGTTGTTTTCTGGCTCTCCTGAGGGTAGATACACACTTGTTCTGAGCTTTATGGAAGGAACTGAGATTGCACTCAGTTGGGTTGCTTTCCATGAGGCAAAGGCAAGTTGTTTCAGGACAACAGCCTCACCACAAGCTTCAGTGAACCAAGGGCGGGAGGAAGGGTAGGACAACTGAAGATGAGAGGGGATAAATCTGTGCATGGGGGAGAGCAAGTTTCTTTGAAAGAATACCAGGATGAGTTGATGTTTCAGAAAGTAGCGTTAGAGACCAGTCTATACGTTGTTGGCTGCTTGGAGACCCTGCCAGTCGGCTTGAGTGAAATGCCAGACTCGACGGCGGTGAGGTGGTTCTCTGATAATAGCCAGAGAGATGTCCACTTTGACAAGGACGTGGTCAGAAAAACCGTTGAGCGGAGGAAGAGCAGCAGATATTGTCAGGGAATTTGTCAAAATCAGATCCAGAAGAGATGGAGTACCATTGGTTGAGATCCGGGTCGGAAGTTGACCGATTGAGTCAGTCCCAATGAGTCGCAGAAAGCTTTTGCTGAGGTGCCATGACAGGTGAGAGAGGTTCCACACCTAGCCAACTGGCATGATGACAATTGAAGTCGCCACATATGAGAAGAAGAGGAGTTTGGATGAGAAGATAGAAGTTGGTCCATGTTTACGGATAGTGAGGTGTAGATGGAGTCATCACTGTTAGGTGGACGGTACAGTACACATATAAACATGAGGTGGGAATGGAGGGGAAGCCGTAGCCAGAGGTATTCCTGGGGGTGTGGGGGAGTGAGGGCAGTGCATGGAGAGTGAGGAATAGAGTCTTTGATGAAGAGAGCAACTCCTCCACCAGGACGAGGCTCAGGTCTGTCATACCGGAGGAGGGAGTAACCAGGGAGAGATACTTGGGAGTCAGACACGTCTTGGAGGAAAGTTTCTGTTAGGCAGATTATGTCTGGTTGTCAGTGGCAACCTCTATGGAAAGATCTGAAAGGTTGAGCGAAGGTCCCAGATATTTGGGTCCACACTTTTAATGAAGAGGTAAGGGAGGAGGCTTTGGGTGCAGGGGGTGGGGGGAGGGGAGGGTAGGACAAGAACGAGGGGGAGGTAAGAAGGTTGTTGAAAGAGTGGGGGGATTGCAGAATAGCTAGGGGAGGGGGCCAGATGAGGAGGAGAAAAGGCTCTGTGGTGCTGGTGGAGAGGGGGACAAGAGAGGGGGAAGAAGGAAGTTGAGGATTTGAGGAGGTGGAGTGAAGAGATGGAGGTGAGAGGGCAGTGGAAGGAGGCAGCTTTGTGGATGAGAGGGGGGGAACTTTGAGAAGGATGAGTTAGGGGATGAATGGTGGGAGAAAGGTGAGGGGGAGTTTTTGAGAGAGGTGAGAGGGAGGCTTGGAGGGAGAAGAGTGGGATGGTTGCTTTGAGAGTGAAGGTGGAGAGGGGTGAGTTGGCACTGAAGTTGGAAAAAAAGAATGGTTGATGGAACGCAAACATTCATAGCAAACTGTTTTTTTTTTTTTTTAAGTTTTAGGTCAGAGATGTGATTAAACACGTTTGATGGATGCAATAAAGGCGAATTCAGAGAATGGAGAGAAGAAACGCTGTAACAGTTGGATTTTTTAGGCAAGGTATGAAGGAAGGTCGAATTGAGAGCAGTCTGTTTAAATGTAGAAGAGTAGTGCATTATGATACAATAAAGATGCCACACGTGTGAAAGAGGAAGATGAAGCATTATAAGAGATCGTTTTTGATATTATTAAACTGGCAGGGATACCCGTGCTCCGCACAGGAATCCCGTGGATGAGGCGGGTCTGAAGGAGTAAATGTCACAGTTAATTGTAAAATTGAGAGGCTGCCACCATTATTATTTTTTTTCATCACCACTATAATATTATATTTTCCCCACCATGTTTTATATGCAGAAGACTCGAGTTCAAAAATGTTAAGATTTATTGCCGCATCAATAAAAAACCATAATGCCTCAACAATGTGAGGCTGGTTTCATGTCATCATTTGCGACTTAATTAATTCTCATTCTCTAGCAAATTCCGTTGGTCCCATGTCAATCGGCTGAACTTGAAAAATTAACGTTACGCAATCAGGTGATGATGTCATAATTGGAAACCGGGAAGTCGGAAGTCATTGTCTTCAATTGACTGTAGCATTATTTTTTCATTCTATTGCAAATGGCGTTGGCCCCATGTCAATCGGCTGAACTTGAAAAATTAACGTTACGAAATCAGGTGATACGTCATAATTCGGAAACCGCAAGTCGGAAGTACAATTCTTTTACATCGGGACACTCCCGGGTACATGTTCTGTCAGCATGTGAAGTTTGGTGAGGATCAGTCCAGTACTTTTCGCGTGCATAGGTCACAGACAAACACACACACAGACACACAGACAGACACACTTTCAACTTATATATATATAGATGTTTGAGAGAGTTTTCAACAGATTAGGTCGTGGAAGTGTTGTGAAAAAATCGAGGAAGAAGAGAGGAGGAAGAAGAAGAGAAGATGAAGAAGAAGAAGAAGAATCTTGACTCGTGATTGTGCAAGGAGAAAGGTAGCTTCTTTTTTTTTAAGATAAGAAATAGAGTGATTAGTTGGGAGGGATGGGGGATGTTAGGGAAGTGGGTGGGGAAGATAGAAATTGAAGGTAATGGGGAGAAAAACAATAAACACGATCGTACACGAGGGGAACCGGTAGGCCTCAAGCCTCAAGGGTAGGCCTCAAGCACCCGGTAAGACAAGGTCGATGAAAAATCACAAAATAGCACGATTTTTGAAACAAAACCGAACTAGGAATACACAGTAACATGTAGGTGAGAAAATAAACAGTTAAAACGGGACAGATAACGACCAGAAACTTAACTTTGAGATCGTCAGCAGAGAGCCCCGGAGGAGACCTGTCGATGCTCCAAACCCAGAACCGGAAGACCTAACCTATTATTACACTAACCCCGGGTTCCCTTGGGTGGGATTCACTCCTCCCCCCAATCATTCGTTCGCACCATGCATTCCACATTCACTCCATGTATATTTTTCTCTGTTTTTTTTTCACACCAACACTGACACTACGAGCTGCGTTCCCCTAATTAGCTCATGCTCCCCGTCATCCCTTATTCTAATGCATGTTCAATTTAACTCTCGGTAGCTAAGCTTCGTCCCCACTACACGTTCTATGTCTGTCCATGTCTCCAATCCATTTCTAAATTCTAACCTAAATTCCCCCTAACTCGTGTTACCGGGCCCCATGGAGGACTGCTCATGCCCCACGAGGCCGGTCTATCTAATGCTAAACCCTTCCCCTAACTAATGATCCTTTGCCCCCGTATGAGGATGTTCGCTACATCCTGCCCGGGCATCGTCTACTCGTGGCAAGGCTCGACGAGCCTTGCGTCTCCAGGGCGGCGGTTTACAGTACATTCGTCCCTTTCGTTTGGCCGATACATGAGGCCGTAATGTCGCCCCATTAATTGCATTAAACGCTCGCTTTCGGGTTATCGCCCATGCGAGCCACCGTGCGTTACACACCTACCATTCGTGCTGCGAAATCCCCGCTGACTCCACTCGCACACGGCCCGCTCCACGAGGCCTGCCATGCACACCGGCCTGGCTGTGTCATCCCTGGGACTCGCTCCGCGCATCCCGCGAACTCCTCTTGCGGCGCGCAGCACGTGGGGCCCCGTACACCTGCTCACATGGCGATATGTGTCTTATGAATCCGCTTGACCCCTCAATTTGCCTCCATTTTCGCCGTCCGCGCTCTGTTCTGGTACCGGGCACGGATCGTTTCAACGCGGCTTCCCGTCATGCAATCGTCCGCGCTTGGGCGGTTTGCAAAACACGGAACGGATCTCGCACGCAGCGTTCCCGCGGAGGCGCGCTTTCCCGAAATAATTCCGTCCGTCTCATTAGGCTCGCTATTCCCGTCCGTTACACGACCCACAACTCCTATCTGGGTCGGTCCGTGTCCCATTTTCTCACGTGCACTCACACATGCCATGTCATTTGCACTACTCACACGTTTTGACACACACTGCGGCAGAATCACGCTGGGGTTTGTGTTAGCTCAAGAGATCCCGGGGCTTCTATCCCCCCAAGGCTCGGCACGTGCTCTTTCGCACCAGGCAACCGCTCCACCTCGTACGGCCTTACCGGACTCACCTCGTCACGGTCTGCCTCGAGGGAGCACATCGTCTCCTCTTGTTCCTGTGGGAGGTTAACCTGACCCTTGCACTGGGTCTCAAAACATTCCACATGCTCAATCTCAATGTCCCTTACCATTTCTATTTGTGCCTGCTCCTCTTTTACTTTATGTAATTAATTCACCTCTTTTGATTTCTGTGTCTCTTTCACCTCTTTTAATTCCTGCGTCTCTTATGATGCCCAATTCCTGGCTCTTTGTCTCTACCTGTCCGAGTTCACAGGTTTCTCTCTTCACTATCATGGTTTCACTCGTCACCTCGACCTTGCCCGTCGTCATCGCGGTCTGAACAGCTTCCACACTCCCCCTCGACTCGGTCATTTCCCTACGTTCAGTCCTGATCTCCTTTGTAAAATCCAGATTCATTTTTCTTATATCACCTGTCAGTGTTTGCATATTCTCATTTACCTCTGCCATTGGTGTTTGTAAGTTTTGCATATTCCCATTCATTGTTTGCATATTCCCATCCATTCGGTTTTGCCCCTGTTCCATCATTTGTTTTATCATCTTCACCATCTGGTTCATGTCAAAATGGCTTAGGCGAAGCCGATTTGCTATGATCGGGTGTGGATTCGATAGGGATCGCGAGGTCCTCTGTGAGGGAAATTTGATGCAGGGGGTCCTCAAGGATTGTCGCTGTTGCCCCCAATGTTACCTCTGGGTATGGCTGCAGGGAAACATCTCCCTCAAAACTGTCGTCGTATTGTTTCAGACGTCCGAGGATTCCTCTATCATTGTTTCAGAACCCACCTGAACCAGCTCGTCTTGGTCCGCCATGGTCCGATATTTACCTAAAATTTGAATCCTGCTCTTAATTTCGGGGGGAAAGGGGGGGGGGTTGCTAAGCACACCCCTGGCTCGAATCCCGTTCCAGATACCAAATTGTTGCGGGTTCGAATCCCGTAAATTTTTATGGTCAATCTCACTCTTGACACCAAACTGTTGCGGGCCGGTGGGGTCGGGTGAGAAGACCACTAGGTGGGGGTGGAAGGTGGAAGACCACTAAGCTACGTCGATTCCCACCAGACTCCTCGGAATTGTAGGCCGTCGCTCACGGATAATTCCGTGACGCGGCGGGTCGCTTAACTGACCGTGGACGCCAATAACTCAACCGCGTGACCTCGGGTCCTCCCGCCTATGGGTGAATCGGGTTACCTAATTAACCACGCGGTTTAACCACCGGGGAACCACGCCCTCAGTACGCCTTGTCCGAACCGGATCACTCTACCGGATCGGATCTCCTTTCCGGATCGGATGCAGCCAAGCAGCACTGCCAAGGACGTACCGGCTAGAAGGAACAGATTGTTGGGAATAAAGACCCGGCTAAACCTGGATTCGAACCATGCTGGACCAAATGAGGGAAAAGACAAAGGCGAGCTGGGAACATTTCTACAACAATTATTTATTTACAGCAAGCGAGGAAAAGCATATGGCACAACAAAGGTTTATTGGGTGTGTAACGCAGGGAAAGAGGAGAGGGGTGTGGGGGGTGTGACAATTATACAAGCAACTTACTAAAGTATGTGTGTAGTCCTCCGTATGTTGTGTAGTGTAGTCCACACCTACTTATGTATGTTGTCTTACTTGGAACCTCCTTATCATTACTGATGAGTCAACATATCAAAAAGCATTTTTACCACGTTCGGTTAACCCTTTGCGTACTGCATTGTTTATGGCCGCATGGTTCCCTATTGCTTAATTTTTTTTTTTTAATAGGGCTGTGAATTTCAAGTGGTATTTCCAAAAAAACACAAATTGGGTGTCAAGTTCGACGAATAACCAAAATTAAAACAAACAAACAAAAAGTTTCATATATTTTTATCTCATCACAAATCTGTGACCACAGCACACAAAGGGTTAAAAAAACAAAACAACTTGCTCGATTCCTACCAACCCGTGTTTTTGTCACCTTCAATTTGCCAGGTATGCATATTGGGCCTGTTACCTTGCACCTGCTGAGGCTGGGAACTCGTACATCCTTGAAGTCATACACCACCTAAGGTGGCTTGAGACATTCCCCTTACCCTCTCAGGAAGCAGGCGTGATAGCACAAGCCTTTGTAAAAGGATTTGTTCCTCATTGACACTCACAGATAGACATGCAAATTGTTTGTCAAGTACAACATGCTGTCTTTTGATAAAACCAGCCAGCAAAGCAACGGGAAAAATATTATTAACATTCCACCATCCCTCTATCACACAAAGAAGAAGCAGGACATCGAGCATTTCACCTTCGGAGGATATTTTTCCATTCCAAATCGTACATTGGCAATAATGTTAATGGCATAATAATAATAATATTAGTATTGTAACAAAATAATAATATCAACAGGAATAATAATAATAAAGATTAACAACATGTCCTCTCTGCCAGCACCACCCCTCCCATCCCGGTTGAGTGTAAAGCATCATAGGCTGAGCGAGTGTGAAAATGTATAATTAAGGCGAAAAGGAGTTTCAATACAAATGGAACCCATGTATGTCGAATGGTGTGCACATGCACATACACATGACCCCCACTTGACTGCTCCCGTAAATAACGGGTGTTTCTAGTTAGGGTACTGAAGGGGTACCGGGTACCCAATTATTATTTCTGCACGGATTATTTTTCTTTTCGGTGGAGGAGGTTATCTTTTCACCCCTCTTTGTCTGTCTGTTTCTGAGCAGGATATCTCAAAAGGTTATGGACGGATTCAGACGAAACTTGGTGGATAGATGTGGATGCGGATGAAACTTGGGTATGTGACAAATATGAATTGATTCGATTTGGGTGAACATCCGGATCTGGATACGAGAATTTTTTAAGTGATTCTTCAACATTGAAGGATAGGGCCAAAAACGATATATAGCACGATATCTCAAAACGTTGTGGATGGTTATGAAAAAAAACTTGGTGGATGAGTTGAGTGGGTGACAAGAACAAACCGATTAGATATTAGTATATGTCTGGATGCAGATCTGGCCTATCTGTGGAATACAAAACGTAAACTGTTCAGCCAGGCAGATAGATGTATGTGCTCTCCCGAGTGCCCTTCGAGTTACCCTCACCAGAAGAAAGGGCTTTGCATTTGGGTACGTTTTTTGTTTGTCGGTTTGTTACTTACGAAATATAAAGATTTCGTAAGTATATTGATGACTTCCGTCCTTTGTTTGTGTGTTTGTTTGTAGGCACGATAACTCGAGAACGGAAGAAGCTACCAATGTCAAATTACACCACGTGATTCAGGAGGGTGATGGCTAGCGCTGATTAGATTTTGGTCAAAATCGGTCAAAGGTCAAGGTCACAGTGAGGTCAAACATAATTCCGTAAATTCCTGTGGAGAAATGGAGTATTTTTGCTTCGGTCAACGTTACGAGTTCGTTTTAACTTCGATTTTAATTTTGTCTTCGGTTTTTGCGATCGCTTAGGACGCTTAACACTCAGTTGTCGAAACTCTGGTAAAAATCGGATGTTTTGGAGACGTTTTAAGATTGTATAAAAATATTTCACCCGCCGCGTCACGGCTCGTCACGTGGTGCAGTGCGCTCGAGCAGACGCGTCGTTGAGTCACGTAAAGGTTTTGCGTGTACGCGCTGTCGTTGAGTCACGTAAAGGTTTTGCGTGTGCTCGCTGACGGTGTTTTCGATAAAGATGGTGTTTAAAGTCAATTTTTCATCCAATAAAGCTTATCGTCGCATGCCTGACTCGCTAAGCCGTCGGATGGTGTAAAGATTGTTTGTGGATGGCCGAATATTACGGTTTATGACTTTGATAAAATAATATTAAATAATTCGTAATTCCTGTGAGAAATGGAGTATTTTTGCTTCGGTCGACGTTACGAGTTCGTTTTAACTTCGATTTTAATTTTGTCTTCGGTTTTTGCGATCGCTAAGGCCTAAGTCACATTTGCCACGGTGGCCGTGGGGTCTCCAAAATCTCGGCACTAGCAATTATACGGCGGCCGCAGCATTTCCACGGTCACACAATGTAGCAGTCACGTATGTTTTTTTTTTCGGGGAGCCGCACGGCGTATTTAGAAATTGTGGAGACCGAAAAAGTGGGGTTGCCGTACGGTCTTTGATTTGATGTCGCACGGTGACCTTAAGGGGCCCTGCGGCGGCCATAGAATTTCAAGGCAGACGCAAGGTAGCCTCAAGGTGCCCGCAAGGTGACCGCAGGGGGCCTAAGGCGAACGTGCGGCTAGACGGACGGTAACGAGAGGCTTCATTTTATTATTATTTTTTTTTACTGTTTTTTTTTCGGCTTGTCGAATTGCTACGGCGAACGTAGAAATGAAAAAAGTTATAACTCCGCGTTATAATTCCACGGCGACCCCTACGGCCTGTAAAAGATAGCCAAAGGCGTAGGGCCACCCTGAGGCCACCGCAGAAACTCTGCGGCCGCGCACGTTTCTGTCAATTCAGAGGGCGTACGGCTGCCGTATCCTCGCTGTAGAGCAAATGTGACTTAGGCCTGAGGACGCTTAACACTCGGTGGTCGAAATTCTGGTAAAAATCGGATGTTTTGGAGACGTTTTAAGATTGTATAAAAATATTTCACCCAACCGCGTCACGGCTCGTCAGCTGGTTGCAGCGCGCTCGAGCAGACGCGTCGTTGAGTCACATAAAGGTTTTGCGTGTGCGCGCTGACGTCATCGCGCTCGCCCCGGCGTCCTTTCGAGTTGGGGGGGCCGTCAGAGTGTGACCTTTACGTTACGTTAATCTGCGGTAACTCGAGAACGGAAGAAGCTACCAATGTCAAGTTACACCCCGTGATTCAGGAGGGTGATGGCTAGCGCTGATTATATTTTGGTCAAAATCGGTCAAAGGTCAAGGTCACAGTGAGGTCAAACATTCGATTTCTGATGGTTTGGTACAGAATCATCTATAAACTTCTGGTTGTGTCGCTACCTTCTCTAGAGACAGCTTTTATTAGACAAGGTCAGAGGTTCAAGTTGACGATTTCGTAAGTACCAGTCTATGACTGCTTGTTTGTTTGTTTGTTTGTCCGCACAGAACGTGAGCATGGTTTTTCTCTGCAACTGCTTGTCGGATTTACACAAAATTTTCACCATATGAACGACTACTCATGTAGAATGTTTTAATGATAATTATGACGTCATAAGTCATGTGGTATGGCAGAAATGTTGGAAAAAAAGAAAAACTTTGGACCTCTGTATTTTCAAAACCATATCGTGAAAAAAATTGAAGCTTGGCACTTGGCAAGTCCTCCGCATGGGGAATAAGTGTGATTTTTATGCCTTCCGTGACGAAGTCGCCCTTGACATTATGTTTTCGGGTTGTCTGTCCATCTGAACATCCATCCATGCCAATTTTCTGTTTTCTCTGCGACCACTTATCCGATTGACACAAAAGTATCACCAAAGGTGCGGCTACTCGTGTGGAATGTGTTTATGATGATTATGACGTCGGAGGTCACGTGGTGTGGCAGCCATGTTGGAAAAAAGAAAAACTTTGGACCTCAATCTCTAAAACCGCTCCATGGAAAAAATAGAAACTTGGCAGATGTGATGTACTCCCCATGGGAAACAAGGGTGATATTTTTTATGATGTCATAGGTGGCTTCGTTATGACGTCAAAATTGCATACATCAGCTTTAACTGATCAGTATGAAAAATTTTGAGGTTCATCTAGGGCTAAATTGTAATAGGGTAAAAAAAATTGATGATGTCATCGGTCACCTAGTTTGGCGGCCATATTGTTTTTAACATAAAACATTCAAAAATCTTCTTCTCTGAAACGACTGAACAGATCGAGGTAAAACTTTACAGGTATGATCGCCTTTCCATGAGGACTAAAAAGTTCTCAAACTATGATGTCAAGGACACATGGTTTGGCAACCATATTGGATTTACCCTCAACCCTCTAAGAATCATCTTCTATAGAAAGGCTTGACAGATCGAGGGGAAACTTCACTCCCATGTTCCCCAATCATTGGGGATACCAGGGTGTTCATGAATAATTAATATGTCACATGGTCTGGCAGCCATATTGGATTGAACAAAAACCTTTGAAAAATTATTTCTCTTGAACCGCTGCATCAATCGACTTTGAACTTCACAATTATGATCTAGTCGTGATGGAGAATATAGGATTTAAATTCCAACCTGATCGGAAGCATGGTCTGGCAGCCAGAATTAATTAATATCTTGAATCTGGGTTCTGTTTGATTTTTTTAAGGCGGCTCACTTGGTTCACCTGAATGGCTTTGAGGGTAGAGGAGTATCAGCTGAAACCCATATCCTATCCAGGTTCCTCCTGATGACTTCATCTTTGCTTTTTGCTTGTTTGGGCTCTTTCTGAAGACTCTGATGCAGTACTGTTTGGTCTTCCATTTGATTTTTTAATTGAATTTATTTTCATCCCATTTTGAGTTGGACTGAATAATAATATATTGTTGCAGGCCGGGCGTCGGCGACGAGCACAACCGCCAGGTGGAGCAGGCGGGTCGGCTCCGCCAATCACCCAGAATTTAGATCGTACTTTTTCGGAAAACTCCGAAA
>CM068956.1:42788078-42789221 GCA_035128595.1 Eptatretus atami | reverse complement strand
ATAGTTATGAAAATAAACAAGCCGGGAAGCGACGATGGTTCGCGGGTATTATTGAACAATGCCACGATAGGTACAATTGAGTTCGTGGAAGCCTTTGATGAAGCCCTACCATAACAAACCTTTCTCTTCCATCAAAATTGACCAAATCAAATCGGATTTTTTATATGTTGTACTTATGGACATTATGCACAGCTTCTAGGAAATGAAATTGTGAGAAAAAAAAGTCGAGAAAAAAAGTTCAAGTGGGCGTGGCTCCGCCCACAAGGGGCGTGGAACGCCCCTCATACAAAAAGACACAACTAGACCATGATATCTAGCGCGTGTCCAAGTTTCATCAAGATCGCATCAAACATCACTGAGCTATGCTCTGGAGAGAGTCACAAACAGACAGACATACAGACACACAGACACAACGAAAATAGTGGTCACTGCTGGTGCCTGCGAACCAAAAAATAGCGAGGTACGAGTGCTTCACATGGAACACACGTGATCACGAACCCTCCTCCAATCACCATATCAAGGGAAAAGCGAACCACGTAATCAAGAACATTCTCGAGTCACGGTTTCTCGGCAGCAGATTCGTTACGTCGGCGCATCATATCGTATATAAGAGCCAGAACAGCGAATTATCCACTTGGTCTGAAGAATGTTTGAAGCATTGAACTAAAATTAATTGCCGGATGATGAGGATGATGGAGATGCTACCAGCGACAGGGTCAACAATTTCTCTCTCTTCTGATGAGGCTCGAGTATCTGGTCTTCTCTTGAGTTTCCACTGAATGCGGTTTCTACTAATCCTAACAGCTCGCTTTCGCACCATCGTAAAGTCGAAAAATCATAAGTCGAACCATCGTAAGTCGGGGACCGGCTGTATAGCTAGCTATATGATTTAATGCATTCACTGCTTCACCTCACGCCATGCCCCCAAGAGGGACAGCTTATCCGTAGTGTTTGCCAGATCTGTGTCTGTATTTTTCCGAGGTTTCACGAGGTGCTCCACAAGGAATCAAAGCTAATCTGTTGAAAAACGGACATTTTAAAATGAAGTCATAACGCTTGTGTGGACGGCAAACCAATGTACCAGGTGACACGTGCACAGACGAGCAGGCAATGTTGCAGATTTAATTATCTGCAATGTTTATT
>CM068956.1:42758078-42783078 GCA_035128595.1 Eptatretus atami | reverse complement strand
GACCGTCGTAACCCGAGGTTGCCTGTTATATATATATATATATATATATATATATATATATATATATATATATATATATATATTATTGTTACGGCTGTGGAAATTCGCATTACACCATTCAGGTCCCGTAGTGAGATATATTCTGAAGTACATGTGTAGTTAGCCCAAACCCATTGTTAGAGGGAATTAATGTGATTAATTCGGGCTGCGATACTTTGAGTTAGGCGTTTTTCTGTTCTTGCTTTATTTCGAACCAACCACCCAACAACGCCAACTACGCCACCACTACAACAACGCCAACCACTGCCCACACCAACGAACGCCATCCTCTGCGGTCACGTACGACGGTTTCCGCATTTGGAGCCGTCGAACGCGAGAAGGAAGGAGGAAATCCCCACAGCGAGGGCACGCGGTTTCCCGCTTGTTTTCTTCCTTGGCCCGGCGCCAAGACGGATTCTCCTCGCCCCCGCATGGCGCGGGGAGGGGGAATGAGAGGGAACGCCCCCCCTTCTCGAAGCGCCTCGAAGGAGGGTGGAGCCAAGAACGGGGCGGGCGCCGGGGTATAAGAGGCAGAGGCGCGTGAGGTTCTCTGGTTCTCTCTGGTTCTTGTTCTCTGGTTCTCTCCGGTTCAGGTTCTCTGGTCTCTTGTTCTCTCTGGTTCAGGTTCTCTGCGTTCTCTCGCGGGTCGGCGTGTGCTCTCTCTCTCTGTTCGTCGGTGCTCGGTCCGTGGCATCGAGGGGCCAGCACGGGCAGGCACGAAGCACGCCGGAGGATCTCGGCGTCGAGTGGAGCGGAGAGAGCTCGCGGACCACGGCAGAGGACGGTCGCCAAGGACTTGAACGCAGGGAAGTCGCGACTTCCTCATTTTCTTTTGGGTTCGTGTGAACGTTGTGTGTGTGGCGCCGTGTTAATAAGTAGAATTGTATAAGTGGTCCGTGTGTCGCGTATTCGGTTTTACCTCCTTCTTTTATATGTGCATTTCTTTAATTATAATTAAATAATAATTAATAATTATTATTGTTTCTATAAATACTTGCTGTCTTATGTGTGCAATTGGAGTGTAAATAAAATGCTTGCTTGTTGAATTGTTTCCCCGTTTCGCTGCGTCCTTCCTTCGTTGGGTCTCCATCTTGTTTTACGTAAAGGTACGTAGTGGGCGCGGGACGCCCGATAATTAATCAGAACCGTCGAGGGCGACGATAACACCGCTCGGTTATCCGATAGCACGGAACGGATCGCTTAAGCGGCCCATATCCGAAGTCGACCTGCGGCGAGGTGCGGTCGCCCGGTTTACCATCCGCGTGGGTACTTAGGTAGGTCGAGTTTGCGAACAACCCTATCCCACACGGGTGGCTGATTGGCACGATCGTGTTGAGGCCGAAAGGCCCACCCGTGACTGGATCCCGGCGTTAGTCCGAGAGGGTCACGACAGAATTGTCCGTCCGGTGGGCGAGGCGGTCGCGATTCGAGTCACGTGGCCGATCGCACGCCGGCGGGCGCGAATTCGCAACACTGGTGTCAGAGAGCGGGAAAACGGACTCTCCTGGCTCCAGCTAAATTCACAGGAATCGGTCCAGGGGTGAGAGAAGCGACCCCCGATCCCTCTAAATACGAGCGAGCTAAATTGACCCCTTACGTGGGATAAGATGGCGTCTCAAGGCGAGCGGGAGCGGGGTAATAGGAATGGATGTAGAATTTTTAGAATCCATGGCCCAGGATGTAAACCCGAGCAGGACATTGGTGAGCAGGAACAATTACTCCCCCAACCAAACGCAGAGCCCGAAATATGCCGCGGCCGCGCGTGTATAACACCTCCCCTCCCCCTCTCCACCAAAACCCCCCGATCCTGGCCGAATCGGCTCAGCCGAGTGCACCCGCCATGGCCCAGCTATTCGCCATGCTGGCAGAAATGAAATCGAAGATGCAACAAATGAACACAAAATGGATGGAAACTCACTCGAAATGAAAAACGAAATAAAAGGAGTGAACCAGCAGATGGAAACAAACACAAATGAAATAAAACGAATATGGAAAACAAACACAAACGAAATGAAAACGAATATGGAAACAAATGCGCAAGGAATGAAGGAAGAAATAAAAGAAATGTGGGGTGAAACGCAGCAAATGGGCCGGAGCCTGCAGGCGGGCATGAAGGCCACAACAGCAAAGTGCGTAATGCGACGCCACGTGTGGGACGAACGAGCTTGGAAGGGGTGCAACGGTTGTCAGGCCCGCGGTGAAGGCGGGTGAGGAAAAAATAATTCGGGAGACGTGTTGGGCGAGAAGAGGAGGTGACGGAAAAAGTGACGGTAACCGAGAGGAAAAAATTATTTGGTGACGGAGACGTGCACGAAGGAAATAAAAATAGTGGAGTGTGAGAAAAGACTGCAAGACATGACGAAGAGAGGTGATAAGCTGGAATGGAGGTAAAAACGGAGACAGAGGAACTGGGAAGAGATAGACAACCACAAGGGCAAGCCGGAAAGAACGTTAGAAGCCAAAGCAAGGTTGGAGGGTGCGGAGATGAGAAAAGAATTAGAGAAGAAAACTGAGTTACAGGAACAACCAAAACAAAGAGACAGAACTACAAAACGAACTGAGAGTGTTAAAAGAGGAACAAGAAAGAGTACTGGAAGAACAAGGAATGAGACAGGAGAAAGAAAATCTGTCAGTTGAAAGAAATAACGAGATTACAGAATGAGGAACAAGAAAGAAGTGGAATAGAAAACTGAAAGAGTATGAATTTGAAACTGAACGACAAAAGGAAAAAAATAGGTTGGAATACGAGAAGTTGAAGGGAGCAAGGAATGAAGCAGGAAGGAGAAATCAGGAGATTGAAGGACACAACGAGATTGGAGAGGGAAGAGCGAGAGGAACAATGGGATAGAAAACAGAAGGAACATGAAGCCGAGGTTGACCAATTGAAAGAAAAGGCGAGGCTGGGAGTGCGAGGAGATAGACAAAAGAACAGCGAATGAAACACAAAAGGGAAATTAACCACATGAAGAAAACCATGAAACTGCAGAAGGAAAGACAGGAGAAGAAACAAGGAAGAGTAATGAGACACAGCAACTGAAACACAAAAGGAGATTAACCAAATGAAGCAAACCATGAAAGGAGAAGAAGGACAGGAGAGGAAGCAAGGAAGGGTAATGAGAGAACAGCGAATGAAACACAGGAAGGAAATGAGCCAATTGAGAGAAACGATGAGATTGGAAAATGAGGAGCATGAGGAAGAGGGGGAGAAAACAAAAACTATACGAGTTTGAAATTAATGAACTGAAGGAGAGAGTAAAATTGAAGTCCAGAGAGATGGAAAAACTCCAGAAAGAAGCAGAGACTGATAAATGTATAGAGACGCGGAAACAGAAAAGTAGAGGAGAGACTGCACGATAATGACGGGGAAAGGAACAGAACACACACACACAGAGTTAGCGAGGCTTAATGGGGGTGAGCTGGTGGACTGTGTTGTGACCCGGTGCGAGCAGCGGGATGGCCGCCTCCAGGAAACGAGGGGAGGAGTATGCCCCCTTGAGGCGAATCACGACCAGGGTGGTTCGGTCGTGCTTCGCGGAGTTGAAGGGACGAGTGCTGTGGATAGGTGCACGTGCAGCTTGGAGGTATAGAGGCCCCGGGAACCCTTGTGGGGACACAAAATCCCCAGTGTGGTTGTGCAGGGGGTGTGTTTTGCGAGTGTGCGGAGATGCGTGCTTTCCGGCACGCAGGTGTGAGTGAGACCCCTGTGCAAGTGAAAGGTTGGGTGTGAGTGAGAGATCCGTGTGAGGGAGACCGTGTGTGTGAGGCTCTGTATGTGAGGGAGATGACGGTCGGCATGCGTGAGCATGCAGCCGCGTCTCCCGGTGTGAGTGTGTTGGAGTGGAGTCTGTGCGTCGTAACAACATGCATGCGTGAGGGTCGAATGGCGACGACGACGGCGACAGAGGGACAGAAGCCGGTAGCGGCCGTAGCTGTTGTGGGACCGCGCCGGGTTCACCCAGCAGCGAGCGCGAGGTCCGTGCTGTGCAGCGCACGAGACCCCCACGTGCTCGCTTGCGGGAGTGAGCCCGGTCCGGAAACGCCAGCGGTGGATGTTGCCGATCCCGCGGACGGACAAGTTTAGGCAGGATTTCTGATTTTGGACCGATGGGTTCTCCACGCGAGCTTGTGTGAAGCTCCAACGGGCAGAGCACATGTGTTCGCGTGGGGAACCCTCGGAGTGCGAGGTTTGCTTTTGGGGGTGCGCAGGGTGACGTCATGGCTGCACGTAGGGTTGGAATCTGGCAGGAGGGTGAATCCCTGCCGGATGGTACCGTCCAAGAGGGACGAGGTACACGTGCAGCTGCATGACGTCACGGGCAAGGTGCAAAGTGCGCGAGCTGCGAGTTGCCGCGCTGGTGCTGCGCATAATTGGAAAAACAAAATTAACAATAGCAAGCCTCGCTTTCGGGGTGAACAGGATTCCCTGGGCAAGGGGTGGAAGACCCCCTTGGCCAGGGCACAGGATGGAACTAGCTAGGGGGAAGGGTTAGCTTAGCTAGACCGGCTTAATGGGGCAGGGGTAAGTCCTCATGGGGCCCGTGGAATGGTTTAGTTAGAGGGATGTTAGTCAGATTTAGGTTGGGAAATGGAAAAATGGGATCTTAGAAGACGGTGACAGACTGTGGATGTGTAGTGGGGACGTAGATTAGCTACGTAGTGTTAAAAGGAACGTGCTGTAGTGTCAGGGATGACGTGGGAGCACGAGTTAGTTAGGGGAGGTAGATAGAAGGATGGCAGGATTCAGCGATTGTGGTGTTGGAAAGTTGTGAGGTGAGTACATGGTGAGTGGGTGAGGCCAGCGGGTCTGTGTGAATGGAGCGAATGTGGAATGCATGGTGCGATGAGTGATTGGGGGGAGGAGTGACTCCCGCCCAAGGGACCCCGGGTCAGTGTAAAGTGAGTTAGGTGGGTTATTTAAATTGACAAAATGGAGGTCGTTTTGTTGTTGGTGGGAGTGTTAGGCTCGAAACCCATTTGGAGGGGTGCAGGAGCCCTGTTGACGGGCTGGGAGCGTGGCTGCGAAAGGTGAGTATCGCTGAGTGGGTACCCCGGGCACCGGGCTAGTCGGCCGTGGTAGGCCAAGGGCCCATGGGGGGCCGGGTTAGCGTAGTGGGCACGGGTGCGCCGCTTGGTGCGGGGGCCCGGAGCGCCGTTAGCGCGTGGGCAGTGTCGTGGGCACGGGTGACCCTCGGAAAGGGGCCCGGGGCGCCAGCCTGCCACGTGTGCGTTTCAGGGGAGTTGCCATGGGGGCACTCCCCGGTGTTTAGGGAGCTGGTAGGCTCGGAGGCAGTGTAGTGCCCAGGGGGCCATCGTAGGGGATTCGGCAGAGGGTCGTGCCTGCCAGGGGAGCCACGCGTCCCAGCCACAAAACCGTGCAAGGCACGAGGGAAAATTTGAGGGCGAGGCCCGAAATTTGAGAGGACACCAACACAGGCGACGGGAATCTGGGTTGTTAGAACCAATAGATTAAGCGAGAGGCGCTTGTTGAAAGCCCCGGGGTAGTTTAATAGTTAAATGGATAGGGTAGATTAGGAAGTGTACCCCTCCGCACCATCCATCCCTTCGCTCTCGTTGTGGGCCGCTGGACCCACTTTGGGTTAGATCGCTGAGATCTGGGGAGGCCATCCTGAGGCTTGGTTGGGCCTCGGCATAGGACGCTAGCTCTCCCTTATTCCCCTCCGGGAAGGAACGTAGGGTTGGGAGTAGGCTAGGGGACGATAGGTTAGCCGAACAAGGAGAGTCAAGGGGTAGGGACGAATTATAGTGGGGAAGTAGGGAAATAAACATAAAAACAACAAAAAAAATTAGTTGGGGCTAAATTGGGTTTTACAAATTAAGGGAGTGGGTATGAACAGTGACAGGCAAAGGCGATAGGTGGAGGGGGACCGTGGGTAGGTCCGAAGCCCGCCTTCTGCGAGTGGCCAGCCCACCGCACTCCCTCCACCAACCTCCACTGCACGGCAAGAGGCCGGCCAGCTTCATCGGCTGGCTGTGTTTTGCTGCAAGGCCTGTGCCGGCCGGATCGTCCGACGGCTGTTTTTTACTGCAAGGCCTGTGCCGGCCAGTTCGTCTGCCGGCTGTGTTCGCCTGCAGTGGCCTTGTTCTGCAGGCTATGTTTGCCTGCTACCTTTGCCATGCCATGCCCACTGCCCCGTTCACCAGCCCCGTTCTGTTCAATTTTGCTTTGCCCCCCCCCCCTTGTTCATTGCCATGTGCGCCAGGATCAAAGCAACAGTTTGCAAGCTGCAGGA
Organism: Eptatretus atami; assembly: GCA_035128595.1. Classification (NCBI taxonomy): domain Eukaryota; kingdom Metazoa; phylum Chordata; class Myxini; order Myxiniformes; family Myxinidae; genus Eptatretus; species Eptatretus atami. The sequence continues at coordinate 42,776,788 of CM068956.1, read as the reverse complement.
ACTGTCCTGTGGCAGCTGCAACACGGGCCTGCAGTGGCGGCCCGTGCACCGGTTTTCTTTTGACTTTTGTTTTGTTTCCTGCAGAGTCCATTGATCCTGGGCCATGGAGTAGTGTAAATTTATAAGGTTAAGGTTAAGTTGTGTATTGTAAATTTGAGTGCACCCCCGGCATGTCTGTCTAGCGCCGGCAATTTTATTTAAGTCGTCCGTATGAGTGAGTTTGTTTAGTTAGTTACTCAGCCCTCAGGTTATTTATTTTGGGACACGAATACCATGAATGTCGCACTCAGGGATCCGTAGGTAAAACGTACTAGGGGGAGAACTACACATGATGGCACACGATAATTTGACGACTCGGGACGAGTCTGTAAAAAGGGGAGGGGTAGTGTTACGGCTGTGGAAATTCGCATTACACCATTCAGGTTCCGTAGGTGAGATATATTTCTGAAGTACATGTGTAGTTAGCCCAAACCCATTGTTTAGAGGGAATTAATGTGATTAATTCGGGCTGCGATACTTTGAGTTAGGCGTTTTTCTGTTCTTGCTTTATTTTCGAACCAACCACCCAACAACGCAACTACGCCACCACTACAACAACGCCAACCACTGCCCACACCAACGAACGCCATCCTCTGCGGTCCACGTACGACGGTTTCCGCGTTGGGAGCCGTCGAACGCGAGAAGGGAAGGAGGAAATCCCCACAGCGAGGGCGCGCGGTTTTCCCGCTTGTTTCTTCCTTGGCCCGCGCAAGACGGATTCTCCTCGCCCCCGCATGGCGCGGGGAGGGGGAATGAGAGGGAAACGCCCCCTTCTCGAAGCGCCTCGAAGAGGGTGGAGCCAAGAACGGGGCGGGCGCCGGGGGTATAAGAGGCAGAGCGCGTGAGGTTCTCTGGTTTCTTCTGGTTCTTGTTTCTCTGGTTCTCTCCGGTTCAGGTTCTCTGGTTCTCTTGTTCTCTGGTTCTCTTGTTCTCTGGTTCAGGTTCTCTGGTTCTCTCGGGGTTCGGCGTGTGCTCTCTCTCTGTTCGTCGGTGCTCGGTCCGTGGCATCGAGGGGCCAGCACGGGCAGGCATGAAGCACGCCGGAGGATCTCGCGTCGAGTGGAGCGGAGAGAGCTCGCGGACCACGGCAGAGGATGGTCGCCAAGGACTTGAACGCAGGGAAGTCGCGACTTCCTCATTTTCTTTTGGGTTCTGTGTGAACGTGTGTGTGTGGCGCCGTGGTTTAATAAGTAGAATTGTATAAGTGTGTCCGTGTGTCCGTATTCGGTTTTAACTCCTTCTTTTATATGTGCATTTCTTTAATTATTATTGTTGCTATAAATACTTGCTGTCTTATGTGTGCAATTGGTGTGTAAATAAAATGCTTGCTTGTTAATTGTTTCCCCGTTTCGCTGCGTCCTTCCTTCGGGGGTCTCCATCTTGTTTTACGTAAAGGGTACATAGTGGGCGCGGGACGCCCGATAATTAATCAGGAACCGTCGAGGCCGACGATAACACCGCTCGTTATCCCGATAGCACGGAACGGATCGCTTAAGCGGCCCGTATCCGAAGTCGACCTGCGGCGAGGTGCGGTCGCCCGGTTTACCATCCGCGTGACTTAGGTAGGTCGATGTTGTGCGAACAACCCTATCCCACACGGGTGGCCGATTGGCACGATCGTGGTGAGGCCGAAAGGCCCACCCGTGACTGGATCCCGGCGTTAGTCCGAGAGGGTCACGACAGAATTGTCCGTCCGTGGGGAGGCGGTCGCGATTCGAGTCATGTGGCCGATCGCACGCCGGCGGGCGCGAATTCGCAACAAAATATATTATATATATATACTAGTACATGCCCGTACTTGCGTGGCCGTACGTGCAAAAAAAAAATAAAAAAACTTTCAAACCGTGCCAGAAACAACAACCACACAGGCCGTTCCTTCGCTCTCGTGTGCCCGTACGTGCGTGGCCGTATGTGCGTGCCCGTACGTGTGCGGCCATACGTGCGTGGCCGTACATGCAAACCAAAAAAAAACAAGCCTTCAAACCGCGTGCCAGAAACAACAACCACACAGGCCGTTCCTTCCCTCTCGCGTGCCCGTACGTGCGTGGCCGTACGTGCAAAAAAAAAAAAAAAAAACTTTCAAGCAACCACACAGGCCATTCCTTCACTCTCGTAAACGACGACTGGATTGGGCATTGTGTTTATCTATAAATGCGCATAAGAGATCGAGAAATTAGTAGAATACAGTAAGTCATCACTATCCTAAAGTGGTGCGTGCCCGTACGGAATGTTCACATGCATTCCATGAATTATCGCTTTATTGAAGTAACAACTGCTGTGATACTTACACACACAGAGTAAATTAAAATCCAAATTAAAATCAATCACCTCCCCTGTTCTTTTGCTAGCCATGACATTCGCTGCCATTGACCATTGCCACTCCTACGCCACGGTAACTAAGGCGCCCTTTCCCCCATCGGCCTTGCCTACGCAGCAACCTGTCCTGTCATTGGTTTGGTAAATAAATGGCCGCAGCAACGTGTCCTGTCATTGGTTTGGTAAATAAATAGCCATAACTTGGGAAGCACTTGGCCGATTAATATCAAACCTTGAAAAGGCACATACTCAGGTCCCCAGCAATATACCTGGCAAGTTTCAATTAGATCGGACCAGTGGTTGTCGAGAAACAGTGGTCACAGACACACACACACACACACACACACACACACACACACTGCTGGAATTATAGATAGATAAGGCTTAAAGATCGGTACCTTTCGGGTGATGTAGAAAGCTGAAATTTTGCATGCCGATGGACATCAAAGTGGTACACCAGGAAAAATCACAGAACCATCAGAAAACATCTGTAAATGAAAATATAAATAAATGCAAATGAAGAAATAAATAAAATAAATGAAAAAAATGCAGGTAAGCAACCCAAGACAATGGGGAAGCACGGAAATTTTGTGTACCGGCAAACATCAAAGCCGATACACCAGGAAAAATCACAGATCTGTTGGAAAGCATCTGTAAATGAAAATATAAATAAATGAAAAAATGAATGCAGGTGAGCAACCTGAGACAATAGGGAAGCATGGTAATTTTGCGTGCCAACAGACATCGAAGCCGATCCATCCATCGGGGCCATACTCTGTGCAGTATTGGTGCTGCCTAAGCGGTCTCCTCAGCTATTGGGCAAAATCCTGGACAGTTCACCACTCCAACACAGGACACCAGCAGGCTTGTACTCATTTTGCCAACCTCAGAAGGATGACAGGCAGAGTCAACCCCACCTGGTATTAATTCAAAAGCCAAGCAGGATATGAACTCAGGATCCAAGGATCCCAAGCCCACCACCCTAGCCTTTAAGCCAACACCAGGCATATCGAAGCCAATACACCAGGAAAAATCACAGCACCATCGGAAAGCATCCATAAATGAAAATATAAATAAATGAAAATATAAATAAATGAAAAATCAAATGCAGGTGAGTGACCCGAGACAATGGGAAAGCACTATCTTAGTGATAAGTAATTAGAGTGGACTTCGATGTTTTGGATGACCATGGAAGCTGTTTCATTGTGTTGGTGCTGATATGTGCAAAATAATTCATTCATTAATGGAATGCAAAAGTGTGGTTGAAGGGCTGGGAGTGTGGTCCGAAAGTGAGTTGGAACTCAAGAGTAGGATTCACCCGAGCCCTGAGATTCTTGAGAGGCAGAAGCCACAGATGTCTGAGGGGCATGAGGAGCACAATTTTTGTTGTTAAAGGCCTGAGTACCGAGGAAGTGGACCAGAGGCAGAGGATGCCGATAAGGCACAGTGGGTGCTGCTGGAAGTCCCAGACCCACAGGGGGAGACAGAGAGGTCCTCCCATTATTCAAAATAGGAGTGTTGTTGCATTCAGGCCTAAGGAGTTCAGTGTTGCCACAGGGAAGGGCAGGCAAGGATCCTGACAGAGGGGCAAAATTTCCCATCCATGAGATTGTGCAAGAGTAGCAGTCAACACATAAACATCAAAAGCCCAATCACGTCTGGTTCACGTTTGTTGGTGCACACTCGAAAGGAAGTGTTAAGTTTTCCTGCACACCAAAGACGAATTATGGGAAACATTGCAGAATGCATGCAATAACTTCCTGGTGAAATTTCCCCAGAAATTGCAGGAAAGCATTTCAAAACGGATATCTGCTGTTTGGCATGAAAAAGGTGGTCACACTAAATATTACATTTCATGCATTAATATTATAAAATACATATTTACGTTTCTCGATTAAAACATAATCATTACAACACCTTTTATTTAACAAAATATGCCAATGTGACAATATAAATGTTTTCTGCAAATTGTGAGGAGGTTAAGGCTGGATTTTGATGTGACTTAACAGGTACATTATGTGGAAACTGAGTGAAAAAATTGGTCCATATGGTATGGGTGACGAGTGTGGATGAGGGTGGAGGTTGGTGTAGTGGGTTGAAGGGTGTGGCCTAAAAGGAGGAAATGTGGATGCAGTAGGTAGTGGCTGGTTGGGGAAGGATGTGCATTGTCTGTGGAGGAAGGAGCATGGGGGGGGGATTTGGTGAGAGGGAGTGTAGTGTGGGGAAGAGTGGGATAGTAAGTAGGTGCTGTTGTGGAGGTGGTGTGATATGAGTGGTGAGTGTGGGTGTGCGTGGGGAGGGAATGTGGATTGTCTATGGGTGAGGAAAGTGGGCATATGTAGGATAGACAGTTGGGTCGGTAGACAGTGAGAGTGGTATTGGGGGAGGGGGGATGCTGTTGGTGGGGGGGAGTTTGGGTGGGGATGATGTGGGGAAGTGGGGGTGTTCACAGTGAGTGGTTGGGTTAGAGAGTGTGGTTTAGAGGGATGGGAGATGTCAAGTTTTGTGGTGGAGTGGGATCATGTGAGGGGGTGGGTATTGTAATATGGCATTATGTGGGGAAGGTGGAAATTGTAGTTGGTGTGTATGTGTGTGTGTGTGTGTGTGTGTGTGTGTGTGTGTGTGTGGTGGGGGGGATACAAGGAAATACAGAAAATCTCACACAGTGTAGGCCATTCAGCCAATCATGTCTGCGTGAACACCATACTAGTTTATCTACACAAGATCCAAGGAAGAAAATGCAAAAAAAAAAAAAATTTTATTAATGAAATTATAAATATTTAAAAATTAAAATATTTAAATTTATTTACTTAATTTTTAAGGGTTATTTGGTAATTTATATATATATTCTTCCCCTCCGGGGAGGGGGCATGGGCTTGGTTAAAAACATACAACATCAACCACACAATCCCCCTTGACAAGACCCCACCAACAGCACTCATGCATACAATCACCCATCAATGCTCAAACTACCAAAAAAGTCCTGTCAACATCCCCATATCCCTCCATCTCCATAACTTCCAGGTACCTATCGAATTCTAATTTAAACTTATCTACTTTTTCTGCTGCCACTACCTTTCCAGGGAGGCCATTCCATGCATTAACTACTCTCTGAGTAAAAGTCCCCTTCCTTACTACCAATTAACTCTCCTCTTCTTTACTCCCAGGCTATGGCCCCTGGTCCACCCACTGTCTTCTCTATTAAATAATTCATCTGCACTTATTTTATCTATTACTCTCCTTATCTTAAACATCTCCATCACATCTCCTCTTAACCGCCTCCTTTCTAGTGAAAAAAGCCCTGTCTCCTTCATAAGTGCACATCTCAGCAGTGCTAAATCATGAAAAACAGAATCACTGGGACCCCCCACTCCACCTGTGTGAAAAAAAAATCAATGCAGCAGAGAAAAGAAAGTGTTAAGTGACTTAACATGGCCCCGCTTAGCGCAGCACCTGTAATGGAAGCGGTCTGGCCCCGGCTCGGTGCGAGTGGCAGTGGGGGCAAAGATTGTGCTGCGTGGTATTTCCGGTGAGCGTGCGGGGTGTCGGCTATGAATTCGGTTTAACACAAACAAAGCAGCTGCTCGCGCTGCACATTTCTCGTCTCGTCGCGGTGAGGGGCAATGGGAAAGTCGAGTTGGTAAACCCCCACGTTGGTCCCAGCGCAGATTTGGTGCCAGTCCACGCCTGTCCCGACAGAACTGCACGGTGCACAGAAATGGAGGCGACGAGATTAACAATCGTGCACAAAGGTTTGCATCACACGCGCACCCTCTTGATCGCTGCGCTCATCTTTAAAGCGCAGAACCGGTGTGAACAAAATGAACAGATACTTTCCAGGTGTTATGGCTCTCTGTTCATGACTTACTAACTAAATCGGTCTCGTCGGGAGTATGATGATCATGACAATCGGTGTGCATTTCTATTTGATAAGTAGCTGTCTCAAGCTTTACAATCCAATTGCATCTTGCCTCATTTTCATTATATACATATATCATTCAGTGGGGTAGGAAAAACTCCTCCATGTTGCGTCCATAATATGGAGATGGCTCCTTACAGAGTAAAACTTTCAATCAACATTGAAAGCCCGAAAGGATACCAAGCTACCAGTCGAATTAGATTATACACCGACATAGATTTACCAGCGATGCTGCTATCATCAACTGAAAAAAAACAAATGGCATTGAAAGAAGAAGGTTGATCGTGCACAAAGATTTGTTGTTCATCTGAGCAATTTTAAATCTCCAGGGAAGTATACGCTGTGTTGATTTAGTCCATTGCCTCCTAATGTCCATGCAACCCATGTGAAAGTGCATTGGCTCCTCATGTCAATTTCCTACCTGTATTTTTGTTCACAATTCCTTCCGTTACCTTTAAAGTTGTACATTAAATTACTTTGGTTATAGGATCTACAGAACGAGAAGGTATTATCTGAGTCGATCTGTTATCGAGTGGTCCACGAGACTTGCAGTGCTTGCGTTATAAGCACTTCGAATTGGTGTTAGGGCTGGCAGGATGGCCAAGAGGTATGCACACTCACCTGGGTTTCAAGCTCGGCCCAGCTATACACTTTTATCCTGGTGTTTCACAGGCAGGATGATACATCAATGTGCGTTTTGTCCTTCGGATGGACGTTCTGCTGGATGTCCCATCTGGCGGTATTAGTTTGTGGATGTTAAAGATCCCACGGTGTCATTTGTGAAGAGTAGATGAGCCATTGCTGGCACCATGAATGGATTCCAAATTCCTGCCTTGAGTACTTCTGGGAAAGCAACGATAAACCACCCAGTGTAAACTTTGCCCCAAGAAACTGCTTCAGCAGCACCGATGCTCTGTAACAGAGTATGGTCCATCAGAAGAAGAAAAATTGATGGTTACGTTGGCATCGCGATGGTGCACAATACACCAATAGACACAGAATACAGTCTGCACACACACAGGAATGTGGTTGTGACCAGCTACGTATGGCTTCAGCAGATTTTTTATCTTTAGTCTAGATCCTCGGATGCACTTCATTTGGGAAATTTATGCGCCTTGACTGCTTCAGAATTTCATACATATGGTGTTCTTGCGATGCATCCCATGCATGTGGTGGTCTCGCTATCTACTCCATGCTTGTGGAGGTGTACAAGATTGTAAGCGGAAGCAGAAGTCAAGAAAGGGAGGATAATGTCAGAAAGCTCCAATGCAAACATTGTCGAGAAAGATCTTGGCTTGAGAAGGCATTCCACCATTCCCAACAGGGTCCTCAGAGAAAAAGCATGTGCAAGAGTGAGCGTGGGTGTGGGAGCGAACACACTCGTTTGCTTGTGTTGAGCCCTTCGGCTTTGTGCCATGAGCCCTGCTTGTCAGGAAAGAAAGAAAGCAAAAGGAAGAAATGAGTGCACAATTCAACTGAGAAAACATTAAAGCATTCTCTCAAAGGTCCACCTCATCATTTTCAAGGTCTCCTGCAGAACATGCCACCGTTATCACCTCAATGCCGTTGATTATTTCCCTCCCTCTCAATTCCGTGGTCAAATCGCTGCTCTTATTCGTTCATCCCTGGCCAGCACACCTTTTGAACTTCTTGAAGAGTTTTCCTTTATCCATTCCATCCCCATGGCTCCGCATTACCTCTGTTTCAACCTACTTTTGCTCCAGTGCCGTCTCTTTTCTCTTCTGTGATGCGGGAGGGCATGGTGAGACACCTCGCTGGGACCGACTTTGATGTTTCTCTAACCCTGGCCAAATCTAACACTGGCTCTTACGAGGGCAAGCAATTCTTAAGGGCCAAGTGTTTGCTTATTTGCTTTGAAACCACCTGGGAGAAGAGTTAATAAGCAGAGTCAAATCGGGACCAAATTCCATAATTCTAAGGTCGTGCTTTTAACACCCTGAAACTTTATCTCGGGCTCCAGTGGATTATTGTTACTCCTTTAAGTTGAGGGCAAAGGTTTATGTTTTGCTTCCTTGGAAATTAATTTTGAAATACACTAACTTAACATGAATGGCTCGATGCCTTCACCTTCCATTATAACTGCCGGATAAATGTGTTATTTTACACCACGCTCAATAAAATGTCGTCAACAATGTTTTCCCATGTTTGTATGGAATCGCTTTTGTTATTTGCTTATGCTGTTGTGAATGAGATGCTTATATATATATATATATATATATATACCATATATATATATATACATACATACGTATATATACACACACACATACATACTAGTGTGGAGTGGTTCACTCCGCTCACCTCCCCACACATCATTTGCAGAGATTTACATCACAGATTTGCTGTGGTGTCATGATTTACACCAATCATATTACAAACATTTCTTTTGTACAAATTTATTTGTAATATTGCTTATATTGCATTCTATTCATTTGTAATATAAAAAAGGTACAAGTTGTCTAAAGCTTTAAATGGTCAAAGGTCAAAGCTGTCTAATCTGTCTTAATGGTGTAAGGGGTCTGAATGGTGTTAATGTCTCAGATGTCTGAAGGGGCTTGAAGGGCTGTAAAGGTCTAAAGGGTATAAAAGGTCTAAATGGTGAAGGGGATCTAAAGGTGTCAAGTGTCAAAAGGGTTTAAAGGTAAAAGGTGTCTGAAGGGTCAGAAAGGTAAAAGGGGTCTTGAGGGTCCTAAAGGGTTTTTTGGGCTCTTCTGGGTCTTAAATGCTAGGTGGGGTCCGAGCAGTCTTAAGCATCGAAAGGTACATTCCAATGGTATGTATTTAATAGAAATACATTACATGGCCAAAAGTATGTGGACACGTGCTCGTCCAACATCTCATTCCAAAATCATGGGATTAATATGGAGTTGGTCCCCCCCTTTGCTGCTATAACAGCCTCCACTCTTCTGGGAAGGCTTTCCACCAGATGTTGGAACATTGCTGCGGGGATTTGCTTCCATTCAGCCACAAGAGCATTAGTGAGGTTGGGCACTGATGTTGGGCGATTAGGTCTGGCTTGCAGTCGGCGTTCCAATTCATCCCAAGGTGTTCGATGTGGTTGAGGTCAGGGTTCTGTGCAGGCCAGTCAAGTTCTTCCATACTGATCTACAAACCATTTCTGTATGGACCTCGCTTTGTGGCACGGGGTTGGTCATGCTGAACATCAAAGGCCTTCCCCAAACTGTTGCCACAAAGTTGGAAGCACAGAATCATCTAGAATGTCATTGTATGCTGTCACATTAAGATTTCCCTTCACTGCAACCAAGGGACCTAGCCAGAACCATGAAAAACAACCCCAGATCATTATTCCTTCTCCACCCAACTTCACAGTTGGCACTATGCATTCGGGCAGGTAGCGTTCCCCTGGCATCCGCCAAACCCAGATTCGTCCGTCAGACTGCCAGATGGTGAAGCGTGATTCATATATATATATATATATATACAAACATCGGGACCATACTCTGTGCAGAGCATTGGTGCTGCCTAAGCAGTCTCCTTGGCTAGTGGGTACAATCTTGGACGGGTCACCAATTCAACACAGGATACCAGCAAGCTGGCACTCATTTTGCCAGAAGGATGACAGAAGGTATTAATTCAACAGCCAAGTGAGATTTGAACTCAGGATCCTAGGATCCCAAGTACACCACCCTAACTATTAAGCCAACTCCAGGCATATAGGTATATCGGCTTAGTTATAAGACTCGGTATTTCTTTAAATTATCAGATTTCACTCCAGATTTTGACACTTATTTCGTACCGATGATAACCAATCCTCAATGACGAAATCATACTTTAATTCGTCTGTATGAGTAGGTCGTGGAAAGTTGTATCATATAATGTATAATATCGCTCCAAGCTCAAAATTTGAAAACTATAGCATGTACAAAAGCGATGTACACAGAGATTTGTAGCTATGATGAACAGGCATTTGATAATATGAGTGAAGATAGTAAAAACAACAACTTTATCGTGAAGAAATCGTTGCGGCCTGTTCCAAGTCGAAGCATGGTTGAGCATTCCAAAAAACATGGCGGATTCAAATCCCAGTGAGGTAACCCAGGATATGCCTTAAGACCCCAGAGAGTGAGGTGGCTGTCGATGTTGCCTGATAAAGGATATAATTAAACAAGGTCATAAATTGTCTTCAAAAGGGGTGTATTTAACCCAAACACCCAATTTTCAGTCATGCACTTCCTTGGAGTTTTTTTTAGTGTGCTTGCAAGGTTTCAGGCTATTATGTTTCAAGGTTTTGGAGTTCTGGGGGCAAACATACACACACACACAACACACACACACCGAACTTTGCTGACGGGGGTGAGAGGGAGGGGGTGGAGAAGAGAAGAGGGAGAGAGAGAGAGGGGAGGAGAGAGAGAGGGAGACAGAGGGGGGAGCACACGATGGAGGGAAGGGAGGGGAGAGGATGGAGGGGAAGTGAGGGTGGGTGAAGAAGGGGAGCGGGGTGGAGTAGGGAGAGTGACGCCTCAAAAACGTTGCTTTACACTGCGGGAGGGAGGGGTGCAGAGAGGGGAGAGGGGGAGAGGAGAGAGAGAGAGAGAGAGAGAGAAGAGAAGAGAGAGAGAGAGAGAGAGAGAGAGAGAGAGAGAGAGAGGTGGGTGGAGTGCTGCATATTATTTGGAGGGGGGGTGCGAGAAGTGACAGACAGAGTGAGTGGGTGTTGGGGGGGGGGAGGAGGAAGAAAATTATATAAATATATATACATGTATATATTGTTACGTTGGTGAAATTCGCTTACACCATAAAGAGTCCTCAGGTGAGATTTCTCGGTAAGTCCATGTGTAGTTAGCCCAAACCCGTTGTATAGAGGGAATTTATGTGATTCATCCGGGCTGCGACGCTTTGAGTTAGCCATTTTTTCTTTCTCTATTTTTATTTTCGACCATTAAGCCGCCAACACGCAAACAGCCACTACCCTTACCTTCACAACTCCATCCGCAACATCGCTTCGCCGCCATTCCCAAACGACACCATAACATCAAACCACCACCGAAAACCCTCCACCACCTTCGCCTTTCTCCTTCACAACCAACAACCGCACACCTGTGAACACTGAACGTCGGCTGTCTAGGGCCCGTTCGGCGCATTGGTGCCAAACGCACCGAGCCGCGAGCGCGAATGGCGGCCTTTCCGAGGGAAAAATTTGGATCCAAAACGCTTCACGCCCACTTCCCTTCCGACCAATGGGCGAACGCGAGGCGGCTTGGCCCCACCTCCAAGCGCGTGTCTGTGAAGTCCGTTTATGCAGATATGCGGATCAAGGGAGGTTCACGCCCCCTTTTGCATACCAACCGACCATATGGATTAGAACAGAGAGGATGGGTGGCCCCGCCTCCAATCGCCGTTTTGATCCGCATATTTGCATATCGGCTCCTCCATGAGCTAAAAGACGAGCGCAAGGCGACTCGCGAGGAGAGTGTGGAAATGGTGGAGCTAAGCGTGAGTTGGGAGAAGAGCGGGCAGAGCTGAGTGGAAACTGAGAGAGGGGGAGTCGAGCTTGGAGAGAAGCTGCGGAGGAGTTGCAGCGAGGACGGCGACGAGGTCGCGGTGGTGTGGGTCGCTCGACTCGTCGCGAGATCCAGGGCCGACCAGCCATACCCCTCTCCCTGAGCATCAACGATCCCCCCCCCCCATTCGCGCTGATGTAGTGCCGAGGGCCCCCGTCCCCCCCACCCTAAATGTGGTGCCAACGGGATCGCTAGCGCGGAGCACGCCGGAGAGGACTCGCCGACCACGCCAGGGCACGGAGTCGGGGCGCAGCTGTGCGAACATTGCGGCTTGCCCGCCATCGCGTCACGAGGATGCGGGTCAGACTTCCCCGGTCTCGTGGACCTGGCCGATCTTCCAGGATTCACGTACATGTGGTCTACGGGCCTGTCTGCCTCCTTGCCTGTGAGGGTAGCTTTCTTCCTTCTTTTGCTTTTGCGTAAATGTGTGTTGGCGCCGTCTTTCAAGTAGAACTGTGTAAGTGTGTAATGTATGCCGTGTGTACGCGTGTTAGTCGGTTTTTTAACCCTTCCTTGCTTTCTATCGTGCATTTTGATCTATTGTGACTGTACATACTGTTGGCCTTCCGTGCTTCGGGCTGTGTGCGTGTGTGAATAAAATGCTTGCTTGTTGAACTGTTCCCGGCTCTGCTTCGCTCTTCCTTTTAATTGACTCTCCATCCTGCTTACGTAAGGTGTCGTAGATGGGTGCAACCTCCGGTATTAATCGGAACCGTCAAGGCCGACGATAACGCCCTCGGTTATCACGTAGCACGGAACGGACCGCTTAAGCGGTTCGTGTCGGAGTCGGCCTGTGGCGTAGGTACGATCGCCGGTCGAACCATTTCGCGCAGGTATTAGGTAGATCGAATTTGGCGAAGCAACCTATCCTGGCGGTTGGGCAATTGCACGATCGTGGTGAGGTTAAACCCCCACCCGTGACTTAGCTCCCGGCGTTGTTCCGAAGGGGTCACTGACGAATTTGTCCGTCGGTGGGCGACGTGCCGCGATCGAGTTACGTGGCCGTTTCGCACGCCGGCGGGCGCGATCGCAACATATGTATACGTACGCATATATATATGTTCCTCAACAATGTATACATATAATATATGGTGTTACGATTATTCGAGCACAAGGCGGGTCTCACGAGGTGTTGCGCTTGGACCCGCCATACAACTGTGACACTGAGCGGGGCGCTGCTAGCAGCTAACTCTGTGGCCGAATGGGTTATGTCAAGCATCCGCGGGATCCGGCAACAAGCAATTACATTAGATGGCCTCCTCACGTCTCTCAGTTACGGCTTTACCGATCTCACCTATATTTCTCAATCCTGACTATCAATTTGTCGACCCGGTAATAAACTGACTGTACCTTATACACGTTATGATACCCATGATGAGTAGAATTTGTGTGTTGTTCCAAGCCAAGCAAGGCATTGTTTTGAAGACCTATAAGGCTGCAGGATATTCAATCATGGTGGGTTAAGACCCCTGCAGGTTGAAGTTGGGCTACCCAAGGGATAAGCCTTTGTCATGGAGGTAAGCAACATGAATATTTCACACAGGGGTGTTTAAATTCAAAGCAAATCACCCGCTACATGTTCACTTCATTACACTCACCCTACCTTGGAGTTTTCTCTCCTAGCATGCGAAGTTCAAGGGCACCACTAGGTTTGTATGTTTGAGTAAGATGGAAGGAGCGCACACTGCTCACTAAGACGCCTATCACGATTAGTACTGAGATATGAGCTGAGGTAATATCTCGGTTACGAACAACATGCGGTTCCTGAAACTAGTTTCTAAATTCTTAAGCTCGGAACATCGGGATGTGATTATATCCGTCCCTATTCAACATCTATAACGGATATAATCGTGGGTATTCTTACCTGTGTCCCCCAAAAAATTTTCCTCCACCAAAATTCATAGGTAGAAAAATTTTTTTAAAAGTACAGTAATAATAATAAGGGGTATACCGGGCGTAGTGGCTTGCGCCTGTAATTCTGGCTACTCGGAGGCTTGGGTTGCGAGGATCACTTGAGGACGGGCTCGCTCTGCGCTGCGGCCGCGCTATTGAGGCGGTTGCTTAGGGCAGCCCGGGTATCATGGCAAAACCCATCCTTATCCCCGTGTCGGTAAGAGGCGACCATGGTTTGCGTCGAAGGCATCCGGCGTAACCTATGCCAAATCAGTATGCGGATCATAACGATGATCCGCTGATGGCGACCCCAAACGGGAGCAGCCGAAAAGAAGTATATAGGAGTTATAATAATTAATAAGTAACACTAATGTTACTTTTCAAAGCAATGCAAGCTATCGGTGCCTTTAATTCATTCAGTGAAAAAAACATCCGTCACTTCACACCAAAAGTCACCAAAGTGAACTGTCACATCCACTGCACTTGAAAGTGTTTGAAAGGCTCTTGGCCTTTCCTTATAATGACCATCGGGTAACTTGAACATTTTTTTGGAATTGCTTTCAATCCAAACACTTAGCAATGTCTCTCCATGTTTTACAGGACAGAGCGAACGTCTTTTGCTGATTTCACTTGCACTGGAAGGTGTCACACACTTGAGCACATGCCATGATTTTCGTTTTGTTGCTGCCATTTCAATAAAGCACCGTTGATTTCACAAAGCAAAAGTCACATGCGTATCCGAAAGGCAGGAAACCAACGTGAAAGCTTCTAAGAATTTCTAGTGACTTTTCTAATGATGCCTGCTTTCCTTTCTTCTGTCCACTTGTAATCACTGTCCTTGAGCCACTTATCTTCTTTTTTATGAACCATAGTTATGATGAATACAGTAACAGAAATTGCAATGCACAAGAACATTTGAGTAAATAAAAATTCACATGAAGACTGACTGTCAGCACAAACGTGATGACGCAGTCACGCAGGGAGAAAATGAGGGAGCGACGCTCTGACATCTCATTTCCGGAGGTGGATCACAGTTGATTGGATGGCAGCAATATGGCTAGTAACACCACTGATGTACCAACTCAACAGCTGGTGGATTCAAGCCTTGCACAGCCGTTCCAAGAACCGGCCCAACGGGCCTTCTCTTCTACTTCTCTGTCAAGAGGCCCGCACCCTCTGCTCTAACAGTACTACACCGAGGGTGGGCTTGGAGGAACCCACAATGCGTGAATTCCCCTATAAGCAGGATGAAAATGACTGACCACAGTGATGCTCTACCGCCACAGGATTCTCGCACATAGGCTCCTTGTTCCACCCAGCGCACACACAACTTTTACACCTCGAACTCCCTGAACAGCTCAGCTCTGCCGATTAGCCTGGCCCTGCGACTGGTCAATGGTATCCAGTTTACTTCAAGAAACAAAAATTCTTCTTCGCCTTCGGTGATTTCCATGGACGTGTCCACTGCAACATCAAGGATGGTGGTCTTGAAGGCACTCCACAACTCTTCAGGATTCCCCCAAGCATCCAGACCCCCCAAAAAATCCCCACTCAACCTGTTCGCAAACTCTTCAGGCTACCCTCTTCATCCTTGAGCTGCCAACAGCCAGCCTCGCTGCGATGGTTACCATCTCCTGGATTTAAGCTTTGCAAACTTCAGAGTTGTTTCCACAAACCTTTGGTTTTATAAGGAACTGCGCACTTGCAGTTCGATCATCCTCCAGTGATATCAACGAGCACATGGTTAATCTCGTACCGTTTGCCACCACCACCAGCATTGGAATACCAAGTCCAGTGATGAGCCTGGTGGGCACTGATACCATGAATAGCCACCTAAGTCCATGACTTACTTGCCAATCAAGGAACTTAGTGCTAATCTGGTTCACAGTTTCAGACCGATGGGGACCAACACAGCCGATTAACCATCCCTGTCATGGCGAGGTCCAATGCATTGAAAATCCCCCAAGATGAGAATGTAGTATCGCCGGCAGTCATCACCAACACTCGACCATTGGCAAAGAATGCGTCCTTCACGGGAGATATCCCGCCACAGTCGGAGCAATATTCAGAGACCAGAGAAATGACACCAAGGAGTGACGAATCATTCGTCTCATAATACGCTCGTTGACCGGTGTTACCTCAATTATTATCATTGGAGTTTCAGCTTATTGGACACAGGCTGCAGCAACTCCTTGGGCATTGGGTAACCCACCAGGGACCAGAAACAACAGCAGGTTATAACCTCCGACATTATTCGGCTATGATCCGGTCTCCGAACCTCAGAGAGTCTGCAATACTGGAGGTTCAAACGCTTTAGCTCAGATTATAACGAGATTTTGGTGATGATCCTCTCTTAGGGAGATATTCCAAGCACCCAAACCGAATGACCGCCTCTGAAGATAACCAAGGAAAACCCGACCATCTGGTGAACGACACCTCAGAACAACCCCAACACACTCCACCACATTCTGACCGATTTAAGCGAGTGCTGCTGTGCGTTTTTAGTGGGATATGTGTTTATTTTAAATTGCCACAATCAAAATTTTTGATCAAAGATCATTGAGGTCGTGTTATTGAAGTCGCTGTTCAAACTTAGGTCAAACTGAAGTGTGAAGCAAATGTTCGTAATGTCGCGATTTGTGGTTGTAAATCGAATTTTTGGTTTTTTAAAAAAATTTAGTTCGTAAAATTGAAAGTTTTGTAATTGGGAGGTTTGTAAATCCGATATTAATGTGTCGATGTGTGTATATATATATTATATAATATATATATATATAATATATATATATATATATATATATATATTATATATATACATATTATCTTATTATAGATATACTGTATATATATTAAATTTTTTACTTTGTGCCATTGAAAGTAGTACCAGATATATTCGACCTCTAATAATGGGCCTATTTCAGATTGGGAAAGTTTGTGTTTCAGGTCAAAATATTTCATGCAGTCTCAAAACAAAAGCAATCTTCCCAGAGGTAGGTCAGGTTGATAATCACGTGCTTGGATAAATGTGTTTTCTTCTCACTGGCCTTTAAAAACTGGCTTGAAAAAATTTTCACGTCACATTTGTCTGGAATTTTGATATGTATTGCTTCTGGACTATGTTTTGTTAATTGTCATCTTACACAGACTTTGATGTTGTTTTTATTGAGTGTATATTTTTGAAATCCAAGGACCTCAGGGGACTTTTGCAGGAATCTGTTGGTGCATTAGCAAGGTGGAGGTTGGCTTGGATTTGAGAGTATTTGTCCTCACCTCAACCTGTACATTTAATTATTGCAAGGAACGCATGAGCTTTGGCTTGACTCTGAAGGTCTGTTATTTTTGGGGTCTGCCAGAATTATTTACAATTCCAAAACTTTCTCAATGAGTTTTTCCAAAAACTTAGCATGCATATACTGGTGTACATATATATATTATATTATATATATATATAATATATATATATATATTATTATTTATTAATTTATAAATTTTTAAATATATATATGCCTGGTGGTTGGCGCGAGTGAGTTAGAGGCAGCGGCTTGGGATCCAAGAATCCTTTGAGTTCAAAGCCACCGGTCGGCCCACTGAATTAATACACCAGGGGTTGACTCAGCCTGCTCATCCTTCGAGGTCTGGCAAAATGAATACCAGTAAACTGGGGCCTGGTGTATACCCCGGTTGTTACGGTGTATGCTTATGTACATTATTTATGGTAACCTTACAAAATAGGTGTACCCATATCCCGGTGTCGTAAGAGGCGACCAGGGTTGCGTCAGAGGGGCATCCGCGGTAAAACATGTGCCAAAATCACTATTGCCGGATTCATACGGATGATCCCATGTTGGCGACCGCCTAACGGGACAGCCGAAAGAAGAAGAGAAGAGATATATATATATATATATACATATATATATAAATATATATATATTATATACAGTATGTAGATATATATATTATATATATAATAGATAGATGTATATGTGTTATGTAGATATATGTATATATATATATATGTATGTTGTAGGATGTATATATATATATGTGTTGTATATATTGTAGAATAAATTATATATTATATATATATATATATATATGTAGATATAATATATCATATATATATATATATATTAGAATATATATATATATGTAGATATATATATATATGTATATATATATCTACATATATATATATATACATTTATATAATATATTATCTACATATATATATATATATATATATATATATATATATATATATATATATATATATACAGTATACAGTCGTCCCTCGCTATATGCGGTTCACCTATCGCGCCCCAGGTTTATGTTCGGTGGGTTTCCCTTGGAACCTAACTAATTTTTTCTTGCGGATTCCCGTATATCGCGGTTAATAATATACAGTCGATGCGCCGCTTTACGACGTTCCGGTTAACGATGGCATCGCATATACGACGGTGGTTTCCCATTAAGATTATAATGGCAGCTGAAAAATTCCATTCACCGAGTGATGTCGGTAGCCGTCGTAGCTCCGCTGCCCAGTCTTATAAAAGTACAGGATAGCTCATACAATTATTGAGTACATAATACTTCATATGATAATAAACGACAGTGTGGCCCCATATAATGCGGTGATCGTTGAGGTCCATAAAATGTTCATTTCGCCGAAAAAAGCAGGGTTTCGTGCTAAACTCGGGTTCAAGGAAATCGGCTTTCAAACGAAACCCAATGTTTTGCACGTTTTCTACCTTCGGCCAAGTAAATTACCTTTAATTGGAAGAATTCCGGCGAATAAATCGTTGTTGTTACAGACGAAGTTAAAACACAAATTTATTTTTAGTTGAAGCTTTTTATGTTGTTAAAACATTCGCACTGTTCCCAAAATATATCACACAACCTGACAGGTGCTCTTTATTCATTTGTTAATTCATAACACGATGCACATTGATTACGTATTTATAAAATCAAAACGGCTATTTATTCACCTTCATCTCTCTCTT
>CM068956.1:42744667-42757249 GCA_035128595.1 Eptatretus atami | reverse complement strand
CAAGCGGATCGGCAAACGTGTCGAGCTGTTGGTGTGAGCAGGGACCATCAGAGGCTCCGTCGTCTCCTCTCCTGCCTTCCCGCTTCGAAGCCCGATTTCTCAACTCCGTCCTCTCTTACTGCCAAAAATGCAGACTCAACGTGCAGGCAGGTTCAGCATGTCTCCCAGCAGATCCAACACTGTGCCTCCTTCGTTCGCTCGCTTCGAAGCCACGAGCGCGCCTCGAAAACTCCGAAAAAACCGCACCGTTTTCCCAAACTAGAACACCTTCTCTTTTGTTCCGCTCCTTCGACACACGACAGCCTCTCGAACGACCCGACCTTTCAGAACTGAAGCTCCCCTCGTCGTTTTCCTTTCGTTCCCCTTCGACCACACAAGCATCCCTCTCGAAACCCGACCGTTTTCCAACTGAGAACTCCTTCTCCTCAGTTTCTCTTCATTCGCCCTTTACACACGTATCACCTCTCTAAACTCGACCGTTTTCCAAGACTGAACTCCTTATTCTCTTCTCGTTCTCTTCGTCGCTCCTTTTACACACGAGCACGCCTCTCTCTTCAAACGCGAACAAAACTCCTGCCCCTTAGCTTCACTTCCTCTTTTTGGCCACACCCTCTCAGCCGACTGGCGTGGGCCCGCGCGACGGGAAGAAGAAGAGACACTCGTTCCACACCACCACACAACAATTAATACGCCTCTACACACTCCACGACACATTAACTCATTGTAGCCAACACAACCTAGCTTAAAC
Organism: Eptatretus atami; assembly: GCA_035128595.1. Classification (NCBI taxonomy): domain Eukaryota; kingdom Metazoa; phylum Chordata; class Myxini; order Myxiniformes; family Myxinidae; genus Eptatretus; species Eptatretus atami. Next base: position 42,756,501 of record CM068956.1, on the reverse strand, counting down.
ATGCACTTTTAATGGGATCGATAAATCCTGTATTGTAATCCAATAAGGCCATTTCCGCATTAACAATAATAGTACATAGTACTAATTACTATAAAACATCATAACATCACAGCCGTATCACTATAATTACATGTATATATATATACATATATATATATATACCAGTATATGCTATTGTTGTTTGGCCACAGGTACCAAGACACCAGCTTGTCACTCAGGACGGGATTAATCCCCGGTTGTTTCCTCGGTAGAAGCTGGACCTGGCCACCTCAAACCAAACAAATTTTAAAACGGGGTTTTTTTTTGTGGTACGGTGGTTTGTTTTTAAACACGGAAATGCCACCCCAGTCAACCACGATTTCCCACGTGTTCGCCCGCTTCTAATTTATTCCGTTTTAACGAAGAGGTCCAATGGTACTGAAGTGGGGAGCGTTGCCTATCGGGTAAGCATCAAATTATTCTGAATTAGTATTTTAATTTTGGGTGGCCAAGCGTTTTAACGCTGCAGTGCGTTTGCCGGACGATTTCTTTTGGTCAAATCTGTCGGATAACTGCCTGCCAGTCTATACTCGGCTTCGGAACACGATGCTAGACCGAATTAGAGGAAAGGACAAACACGGGACAGGTTGGAATTGACAAATAATTTACGCTCACATTAAGATCCCATTAGACATGCGGATGGGGCTATCTGAAACCATGGCATTTTAAGGAAATAAACTGTCGAGAAACCTGGACATGTGTGGATGCATTCATCAGACCGGATTCTAAGAATCCGAAGCAATATATATTACACTATCATATAGAGAGGAGATTATATATATATATACTACTACACTATAGACTATACTTATACATATATCTATATATTATCTGGTTTAATCGGTCCTGCGGTAATTTGACGTTTCTCCTCCGAAACTGCCAGACGGTGATTTGCGCCACTTTTCGGCATGCGGGTGCTCTGTGGTTCTACAATGAACCAGGCATGGGCTTGTGAGAGTCGTTGCCAGACGGAAGGTTTGGGAAATTTCTTTACATTTCGTTGAATGGCGACCCTGCTGACGTCACCCCTTGAGAGGGGCGGGTAATGACGTCACGACATCATCGGCCATTCGACTTGACGTCATTTCGTTCTTGTCGTCCGGGACTTTTCACTGACGACTCTGCCATTTGGTCTCGGGATCGGTATTTCGATATCCACGATTCATCGCCCAGTTAATGACTCTCCCGAGCAGGGTCTGGATCGTCCTCGAGGGCGTTCAATAATTGTCTTGACAGGACAGTGGTCTTTGCTGCTTCTGGTCCTCAGACAACAGGCTTGGGACTATCTTTGTGCCACACCTTGCGCCATTTTCGAGATTTTCAGTGATGATGCCTCCAGACAGGTTTGTTCCTTTGTGATGGAAAGTTCCTCAAAGCAATCATCCGCCACCTCTGAGCTCGAACGATCTGCGTGCACCCATCTTGCTTTACACGCTCAGATGTTGTCCAACGTTCTGCTCATGAAAGGTCTTCCAAGACTGTGGACATCTTCCAACCTCCTCCCGTTCCCTCTTTGAAACCTCTTGTTGCCATTTCCAAATGCAGTGTACGGACATCGTTGTCTTCCCCACTAGACTTGTTGCAGCATGTGAAGGATTCGGAAGGGTGTTTGCCAAAGCTTGCAAGAAAACTTCAAATTGGCTCTCTGCTCACGAATCATATGCGGCTGGACGACTCAGACTAGACAACGTTGTAAAGCACGACCTTGGTTAAAAAAATCACACATGAGCGCAAGTCAACCATCACCAGTCATATATTGTACTGTGATGAAAGTGACTGTGAAACAAACCCGTTCAATTCAAGTTATTGTACAGATGGAGCACACAGCAGGCCTCAGTCCCGTTACTTTTTAGATGGCCTGTGTGTCTGCTGTGTCTGTCCGCTGCCATTACTTTTTATTCACAATGGCTCCTCAACTAATCATTAAATGTATGTCTCCAATTCCTTCCGAGCACTATCGAAGGTTAATGCTGACGGGTCTGTAGTTCTCCAACGCTTCCATTGAGCCCTTTAAATATAAATTCCATTTTGTACTCTACAATAACTGTATCCCACATTTAAAAAGGGAGAATATTGGTAATCTGGCTCCATTCTGTCTGCTCCATCCATCTAGTCATGCAAGCCTCATATTCCTAAACAGTTTTGAGCAGAAATTCACCAAACTTAGTAGTTATGATCACGACATGGTAAGAATATGCAAGACAGTACATTTTGGCCCCACCTCTATGGAGCAGGGTCAAAAAAGGGTTAAATACAAAAAATTAAAATCCAATTTACAGTGCACACTTTTTAGACATTTTTTACATGAAACTTTTTATATATGTAAGAAGCATTGGGGGGGACACATTGAATTAAGTTCACGATTTTTTGGGGATTTGACACCCGGACCAATCTAACAGTTTTTATAGAGTTGTAGAATCGAAACTTCAACCAGACCAGCAAGAAGGAAAGTGTGCTCTCCTTGTTAAGCCATGTTTACAAAACATCTGTGCCATTTTGGTCAAACCTGAAGTCACTAATTATTCAAAATGACCCCCTTCCAATTGTGAAAACAGATAAACGAATGAACATAAAATGGAGAGGGCAGAACTTAAAACCACAACTTAGTTTTAATAAATAATAAATAGAGGATAAAATTCATCAAACAATTGTCTTATCTTACCTCATTATTATTAAGCCCATTCCCCCCCCCCCCCGCCGCTGTAGCAGGCATGAGACGCGGTTTGCAATCGTAGTGTTTGTGTGTGTGTGTTCCTCTGTCCAGCCAATAACGGTTTTTTTTTCCCCCCATCTGAGCTTCTTTCAAGTTTTTCAACAAAACCTTTATTGTGCGAATATGAAGCAAAAAACATTAAAAAATTGGTTTCAAAATGCTGAAAGAGCAAAGTCATAGAGCTATAGAGTTAGCCCTTATCAGCCCCACCGCAGGCGGTCAAGCACGAGGACACCCTGTTTAAAAAAAAAATCGGTTTCCGTGTTTCTTTATTTACTTGATAATTTGAGCTTCGTGTTGCTGCCTAGGCCAAAAACTTTTTCTTCACTTAATTTTGAGGCTTTTGCCATCAATATCTTTAGCGAAAGCCTTAACTACAACGGACGATGGAGAACACCAAATTTAATAAAATGTTAACAATTTTTTTGCTGTCGTTTTCATCAAGTTAGTTATTACAAGATTTCGGGAACGATACAAATACATTACATACTACAAGATGAGAGTTTCAGTTAACATATATATAATATATAGTTTAATTGTATTATATAAACCTGCTTCAACTATTGTTGGACCAGAACCATAGGATTGTGCCACACTAACTATCAGCAGGCTCAGTGCAGTGACACAGTAAGAGCGAGTTTATATTATTTTTTAATTTATGTTATAAAGGAATATAACACGAAAAAGTCTGCTCATCTTCTTCCTTTAGAAAAACATTACACATTACGAATACAAAACGTTGCAGGAACACTCTGGGAGTATTATCCAACAGAAGGATACTCCTTATTGACATGGGATGACATAATTCAAGTAAAAGATGGCTTGTTCTCCTGTTGCATGGCCTCATCACTGTTGAATATTTGGTCCCACATCAGTTCAAAACAAGTTTTAAAGTAAACCATGCTTCCTTATTTGCAATGGTCTCCTTTCACAAACATTGCCACAGATTGCACAAGTTCACTTAACTCCTGCTTTTGCAACATTAAATTCCACTTGTTTTTTAGTTACTTTGTATAATATATAATCTGGCTCGGTGTTGTGATTATCACTGAACTTGACCAAGAGGGTTTCAATAAGGTCTTCATTTTGTGAAACTAGCAGTCTCTGTAAGCCAACAATTTTATAAAAATAGGTGGCAATACCTTTTGCGCGCTCACTGGTAGACTAATGATACTGAGAGGAAGTTCAAGCGTGGGACGGAATCAGGAAAAATGTTACTAATGAACCAATGTCTATAGTTAAAATACCTCTGTTGGAGTGGGAAAACCTCCCCTACGGCCGTAAGAGCCCCCTTAAAACTCCGACTTCTTACATAGGGGCCATGAACAAACTTTGGTACATTATCAGATCTGGATGAAGGTTGTGTGGCAAACAGTTTCATTCAAAATCGAAAATGTGTAGTTCATGAGAGAACGTTGGCAGAAGTATTTGTGGGTACGGGACGGACGCAAGGAACAAAACGCCATTCCCATAAGCTCCCCAGGAACTAGGTTCCAAGGTGAAGCTTAAAAAAGCAATAGTTACGAATTTTAATTTTGGGTGAGAGTTTACGGGAGAGAGTTGGTATAAGAGAGAAAACATATTTTAGAACCCATTAAGACGTCATTTATGATAAATTCACTTGTCGTCACCACCCCAAAGAGCACAGAAAATATTACACTTGTGATCTCATGCATTTTTAAAAGCTTCCACCAAAAATATATGAGAAATCTTATATTTAGAGTATTGATGTTAATGACAACGATATCTGAGATGCTTAATATCATGTTGGGATTAAAACCACAACTTACACGCAAACTCTATTAGACGACTTCCTGTTCACTCTTCTCAACTATCAGATAAGTAAATACTTTTGTGCATTTTCATGTTTGAAATCATGAACAAAGCAGCTTTATTCTGAAAATCTACTTATGACTTTACAGTATTTCATAAAAATGCAAAAATTGTCATCACCTGACTTATTCTGAGCTATTATAACTTGTCGGCTCCTTATTTATCGTCTTGGACAGAAATGGTAAACCCTTCCATGCTTGATTCCTTAGCCACAGAAAAGTCTCCAGGACCTTGTCATGAGTACGACGATGCTTTGTAAGAGTAGACAATCCTACCAACCATCCCTTACTACTGGACAAGGCACAATTTTTGAGAAGTACTGAATTGGGCAACTTTACAGAGAAGAGCGAAAAGAAAAAACATCATACAAAACATTAATCATGTTGAGTCAGGTCAGGTATGGAGTAATACACCGGCAGCAGCATGTGGCTGCTACGTGCACTTTCCGGCCGGCGAATTCAAAGGATGCCTCCGTCTGGCCATCCCCTCAGGCAGATGCCTGGCCCCATCCCCATTTTTTGAGATGCCGAATCAACCTCCTGAAACCGACGTGAAAGGGCATGTGCCCGGGCCCGTGGCCTCCTCCAACCCACAAGGTTCCACCGCTGAGAGAATCTGTGAGCGCAGATCAGCCGTCAGGAAAATGAACTGCATTGTCCATACAGCTATGGCTCTATGGACACACACGGTAACAAATCTCATCGAAGTCGCTCTCAGCAACAGGCTTGTTGGACACAACCAGTCCCTGACCAGCCAGATCACAAGGAATTCTCAAAGAGACCTAGGCACCGAAAGTACTTTAAGTCTCCGTCGGAAGGTCCTTGCGTCCAGCGGTCAAGTCTCAAATCCATAGAAGCACAAGAGAGGCCAAAGCCCAACCAAGGACTAAAAGATTCGGACTTTCGTCCTTGCTCTACAGGTACCAACATTGTCACACTCCCATTATCCAATCAAATGCCCATGGGACTCCCCCAGGCCCGACCCAGACGTCTAATTGACTTCTGGATCACAACATGTGAGACATGAATATCACTGCCAAGGTAAGTTGAATCTCTCTGTGACCTCAACATCCTCACCACAAACAGCGGTACAGACACGACCAGCAGCATCCACGACGTCATTGAACGCCCTGGGTTCTTCGTTTTTTGACCCAACAAACTTCGTAACCCCAAGCAGCTCCAAACTCCCTCATTCAGCACTTCGAAGGGACAGGCATGATTCAATAAGATTATCCACATCTCCACAAAGATGACTGGCATCATCTGCCCAAACATCAAGGTCAGAGATCCCTGACATTGCACAAAAACAATGCAGGCAGCCTTGATCTCTCCGACATCTCCGCAAAATTCCATCATGAAGGCACTGAAAAGTGTGGGGGCCTGTGAACACCGCTGATCCGATCCATCCATTCCATTTGGACCATTTACTCTGTGCAGAGCATATGCGTGCTGCCAAGCAGTCTCCTTGTATTTCGGGCACAATCCTGGACGGTCGCCACTCTCGACACAGCGATACCAGTATGGCTGGCCACTCCATTTTTGCGACCTCCGGAAGGATGACAGGTCCGACGTTAAACCCCACATGGTATTAATTCAACAGCTGGAGCGGGGATTGAACTGAGGGACCCTCGGCGATCAAGAAGCCCACCCACCCTAACCATTAAACCACACCTGATGAACTCCAATAACAACAGGAAAATAAGTCGGAGATGGAACCACTTACACCTCACATTCACCCTCGCAAGTTACCAGAGTATAGTATTCAGAACAGGATTGATCAGTTTTTGGACTTGACACCCCACTAAGGACCGAAATTCTCCAGAGGCATTCCCGATTCACTGAATCAAATGGCTTTGCGAAGACCAAACATTTAGAACTGGAGCAGCCCCTGCTGAAACTCTCCACCTGGCATTTGGTGAAGGTCCGAAAGATCAAAGCATACGGTCAATCGTTGCACCTCTTTTGGTTGTAAAGCCGGGCACTGCTATGGGTTGGTGGTGCTCAAAATATGGCTGGCGAACCCAATCATTAATTATTATTATCCAAGTAAAGACCTTGCCTGGCACTGAGAGCAGCGTCATCCCTTGGTAGGTTGTTGCAAACCTTAATTATCCTGCGGGGTGTGTCCATACCCATACACCCTCCCTGGTCGCGGGAGATGGTTTAGTCTCCACGAACAACCCAACCATGAAACCAAGGTTAGTGCAGGTTTACATGGTCACCCTGTAGCAAGTCACAATCTGATTCTGGCTGACCTGACATAAAAGTGGACAGTAGAAATAAGAGTTTTGAGGATGAAGTATCATATTTATAGAGGTCGGCCATTGGCTCTGGTGTCTTTGAGGCAAGCTAACACCTGACAATATTGGTGATGGTATGAACAGAGGGAGGCCGATTCAATGGGGCAAGAGAGAAAAGATTGGAAGCAAATAAACCATTAATTCAGGGGAGTCGGACGCAAGCAGGACTACATCCAAAAATCTATGCAACTCTGTAGAATGGACAACATAGGTGGAATGTGAACTTTGACGAGGGGAGGGTGGATGCGTTTCGTAAGACATCGCTCTCCTTTACAAGGGAAATACCTGACTCACCCACTTTTACAAAACAATTGTAACTTCATTTTTAAAAATTTATTTAATTCGATTTTTTTTCTCTGAGTATTATGACTCTGCATGTTTGGTGCAGGCTTATGCATTCTAAACATTTCTAAAGAACAACTTTAACCTATGCATTTTCTCTAAACATTGTTCTAAAGAACACTTTACCTCCTGCCACCTGTACCTGAAGGACTGAGAGGCATGGCCAGGAGGTACGCACAACTCAACCGCCAAGTTTGTCTCGCCAATCCCGGTGTTCACAGGACAGGTGATTCATGTTTGCTGCTGTCCCTCAGATGGATTTTAAAGGTGAAGTTCTGTCTGTTGGCAATAGTTGATGACATCCAAAGATCCCACAGTGTCCTTTTGCGATAAGAGTACACGAGTTATTTCACCTGGCCACCATGAGCAATTTTACAAATTCCTGCCCCCAAACGTTATAGAGGGCATTGCATCATTGCAACAACCATGTCGTTCATGCCAATTGGATCTGCTACCCCCAGCCATTGCTGCCTGCATACGAAGAAGAAGTAGAAGACCCATACCTCCAGTTCAAATGCTGGCTCCAACTAAATGTACAGACAAATTGTAGAGGATGTTGAAAACCTATAACCAATGGGAAATGGTTAAGTACATCCACACTGTAACTTTCTCGTGTTTGAATTTAGCGAATACAAGATAAAGGGCCTGGTTCCAGAGGACTATATCATTTGTATGCAAGGAAAGACAGAAGAACCTCTTGCCTTACAGGTGAGATCGGTACAATATGGCACTAATACTGCTTGTCTTTGCTGTTGAGGAGTGAAACACACAATACATAACTTGCCTGGCAGGAGAACTACAAGAACGACATTCTGCCTTTTTGAGACCAGTTTAATTTGGGCCAGCCAGCCAATTATTACCTGATCGATGTGCTGAATGAGCAAGACCCAGAAGGGCTTCCTCTGTGAGAAATGTTATCCAGACGAAGCTCGTAGAATTGCCAAGGTTATCTCTGAAATCAAACCATGGGACACTTCCCTCATAGTGTTAAACGTTTCATGTCTTGAGTGGGTCACTGGCTTATCTTTTCGGAAATCAGCGCATCTAAAAATGTGATACAACAGCATGCAAAAACAGGAGTTGCAAAAGGGTCATCGCGATAAGTTTTTCCACATGGGTGTTGTTTTACGGCCAAAAAAACCAAGGTTGGTCTCTCGATGCTTCCTGATAGACTTTCAGCTTTCAAGTCCAGCGATTAGGAAAGATTATGATTTCCATGTAGAATGTATGTTTCGTTCCTTGACAGAAAATCAGCTGTTCGGTGTAAAAAAACATAATTAATAGGCACCACCGGAATAATTAAATGAACAAAAGGTGGAAAATGTGCCATTTGCAGAGATATCCAATTCCTTGAGGGTGAAAGGAAGCCGAGGAAAAAGGGGAAATCAAAAAACATTTTTGAGGGTCGTGTTTTTGCCATTTAGTGTACATAAATGGTGTCAAGCTACAATTAACTCAGATGTGCGTTTTGACATTCACCCTTATCTGATTATCATGTTCAAGTTATGCACCAGTCATGTGTGCATATGAAGTCAACCATGTGTGATGCATCGACATCAATGGTCTGCAAGCTTGGCAGACCATCGCCGGATTTGAGAGCGGAATAATCCAAAATGCACTCCATGGCTTGAAGGAAAGAACATCATATTTGAATATCTTTGTTAGTTTTTACTTCAAATTAAACATCGTGCATATTATTATCTTGCGCCTTCCCAAATTACTCCAGCGCGTTGACACGATGAGAAGCGGGGTTAAGCAATTGCCTTTTGTATCCGTCCGCCGTTCCTTACATCTGTCTTATTAGTTATGATCGACCAAACAACTTATTGAGATTTTGAATGTTTATTATTTTTGAACACGAATCGCGGACCATTGAATAGGAAAGGACAGTTGCTTGTTTCTCCAAGTACTTTGCTTCTGCGAATTTGTCCCGATCACACATGCCACCAGAGAGGAGTGAGATAATATTTTTTACACTTCTACCTGCCTGGGACAGGCAAACAAAATTCGTAAATCATTCCACCAGGAAATTATCTTTTTAAGGAGTATAAAGGACACAAACAACAGGCCACATGACAGAACAAGTAATGTGTTAGATATCGAGGTGCATGTAAATCGACTACTGGCGTTAAATGGTGGTAAAACTAGGAAATTATATATTACAAGTGCTATAACCTTTCTTTTAAACTCACTATTAAATTAATTTTCATACTTGGAGCATTGAAGAAAGCAAAATCACCTTCATAATATTTCCAAGAACCTCCAGTTTTTATTGTACTTGCACAAGTTAAAATCGAGCAGGGTGTACTGTAATATGAGGTTGTATTCGAAAGTGATGAAGAGGCCGCCAGTATGGTACTCCGTATCGATGCTAATTTGACGCTGTTGTTCTACGGTTATCAATAAAACCTTAGCCGTTAAGGGTTTGAGTTCAAAGCCCCTATTGGGCCATTGAATTAATACCAGGTGGGTTAACCTCAGCCTGTCATCTCTTCTGACGGTTGGCACAAAATCGCCTTCCCGATTGTACCAATGTACTGGGTAACCAGGTGCATTGCATCAAACAGCACTGCCATCTCCCCCCAAAAAAATGATGCAGCCCAAGCAGCCACAAGCTGCGTATGAAAATAATAATAAAGCCTTCACTCTCCTACACTGCCAAATCAACGTCTGTCTTAGTACAGTTTATATAAGGATGATGTACAAGGACTCCAATTCAGTCGAGAGACGTGGCTCAACTAACCGGATTTTAAACAATCTTTAAAATCACTTAATTTATTAAAACTTGAGCTGTTTTATACCTGTAATTTAACCTGACACACTGAGTGGGTATCATGTCTGTGAACTCTCCACGTTACTTTCTATTGAAATGAACTGGAAGTTTTGCACTGTTATTGTAAAAAATTAACAATTTATATCTGAAAGACAACGTGGCATTTTCCAGGAAGCTGTAGCACAGGAATATATTGGCCGGGAAACATTGAATTTCATCTCTCTATTTGTGGCCTGACAAGCTGGCCCTGCCAGTTGTTAGTAGAGTAGACTTCACTTTTAAAAATTCAAACGATAGACCCGTGAAACCCGTCGGGTTCCCGTCTGTGACAGCGGGTTGTATGAAAAAATATATTTCAAGCAAAAAAAAAGAATTAGACTCCAATGTGAACTATACCACTGAAGGTCTGTTTGCATTGATCAAAATACTCCTGCGAAGAGTACTTGCACTTGAATCGGTGAATTGATTTTTTAATAAATTTCATTTCGTTGGTCGATTTTGACGAAACTTTGATACTGCACACTACAGGAGAATGGCTGAGTAAGGTGGCCCTTAAAACTTATTTTGCTACATCGCCTGCTTCCATTTTGGCCTATTGTATTTTCGGGGGACATACATACATTACATTACAAGATGCATGAGTTTTTCAATAATATATAGATAAATCACAACATTTATTCCTTATTACAAAATGAGTAAGTGCAGATCAAGATTCACATCATTTATACCCCCACATAAACTAATTAATATTCACAATAACTGTAATTGATTAATTGGGAAAAATGTACCTATCCCACCGCTGCCTCCAAAGTGCGAGTTCAGTATTCCTTGATGGTTTAACGGTTACAAGTATATCAGGTGTTCAGGCAAATGATAAAAAAGCATTGCTGTTGTGAAACAGTTTATCAGGAAGCCAAAAACCAAACACAGCTTGAAATGTCTGCAAGCACTGGAATGCTGACCGTTGTCCGTCGATTGGCCAGATTATTGAGGCACGCAGCGCCTTCTGCAATATCGACACCGTTTTACTGCCTGACAGATAGAAGACCAAGGCTTGACAGTTGGGCAAAGCACCCCTCAAGGTATCTGACGGAGTTCTAACCAGCTATGTGTTCATTATGCATTATATCTAGAAGATTCCACTTTATGTATATCTAAAGCCAGGAGGAAGGCTGAGTATTTATTTAGATGGAGGTGACGTGAATGTGACACTGTGGGGGTGTGGTAGTTGACGGCAACCCAGAGGTGGCTTGCCAAATTAGTACACAATCCTCCAAGACTCTAGGAGGTCTTGACAATTCCCGAGGGTTTCGTTGTGCGGCAAGCCAGCTTCAAGGAGACTCTATCTCTTGTCTGAAGAAAAAGTTTGAAAGATTCACTGATGATAATTATTACCACAACGACGCGGAAAATGGGCGAACTCTTGTGACCTGAATCTGAATGTTCCATCGAGCACCGGAGTATTCTTTATGTTGGAAGTCATTAAATTGGCCGGACACAAGATCACACACATAGGGTGAGAGGGGCTCGGTGTATAGCTCCATCTGATGAAAGGGAAGAAAAGATCGCGAGGGGTCTTAAGAGATTGTATAGTATTATGGATGAGAAGAAGGCAAAGAAATGTGTTGGTATAATAGAGGTATTATAAGGTAAAAGCTAGAGAGATAGCAGTGTGGGGCTACGGAGGGTGGGGTCCGTGTCCACGGTAGTGCAAGGAGTGACAAGACTCGGGCTTGGGATCTGTACGGTGAGGTGGAGGGCAAGGTGGGCGAAGTGAACTGCATCATTGGCTGGTCATCAACGATGTGCCTCATCCTAGAAACAGTCTCTCTCTT
>CM068956.1:42724945-42743906 GCA_035128595.1 Eptatretus atami | reverse complement strand
GAAAATAATTTACGCTTCACATTAAGATCCCATTAGACATCGGATGGGGCTATCTAACATGCATTTAAGGAAATAACTGTCTGGAGAACCTGGGTGTGTGATGCATTCATCAGACCGGATTCTAAAATCCTAACAATTATACATTATATATGAGAGGAGATATTAATTATTATTATATATATATATATGACATATATACATATAGATATACTACATATAGACTTATACATATACTATTATATACATATACTATATCTTATATTTTTCTGTTAAACGTCTGCGCGTAATTTGACGTTTCTCTCTCGAAACTGGCCAGACGGATTGTCGCACTTTCGGCATGCGGGTGCTCTGTGGTCTAATGAACAGCATGGGCTATGTGAGGATCGTGCCAGACGACAGGTTTGGGATTTTTACTTCGTTGAATGGCGACCTTGACGTCACCCCTGAAGGGCGTATGCGTCACGACATCATCGGCCATTCGGCTGACTCATTTCGTCTGTCGTCGACTTTTCCACTGACACTCTGCCGCTTTGTCTCGGGATCGTATTCGAATATCCACGATTCATCGCCTAATGACTCTCCGAGCAGTCTGGATCGTCCCTCGAGGCGTTCAATCATGCTTGACAGACAGTGCTCTTTGCTGCTTCTGGTCCTCAGAACAGGCTTGGGACCTTTGTGCACACCTTGCGCATTTCGAGATTTTCAGTGATGATGCTCCAGACGTGTCCTTGTTGATGGAAAGTTCCTAGCAATCATCCGCACCGATGAGCGACATCTGCGTGCACATCTGCTTTACACGCTCGATGTTGTCAACGTTCTGCTCATTGAAGGTCTCTCAAGACTGTGGATCATCCACCTCCTCCCGTCCCTCTTTGAAAACTCTTGTGCCATTCAAATGCACGTGTACGTGACATCGTATTCTTCCCCATAGAACTTGTTGCAGCATTGTGAAGGATTCGGAAGGTGTTTTGCCAAGCTTGGCAAAGAAAACTTCAAAAGCTCTCCTGCTCACGAATCATAGCGCGACGACTCAGATAGACAACGTGTAAAGCACGACCTGTAAAAAAATCAACCAATGAGCGCAGTCAACCATCACCAGTCATATATTGTACTGTGATGAAAGACTGTGAAACAAACCCGTTCATTCAAGTTATGTAAGTGGAGCACACAGCAGCTCAGTCCCGTTACTTTTTAGATGGACCTGTGTGTCTGTGTGTCTGTCCGTGCCATTACTTTTTTATTTATTCACAATGGCTCCTCAACTAACATAAATGTAATGTCTCAATTCCTTCAGACACTATCAAGTTAAGCTGACGGGTCTGTAGTTCTCCAACGCTTCCATTGAGCCCTTAAATAATTGTTCCATTTGCTACCTACAATAATTATCCCACATAAAAAGGGAGAATATGTATCGCTCCATCTGTCTGTCCATCCATCTGTCATGCAAGCTATCCTAAACATTTGAGCAGAAATTCAACCAAACTTAGTAGTTATGCAACGACATGGTAAGAATATGCAAGAACGTATCTTTGCCCCACCTTATGGAGCAGGGTAAAAAGGTTAAATACAAAAATAAAATCCATTACAGGGCACTTTTTTAAGACATTTTTCAATGAAACTTTTTATATGTAAGAAGCATTGGGGGGGACACATGAAATAAGTCACGATTTTTTGGGGATTTGACACCCGGACCAATCTAACAGTTTTATAGAGTTGTAGAATCGAACTTCAGACCAGACAGCAAGAAGGAATGTGCTCTCCTTGTACCCATGTTACAAACATCTGTGCCATTTTGTCAAACCTGAAGTCACTAATTATTTCAAAATGACCCCCTTCATTGTAAACAGATAAACGAAGAACATAAAATGGCAGAGGCAGACTTAAACACAACTTAAGTTTTATAAAAATAAAAGAGAGTAATTCATCAAACAATGTCTTATCTTACCTCATTATTATAGCCCATTCCCCCCCCCCCGCCTTAGCAAGCATAGACGGGTTTTGCAATCGTGTGTGTGTGTGTTCCTCTGTCCAGCCAATAACTTTTTTTCCCCCCCATCTGGCTTCTTTCAAGTTCAACAAACCTTTATTGTAAGAATATGAAGAAAAAAAATTAAAATTGGTCAAAATGTGGAAGCAAGTCATAGAACTATAAGTACCCTTATCAGCCCCACCGCAGGGTCAAGCACGAGACAACCCTGTTTTTAAAAAAAAAATCGTTTCCGTGTTTCTTTATTTATTGATAATTGAGCTTCAGTGTGTCTGCCTAGGCCCAAAACTTTTTTTTACTAATTGAGCTTTTGCCATCAATCTTCAGCAAGCCTTTACTACAAGCGATGGAGAACACACAAATTATAAAATGTACAATTTTTTTGCTTCGTTTTCATCAAGTTTAGTTATTACAGATTGGAACATACATAACATACATACAAGAATGAGATTTTAGTAACATATATATTTATAAATATATATATAATATTATATATTAATGTATATATAAACCTGCTTCACTATTGTTGGACCAGAAACCATGGTGCCACACTAACTATCAGCAGGCTCAGTGCGTGCACACAGTAAGGAGAGTTTATATATTTTTAATTAGTTATAAAGGAATATAACACGAAAAGTCTGCTCATCTCTTCCTTAGAAAACATTACACATTACGAATACACAAACAATTGCAGCGAACTCTGGGAGTATATCCCAACAGAAGATACTTCCTATCTGACATGGGATGACATAATCAGTAAAAGATGTTTCTCCTGGTGCATGGCCTCATCACTGTGGAATATGGTCACATCAGTCAAAACAAGTTGAAGTAACCATGCTTCCTTATTGCAATGTCTCCTTCACAAACATGCCACAGATGCACAAGTTCACTTACTTCCTCTTTTGCAACATTAATTCCACTTGTTTTTAGTTAACTTTATAATATATAATCTGGCTCGGTGTTAGATATATCACTGACTTTGACAAGAGGGTTCATAAGTCTTCATTTGTGAAACAGCAGTCTCTTGTAAGCAACAATTTTTAAAATAAGGCAATACCTTTGCGGCGCTCACTGGCTAGACTAATATACTGAGGAGAAGTCAACGTGGGATGGAATCAGAAAATGTTACTAATGAACAATGTTATAAGTAAATACCTTGTTGGAGGGAAACCTCCCCACACCGTAGACCCCCTTAAACTCCGACTTCTTACATAGCATGAACAAACTTTGTACATATCAGATCTGATGAAGGTTGTGCAGTTCATTCAATCAATCGAATGTGTAGTTTCAAGAGAAAGTTGCAAGTATTTGTGGAACGGACGGACGCGAAGGACAAAAACGCCATCCCATAAGCTCCCCAGAACTAGGTTCCAGTGTGAGCTAAAAAAGCAATAGTTACGAATTTATTTTGGTGAGAGTAGGGAGAGAGTATAAGAGAGAAAACATATTTAAGAACCCATTAAGACGTATTTATGATAAATTCACTTGTCGTCACCACCCCAAAGAGCAACAGAAAAAATTACCATTGTGATCATGTTTTTAAAAGCTTCCACCAAATATATGAGAAATCCTTATATTTAGAGTATGATGTTAATTGACAACGATATCTGAGATGCTTAATATCATGTGTGATAACCCACAAACTACAGACCAAACTTATAGGCACTTTCCTTCACTCTTCTCAACTATCAATAATAAATATTTGGCATTTATGTTTGAAATCATGAACAAAGCAGCTTTATTGAAAATCTACATGACTTACATATTTCATAAATGCAAAATTGTCATCACCTGACTTATTCTGAGCTATTATACTGTCGTCCTTTATCTCTTTGACAGAATGTAACCTGTCCATGGTTGATTCTTAGCCACAGAAAAGTATCAGACTTGTCATAGTATGACAGTGCTTTGTAAAGAGCACAACCTACCAACCATCCTTACTACTGGGACAAGGCCACATTTTGAGAAGTACTGAATGGCACTTTACAAAGAAGAGCAAAAGAAAAACATCATACAAAACAAATCATGTTGAGTCAGGTCAGGTAGGGAGTATACACCGAGCAGCATGTGGCTGTGTGCACTTTCCGCCGGAATTCAAGGGCCTCCGTCTGGCCATCCCTCAGGCAGATGCCTGGCCCATCCCCATTTTCTTGAGATGCCGAATCAACCTGCTGAACCACGAGGCATGTGGCCGGGCCCGTTGGCCTCCTCCAACCACAAGGTTCCCACGCTGAGAGAATCTGGTGAGCAGATCAGCGTCAGGAAATGAACTGCATGTCCATACAGCTTATGGCTCATGGACTACACAGGTAACAAATCTCATCGAATCGCTCTCAGCAACAGGCTTGTTGGACACAAAGTCTGACCAACGATCACAAAGATTCTCAAAGAGACCTGGCACCGAAAGACTTAAGTCTCCGTCCGAAGATCCTTTCAGCGTCCAAGTCTCCCATCCATAGAGCCAAGAGAGGAAGCACCAAGACTAAAAGATTCCGACTTTCCTTCTGCTGCAAGGTACCAAACAGTTCACAGCCCATTATCCAACACAATCCAGACTCCCCCAGGCCCGACCCAGACGTCTATTGACTTCTGGATCACAACATGTGGACATGAATAATCACTGCCCCAGGTAAGTGAATCTCTCTGTGACCTCAACTCCCACCACAAACAGGTACAGACACGACAGCAGCATCCACGACGTCATTGAAGGCCTGGGTCTTCGTTTTGACCCAAGAAACTCGTAACCCCAGCAGCTCCAACTCCTCATTCAGCACTTCAAGGGACAGGATGATTCAATAAGGATATCCAGCATCTCCACAAAGATGACTGCATCATCTGCAAAATCAAGGTCAGAGATCCTGACATTCACAAACAATGCATGGCAGCTTATCTCTCCGACCATCCTCCGCAAAATTCCATCATGCAAGCACTGAAAAGTGTGGGGCCAGTGAACACCGCTGATCCATCCATCCATCCATTGGGACCATACTCTGTGCAGAGCATTGGTGCTGCCTAAGCAGTCTCCTTGCTATTGGCGCACAATCCTGGACGGTCGCCAACTCTGACACAGGATACCAGTATGCTGGCACTCATTTTGCCGACCTCGGAAGGATGACAGGCCGAGTTAACCCCAACATGGTATTAATTCAAAGTGAGCGGGATTTGAACTGAGGACCCTCGATCCCAAAGCCCACCACCCTAACCATTAAACCAACACCTGATGAACTCCAATACAACCAGGAAATTAGCGGAGATGGAACCACACACCTCATATCACCTCAAGATTACCAGAGTATAGTTCAGAAATCAGAATGATCAGTTTTCGTGACACCCCACTAAGACCGAGAATTCTCCGAGAGGCATCCCCGATTCACTGAATCAAATGCTTTGCGAAGACCAACAATAGACTGTGAGCAGCCCCTGCTGAAACTCTCACCTGGCATTTGGTGAGTCCGAAAGATCAAAGATACGGTCAATCGTTGACCTCTTTGGTGTAAAGCCGACTTGCTATGGTGGTGCTCAAACATATGGTGGCAACCCAATCATTATTAATATCCAAGTAAAGACCTTGCCTGCACTGAGAGCAGCGTCACTCCCCTGTAGTTTGCAAACCTTAAATCCTGCGGGGGTGTCCATACCCATAACACCTCCTGGTCGAGAGATGTTTAGTCTCGCACAACCCAACCATGAAAACAGGTTAGTGCAGGTTTACATGACCTGTAGCAAGTCACAGATCTGATCTGGCTGACCTGACAATAAAGTGGACAGAGAAATAGATTGTGAGGATGAAGTATCATAGATAGAAGGTCGCCATTGCATCTGTGTCTTTGAGGAGCTAACACCTGACAATATTGTGTGGACATGAACAGAGGAGCGATTCAATGGGCAAGAGAAAAGATTGGAAGCAATAACATAAATTCAGGAGATCGGACAAGGCAGGACTACATCCAAAAATCTATGCAACTCTGTAGAATGCACAACATAGGTGAATGTGAACTTTGAGAGGGGAGGGGGGGTTTGTAAGACCATCGCTCTCCTTACAAGGGAAATACCTGACTCACACTCTTTACAAAACAATTGTTAACTTCATTTTAAAATTATTTTAATTCATTTCTCTGAGTATTATGACTCTGCATGTTTGGTGCAGGCTATGCATTTCTAAACATTTCTAAAGAACACTTTAACCTCCTGCACCTGTACCTGAAGGCTGAGAGGATGGCAGGAGGTACGCAACACTCACCCGCTAAGTTGTCCGCCATCCCTGGTGTCACAGACAGGTGATTCAATGTTTGTGCTGTCCCTCAGATGGACTTTAAAGGGAAGTTCTGTCTGTTGGCAAAAGTGATGGACATCAAAGATCCCACCAGTGTCCTTTTGCGAAGAGTACACAATTCATCACTGGCACCATGAGCAATTACAAATTCCTGCCCCAAACGTATAGAGGGCATTGCATCATTGGCAACAACCATGTCGTCAGCCAATGAATGCTATTACCCCGCAGCCTTGTGCTGCATACGAAGAAGAAGTAGAGACCCATACCTCCAGTCAAATGCTGGCCTCCAACTAAATGGACAGACAAAATGTAGAGGATTGAAAATATACCAATGGAAATGGTTGAAGTACATCCACACTGCTAAACTTTCTGGTGTTGAATTTAGGAATACAGATAAAGGCCTGGTCCAGAGACTATATCATGTATGCAAGGAAAGACAAGAACCCTTGCCTACGGTGAGAAAATCAGGTACAAATATGGCACTACATACTGCTTGTCTGCTTGAGGAGTTGAAACACACAAATACATAACTTGCCTGGCAGGAGAACTACAAAAGACATCTGCCTTTTGAGACCAGTTTAATTTGGCCACCCAAGCCAATTATTACCTGATGATGGTGAATTGAGCAAGCCCAGAAGACTTCCTCTGTGAGAAATGTATCCCAGACGAAGCTCGTAGAATTGCCAGGTGATCTCTGAAATCAAACCATGCACTTCCCTCATAGTTAAACGTCATGTCTTGAGTGGGTCACTGGCTTATCTTTTCGAAATCAGCATAAAATGATACAGCATAATATAACACAAAGTCATGAGAAGTTTCCAATTGTGTTGTTTTAGGCAAAAAACCAAGCGTTGGTCTCTCGATGCTTCCTTGATAGACTTCAGCTTTCAAGCTCAGCGATTAGAAAGATTATATTTCCTGTTAGAATGATAAGTTTCGTTCCTTGAGAAAATCAGCTGTTCGTGTAAAAACATAATAAAATTAAAGGACCACCGAGAATTAAATGAACAAAAAGGTGGAAATGTGCCATTTGAGAGAAATGCTTTAGAAGCAATTCCTTGAGGTGAAAGAAGGAGGAAAAGGGGAATCAACATTTTTGAGGGTCTTTTGCATTTAGTGTACATAAATGTGTCAAGCTAAATTAACTCAGATGTGCGTTTTGACCACCCTCATCTGTTATCATTGTTCAAGTTATGCACAAGTCATGTGTTCATATGAAGTCAACCATGTGTGTTGCATCGACATCAATGGGTCCTGCAGCTTGGCAGACCATGCGGATTGAGAGCGGGAGATAATCCAAAATGACTCCATGCTGAAGGAAAACATCATATTGAAATCTTTGTAGTTTTACTTCAAAATTAACAATCGTGCATATTATTATCTTGGCTTCCCACAATTACCCGCGCGTGAAGTGAGAAGCGGGGTTAAGCAATTCTTTTATCGTCCGTCCGTTCCTTACATCTGTCTTATCAGTTTATGATCGACAAACAACTTATTAGATTGAATGTTATAATTTTGAACACGATCGGACCATGAATAGGAAGACAAGTTTGCTTGTTTTCCAGTACTTTGCTCCTGAATTTGTCCGATCACACATGCACAGAGAGGAGTGAGATAATATTTTTCAACTGCTTACCTGCCTGGCAGGCAAACAAAATGGTAAATCATTCCACCAGGAAATTAGTCTTTTTAAGGATGTTAAAGGCACAAAACAACAGGCATGAGAGACTAATGTAATGTGTTAGATATGGTGATGTAATCGACACTGCGCTTAAATGGTGGTAAAACTAGGAATTAATTTATTACAAGTCTATAAACCTCTTTAAACCTCTATTTAATTGAATTTCATACTTGAGCATGAAGAAAGCAAAATCACCTTCATAATATTTCCAAGAACCTCCAGTTTTATTGTACTTGCACAAGTTAAAATCTGCAGGTGTACTG
Source organism: Eptatretus atami (assembly GCA_035128595.1). Lineage (NCBI taxonomy): Eukaryota > Metazoa > Chordata > Myxini > Myxiniformes > Myxinidae > Eptatretus > Eptatretus atami. The sequence goes on along the minus strand of CM068956.1, from coordinate 42,735,702 downwards.
TAATATGAGTTGTATCGAAGTGATGAAGAGCGCCAGTATGGCTCCGTACGATGCTAATTGACGCTTGTTCTACGGTTATCAATAAAACCTTAGCCTGTAGGGTTTTGAGTTCAAGCCATGCTGGGCCATTGAATTAATACCAGGTGGGTTCTCAGCCTGTCATTCTTCTGAGGTTGGCAAAACTGAGTACCATTTTACTGGTAACAGGTGCATTGCTCACAACAGCACTGCCATTCCCCCCAAAATCACTGCAGCCACAAGCTGCGTATGAATAAATAAAATAAAGCCTTCACTCTCCTACACTGCAAATCAACGTTGTCTTAGTACAGTATATAAAGATGATGTACAAGACTGCATTCAGTCTGTGCTCAACTACCGGATTTTTTAAACAATCTTTAAAATAATTTATTTAATTGAGCTGTTTGTATATTATATTTAACCTGAACACTGAGTGGGTATCATGTTCTGTGAACTCTCCAGTTAACTTTCTTAAATGAATGAAGTTTGTGCACTGTATTTTAAATTAACATTATATCTGAAAGACAATGGCATTCAGGAAGCTGGCACAGGAAATCTATTCGGGAAACATTGAATTCATCTTCTATTTGTGGCCTGACAAAGCTTGCCCTCCAGTGATAGTAGTAGACTTCATAAAAAATTCAACGAACGACCCGTGAACCCGTCGGTTCCCGTCTGTGACAGCGGGTTGTATGAAAAAAATCAGTCAAGAAAAAGATAGCTCCAGTTAACTATACCACTGAAGGTTGTTTGCATTGATCAAACTCCTGAAGAGTTCTTGACTGAATCGGGAATTGATTTTTTAATAATTTCCTTTCGTTGCCCGATCTTAGAACGAACTTGATACTGCACACTACAGAGAATGGTGAGTAAGGTGGCCCTAAAATTTTGCACTATGCCTCTGTACCATTTTGGCTGTATTTCGGGAACACATACTACTCTACAAGATGAAGTTTTCAATATATATAGATAAATCACAACATTTATTCCTTATTACCAAAATGAGTAAGTCAGATCAAAGATCCACATATTATACCCCACATAAACTAATTAATATTCACAATAACTGTAATTGATAATGGGAAAATGTCCTATCCCCACGCTGCCTCAAAGTGCGAGTCAGTTTCCTTGATGGTAATGTACAGTTATCACTGTTCAGCAAATGATAAAAGATGCTGTTGTGAAACAGTTATCCAGGAATGCAAAAACAAACACGACTTGAAATGTCTGCAAACACTGGAATGCTGACCGTTGTCCGCGAATGCAGATTATTGAGGACGAGGCTCCTGCCATATCGACACCGTTTTACTGCCTGACAGATAGAAGACCAGGCTTGACAGTTGGCAAAGCACCCTCATACATGACACAGTTCTTAACCAGCTATTGTTTCATTAGCATATACAGAAGATTCCACATGAAAGGACTGATTATTTAATCCCTGAAGGAGGTGAAGCTTGAGGAAAGTTTTGAGAGTGGGGAGGGATGAAGTTGTGACACTTTTGGGTGTTTTGTAGGTTATCGGCTAACCCAGAGTGTTGTGTCTGCCAAATTAGTGAAACAATCCTTCAATGTACTTCTAGATGGTCTTGACAATTCTCTCGAGGGTTTCGTTGCGTGCAAGTCCAGCTTTCAAGGAGACTTCTCTGCTTTGAAAAAGTTTGAAAATCCACTGATTATAATTATTACACACGAGCCGAAAATGGCCAACTCTTGTGAGCGAATCTGAATTTCCATCGAGCCCGAGTAATTCTTATTTGGATAATTATAATTGGTTACTTACATAATCACATCTACAGGAAGGGAGAGGTGGGTGATAGCTCCATTTGAGAAAGGAAAAAGGATCGCGAGGGTAAGAGATTGTTGAGGAAGTATGGAGAGAAGGCAAAGAATGTTTGGAAATGAGAAAGGTAAAAGCTAGGATAGTAGATGTGGGCTTACAGTGGGGTAGTGTCAAGGGGAGTGACAAACTGGGCTTGGATCTGACGTGTGGCGGAGGGGGCAAGGTTGTGCGAAGTGAACTGTCACATTGGCTTTCACCAACGAGGCCCCATCCTAGAAACAATTTAGGCCACTTTAGAATAAACAGATCATGGCATGGTTGTTAAAGAGGAGCAATATATAAAAGAGGAAGCAAGGCGACATAAAAGACGTCTAGGCGCCAGACCCTGTCTGGCTGAGCAGCTTTTATAAAGCCTGAGAGATAATGGTAAGGTGCAGCAGAAATTGCAAGTGAGTAATGGGGACAGATTGTCAAGACGCTGCTACGTCGACGCTTGTGGTCCCTCTGTGGCCTTATATCTCACAGACGCATAGGCGGTAGTGGCCTTGAAGCAAGTCTTAGCTCCAGTGGGGACCATTGAGTATATCTTCAAACGCATGATTGCTTCAAAACAGACAGCTATTAATATGTGACAATGGACGTGGGGGAGGATTATTTTTGCTCCACACGCGTTATGCGTCACTCCTCATTGCCTGCCACCCCCCCGCCCCCCCCTCCCTTTCCACCACCTGCAAGAAGAGAAGAGAAAAAAGTCTAGAACAGACTCAGAAACATTTTTTATTGGAGAAATTGGCTGAGGCTCAAATTGCTCTTGTTCTCCTTTTTTGGGCACCATTACAGGCTGTTGTGTTGTATTTAAAGGTGTGTTGATTGTGTTTTAATCCTCATTCTCAAAACACATTTTGAAAGCATTGTTATCCACTCTGCATACATGCTAAATTTAATATATTCTGCTTTGCATGTTTATACAACTCTGTTCTTAATTGAGGTTTCTTGCTTTCTTTCATCCCTTTACAAAGTTTGATTCGATCAGTACAGCGGTATTATATCACTCAAAGTATAATTGACTTAAAAACGGCATTGATGATTGTCGTGCTTAGTTATTCTTGGACAGGTTTGCAGCAGATCCTGGTGGCTTAAGACATAAAATAACCAGAAAGAAACTAGTCTTGCTCCCAAAAGGCGAGGCCCTCGATCTGCATCCATTGAAAAGGTAGAACCAAGACAAAATCACAGGTGGCTCCAGCAATAACCTCAATCAACGTTTTGTGATTTCATTTCCTTAGTTCATAGCAAATTATTAGTAAATTAGCAAAGGTTCACAAAGCACCTCGATAATATCTATACACCTTCGCTACTCCGTTCTTATAATGGTAGCACTAGTCTATAACGGATAACAGAACAAAATTGCACAATAAGTTGTCAGATTGGTTTCCCTATAGGTATGCTGTCTTGCAATTTAAAGAAGTGTTTTTGACAATTTTATTCTTTGCCTTCATAAATATCTAAAGCAACTTCAGCAATTTGACGGACATACTGTAAGAACGCAAAAATAATTCACGTCTATTTATTGTATGCTTTCCTAGTATGTGTGTGAAATGATGAGAGCGGATACTCTCCCAATGCCAGAGTTCAAAGTGCTTAGGCCAAGCGATGTCTCTGGGGGCAAAAGGTTATACTGGGAGGTTTTCCATGCCTTTCCCAGTAGTGGTTAAACCAGAATTTGTGAGTTGCCCATGGTGCCGGCTTGATTGCTCGCATATCTCCGTGAAGACAGCGTGGATCCTTTCAAAGTGCCGACAACTAACTTAAACATCCGTTGAATGGACGCGCATCACACTTGAGTGGCCTCGCCGCCTTGCGAAAACGCAGGATGAACAGTTCCAGGCTGGCTGAGATTTAACCAAGGCTTAGAAAGGGCTTAAAAAGGAGCAGTAGTACATATCCATAGCTAATCCTTCACCAGGTATTAACTGGCTTGATCAAAAAACACCAAAAACGAAATTGGCGAATAAATGATGGAGAGTCCATAAATCCACAGATCTAATTTCCATAATCTTTTTTTTTCATTTTTTTTTATTTTTTTTTTATTTTTTTTTTTTTTTTTTTTTTTTTTCTTTTTTTTCACAACTTCAATAAAAGAACTTATTAGAAATGAACAAAATTTTGGACAACTATTTATATGTACGCATTAGGGGAGGGAGGGGTGGTCTCAGACCTTGCTACATGGTGCATGCAGGTTAGAGGAGACGGTGGAGTTGTAGGAGGGTTGTATTCACATACAATCCGCAATCGCTTTTGGCCATACTTTATTCAAACAATTCGCTTACCACCCCCCACCCCCACATGCATATATTTTCCATAGTTTTCAACATGTTTTTAAATTGAATTATTTCTTCAATCAATGCAATCAAGTTATCCTTACAATTTGGGACCCTAATAACACTATTTAATCTCACTGTACCAAAACACATGTTACGGAATGGATTATGTTCAGCAGACGAACGGCTTGTTCAGCTTCGCAACCACGCATTACACATAGCACATTTATTACAGTAGCATATATGGAGCTGAATATCACGCACTCCGACCTACAAAATGTCCTCTTTCCAATTATATTACAATAAAAAATCTCAAAGTACTTACGATATTAGCGATTCTTACAACGCTTCCCTTTCGCAAATTTCAAGGCAAGGAGACATTGCACGCATACAAATATGTTAGTTTGTTGTTCCTAGATTTCCTTTCGGAAGTATAGACTCCATTCATTTTTTTGATTAAGAAGGACATTATTTGACTGGTGTTAAGCAGGCACAGCACGTAAAAGAAACTTAAGCCACTCAAATAGCATGGCAGGTATGAATATATTTCATATTATTACTGACTTGTATAAGGTCCAATTTACACATTTACACTCATGAAGTAAGTTCAAGGCATTGTACGCTTTGCAAATGCTCGACGTGTATATGCTTGAACAGTTTCATACATATTTGGAATCATACGAACTATCAACAAGGGGGGGGTGTTTATATTAAAGACAGAATGGTACTTCTTAAGAACGCATTCTTAGGTTCAGGCTGGCAGTCAAGTTTTCATTCTCAATTCCGATGTGAAATTCAGCAGCATAGATTAATGACCCTCAAATAGAACAGAATGACATAGTTTGAAAGGAGTGGTGATGGCTACGGTAGCGACGAGGGGTTTACATCTTTTTAATATGACGGGTATCATTGTCGCATTAAGTACATTCAAAAGTGAGTATTCATGGATTTCACACCAATTAACTCCCCTCACCCAGCCCCCAGAAACCGCTAGCTCTATGACATGTTTTATTTATAATAGACAACAAAAATATTTCACTACAAAACATTCACACTGTTATCAATTCAAGTTTCTCTTTAGATATATTTGATTCCAGACATCATGTATTACATTCAACATCTCTCAACTGTCTATCTGTTCAATACTCGCTTCAAAGCAGCACGATAGTTCAATTGCGGACTGCACTCAGTAGAGACCTTAACATCTGCTTTCACATTGTTTGACGGATAAGTATTTTACTAAACTGTCACCCCACCCCGGCTGAAGGAGATCTCATATCTCAACGCATGCGTCTTTGATTTGACACGTTTCCGGCTTCTTGGTCATTCAGTATAGATGCAAAACATAAAATACCCACGGTTCCTTAATTTCTGTCGGAGTAGACTCATTTTCTTTTTTGTGTGGCACTTAGCCAATTCTCACTCCTAACGCTGAATGCGGGATGTAGATTATGGCACAGTATATGTTCACCGTCCTCCTGCAAGCTTCCCCTGCATTGATTTTACACCATCTGGGTCCTGACATCTAACATTATTTCACATAAGTATTTCACAGCCCCTCTCATCCACAGCTCCCTGTTTGTTTGCTTGGTTGTGAGAAGGCCAGTTCTATAAAAACATAATTAATTGCCAGCTACTGAGAAATATTACCCTTGTTAAACCCAGTGCAACAGCATCTTATTGTTGCATAGGCCGAACCGACGCACAGCACCACCAGTTGCGTGATCTCTGCTCACCCATCGTGCCCTGCGCTGCTATACTGCCTCAGGGCCCTTCGTCGGGGCTCGCTGAACCCACAACTTCTGAAGTTCTTCCCCAGCCTTGCACCTCTACTGCCCTCTTCCAGAGCTCTTCGGATGTGTTTGCATCCTGTCCGTACTGCAACCGCTGGCGCTGAGAGCCGGCGCCATCGCGACACCGGTTGCATTCTTGTGCGTACATATGGTTAACCAGCCTAATGAAGACCTTCTTTGAACAGTTTGGAAAGAATGTCGATGCTGCTGCATTGGTGATCGTCAATAACACATGGCAACAAGCAGTTCAGTATGATTTTTGAAAGACAAGGATGAGTTATGCTGATTACATCTGGTATTTCAGCTTCATCCTTAGAGCTTGGAAAGTTTAATACTCGTAAGCAGTTCCGAGTGACCTCATCCTGGAGATCACTGTAAGTTCTTCTCTAAAGATTTAGAGGCATTTTTCATCTTAATTATACACACAGCAGCAGCAAAAGTATGTCTCATGAGCTATTTCACTAGTCTGAAGTACTTGCTGGATGTACATAGGTCATAACACAATGGAAGTAATTCGTCTTCCTGTATTGGTACCTTAAGGTTCAGAGATTCCTTTTCTGAACATTGAATTTATCTTGCTGATGGGTCATTTTAATATATTTTATATAAACTTGTTAAAGCAGTCTTCCAGCTGGAGAGAGCCGACACAAACTCCAGCCAATTTATGTGTTTTTCCTTTCCTTAGCTTTACACTGACAGAATTGAAGCAATCGTTCTTACAATGTATGAACTTCCTTCAATATTACACGACACTGTATTGCCAAATTAAACTTGTCTCATAATCTCACACTCTCTTTCTGAAGGACGGTCTGGCCTGCTCCCATTACTTATTAACAATCCTCTGAGGAGCAGTCATTGCTTCCTGTGTCTCACTATCGCTACGATCTTTCTTGGACAATACATTTCAGAGTTGGCCACCAAAGCCGCACTACTGGGCTCCTCGTCGTACACGCTTCCTTGCCAACCTGAGTATCCAGCTAACAGCCCTTCATCTGCAACTTTTGATGGGTACTTGCTTCCCCTCTGGTTCTGGCTTGTCTTGACACCAAGAAACCACTTCAAGATCATCTTGGATCTTCACTTCCCATCCAAAGGTCATCGTCTCTCATCTTTACCTCCTCCTTTCTTCTTGCCTTCTACTCTTTCATGCTTTGTCCCCTCAGTGTTTCTGGCGGGTGCACATGTCACAATGAATCCCCTTCTGGTGAAATTACTAAATCCAGGATCACTGTTCACCTCTTCTCCCCACCTGTATAAATCAACTTCCAATTTCAAGACAGCTTGTTCCCACCATCTCGATTTTCCCAATCCCAAACCATTTCTTTCTACCCTCGTAACCACCAAATCCTCTCCTTCCAACTTCCAGTTTCCCTCCTTGGAGTTCTTCTCTGTCTCTTGTTCACTCATGCATGCGTGTTTTGTGTCCTATTTTTGTCCATCACTTCCTTCCGTTCAGTATACTATTCCTCACAATCATCGACTGTTGATACAAATATCCTGTGATTACGCAATAGATGTTTGAATAGTCGTGATCAGTATATGTCCCTAAATAGTTATTCATTGTTTATTGGTAGGTAATCTTTGCCCCTTGTTAAGCGTTTGGCGTGGTGTGGGGGGGGGAATGTGTTGTTAGTTGTGTATACCTTGGCTGTGATGTCTCTTCACCCCCCCCCCCCTACCTCCCCCACTCCACCACTACTTTCAATCTTTTATCAATCCGAGGCCTCTTTCATGCCTGTCGCGTCTTTCTTTCACCAAAGTGTCTATTCTGTTTCTCGGTGTTTATCTCCTCACGCTCAATCACTCATTTCTCTTTTATTCTTTCATTATCATCCGTTCTTCGAATTTCCTCTTTATTCACCATACTGTTCATTATCCCTCCCATTCGGCCGATTATCCTTGACGATCAAATACCACCTCATTTCACGTATTTTTCCTGACTTTTTATACCAGAGGATTTTGCTATTTTTTTTCACTATTTTTAAACTCGTGGAGGGTCTCTGTGCTTACTCACGTGTGTTCTTGTGGACTTTATTGTTCAACTAAATTTTCATTGAAGCCTGAACTTGGCATATATATGTAAAAAATACCTGGCGCATGACAGTAACCATCTCCATTTGAAATTCTCTAGAAACAAGTTATGACGTCAAAATATCTCGCTATGGAAATTCGCTTAAATTATCTCGAAATGCAAGTTTTATTAATTCTGTTTGCGGATCGACTGTGTTAGCAGAGATATTGCGCACATTGAACATCACTTTAGACGTCATTCAATTTTTTATGACGTCATTCGCTTTTTTTTGACATTTTTTGTTTACGCCCAGAGTTTCATCTGATTTCGTGAAACTTGCCTGTGTATATGCAGAAGCATGCGATGGCAGTAACCATCTCAAATTTTGGATAGTCCTCCTAGAAAAAGTTACTGACGTTTCAAAGTATCGTCCGCTAATGAATCGCGATACATATCTCCTAACTAGCAAACTTTTGAAATTTTTTGCGATCAGCCGGGCTTGCATTAGATAATTATCGCAACTGATACACAATGTCATATTCGTTTCCTGAGTCATCATTAAGGACAAGATCTTGCGCATTCGAGCTTGTTCTTACTTTTTTGTTTTACCAATGTCTGCATTTTTTTCATATTTGTTTGCTCAAAGAATGCCATTTAAAACATTCTCTATTTATTTCTGTTTGTCAAAACTGGCTATTTTAAATCTATTTTCACTTTTTTTCTATTATTTTTTTCCAAATCTGGCTATTGTAATTTTCCTATTTATTCCCTTTTTGTTTAAAATCGTCTATTTAAAAAGGTTTCTCCAAATTTTTTTCCCTTTGTTCCCAAACTCACTAATTAATTTTTTTTCATGTGGAAAAAAAACAGAAAAAAAATTTGTATTTTTTTTTCCAATTTTTTGTTTGTTTGACTATTGGAGGATCATAGTGTGAAACAAATGAACAGAAGTAACACTAGGAGGAAACTGTAAATTTGGAGGAGGAGTTTGGGTGTTAATGTGGGTAGAAAGAATCATAATTTTACTGGGATGATCTGGATCATGTTGAACAGCTATCTTGAACAAGGATGGGAGATGAGTTTGAAGAGAATGTGGAGTTGGTTACAGCAGCGAAATAAAGTAGGACCGAATGAGTGGATGAGAGTATCCGGTGTTTAATTTAACCAGAAGGGATGGGTTGATGAGTGGGATATTCGTGTTTGCTCTGCAAAACTGGGAGGAGGAACAATCATAGGAAAGCAAAGGGTGCAGACAGAAAGAGGTGGAAAGACAGAAGAAACACTGACTGTCTGCAATGACTCACGACTCACTTCATCGTGGCAGATTCCAATAATGTGAAACCTTGGGTTTCACACGTCATCTGAGCAAAGATGCGAGGCAGCGGAGCAGCAGATGGGAGCAAGTACTCCATAAAATGCGGAATGAAGCCTTGCAGTGGAAATTAGGGTTCAGTTGCCAAGGACAGACTTTGTATGAAGGGATGCCCCATCGGGCAATGGTTCAGAGGATCAACTTTGAAATGTGAGCTTGCCCAAGAAGATCTTTTGCTGAGAGTGAGACCAGGCGTTGATGATGACCGTTCCTTCAAGAGGATTGTCAACCCTTTACCATGCGGCCATTTGCAGCCATCTATTGAACCCCCATATACCCTAGCAGCCGTTTACCAACGCTAGTCAAAACCTCCATATTACTCGGCAGCTGATTTTTCTCCATTGAGCCCAGGGTATCGTTAGAAGTCAAAGAGCTCAGGGTTTCAATTGTTTTAGAAAGTAAATAGGGAGGTTTCCAGATGTCCTTTAGGAGATGGTGAGACGTGGATTTGTCATGAGTGAAACATTCCAATGTGTGAATATTGCGATTTTATCTACATACTTGTGCTAGTATGGTAATATATTTGACAGTTGGACATTTTGGTTAGTTGCTGGATATATTATTTGGAACCAAAAAGTTACATTCTCTTTACATCATGTGTAAAGAAGAGAATGTTGAGGTAAAAATTGAATAATAAATAACTTCAAGTAAATCCTCATACTTGCGTTTGTCATCTTATTCTCCTGCATACTGAAGATGCTGTACCTTGTCCATTGTGTACAGCTCCTGTTAAGCTAAGTAGCTTATATCAAAAAACAATATGAGACATAAATAAGATATACCTTACTATATATTTGTAGAGTTAGTTTATAATTATTTATTTGGTTTTTTTTGTGTTGTTGCGTGCATCCTCCTCCAAGCTATATTACTGAGTTAGATGCTCATTAAATGCACTGTAGCTGTGCTAATGCAATTTTACTGCACAGTAACGTGTTTAACCTTGCCTTTTTTATCATTGTTCAATGAGTGTTGTACATGTACGGGGATATTAAGTAATGGTCGAAATATCAATAAGAATTTTGAGAACTATAGAGAACAGTTTTATTTATATAAGAAAGCGTTTAAATAAATCAATTGCACATCCTTTATGGAATCACGAAGTTTAAAACAATACGTAACATCATTTTTACACTGATCTGCAAAGTTGAGTAGTTTTAAAGCTTCAAAATAAAGCTATTAATGGTGACAAAGCCTCATTAAAATTGCAATTCACATCACAATACTATATTCATTTTCCACTGCTTCCAGAAAGCAGCAATTTGTTGAGATCAATTGTTTAGAAACAGGAACATGTATATCTTCTGTGCTCTGTGGTCTAATGAACAGCATGGGCTATGTGAGATCGTGCCAGACGGACAGGTTTGGGAATTTTTACATTCGTTTGAATGGCGACCTGTGACGTCACCCCTGAGAGGCGTAATGACGTCACGACATCATCGGCCATTCGCTGACGTCATTTCGT
>CM068956.1:42713073-42724935 GCA_035128595.1 Eptatretus atami | reverse complement strand
TCCGCACCGTGAGTCGACGATCTGCGTGCACCATCTGCTTTACACGCTCGATGTTGTCCAACGTTCTGCTCATTGAAGGTCTTCCAGACTGTGGATCATCTTCAACCTCCTCCCGTCCCTCTTTGAACCTCGACCTCTTTCAGTGCATTCAATGCACGGTGTACGTGAATCCCCGCCTTCCTCCTCCCACACAACACACACCCCACACACACTACACACACACAACCCCTCTTCCACCATACACTGTTTGCCGCAATTGGACACGCATTCCGGCACAGCGCCTGTCTCTCTGCACACCCTCTGGCACGACACCCCTCCACAATTGGCTCTCTGCTCACGAATCATAGCGCGACGACTCAGACTAGACAACGTGTAAAGCACGACCTGTAAAAAAATCACACACATCAATGACCACAACATACACACACCACATATACACAAAACTGACACAAACACCAACTCACTCAATTCAAATGGACACACGCAACAAGCACCCGTTACTTTTTAGACTTCATGTGTGTCTGTTCGCTGCCATTACCTTTTTTTATCACATGGCTCCTCAACTAATCATAAATGTATGTCTCCAATTCCTTCGACACTATCGAATTAAGCTGACGGGTCTGTAGTTCTCCCAACGCTTCCATTGAGCCCTTAAATATATTGTTCCATTTGCTACTCTACAATAATTATCCCACATAAAAAGGGGGAGAATATGTAATCGGCTCCATCTGTCTGTCCATCACATCATGTCATGCAAGCTCATCCTAAACATTTAGCAGAAATTCACCAAACTTAGTAGTTATGATCACGACATGGTAAGAATAGCAAGAACAGTATCTTTTGGCCCCACCTTATGGAGCAGGGTCAAAAGGTTAAATACAAAAATAAAATCCAATTACAAGCACTTTTTAAGACATTTTTTAATGAAACTTTTATATGTAAGAAGCATTGGGGGACACACTGAAAATATCACGATTTTTTGGGATTTGACACCCGCGCACAATCTAACAGTTTTATAGAGTTGTAGAATCGAACTCAGACCAGACAGCAAGAAGAAATGTGCTCTCCTTGTAGCCCATGTTACAAACATCTGTGCCATTTGTCAAACCTGAAGTCACTAATTATTTCAAAATGACCCCTTCCATTGTGAAACAGATAAACGAAGACATAAAATGGAGAGGCAGAACTTAAAACCACAACTTAAGTTTTATAAATAATAAATAGAGATAATTCATCAACAATGTCTTATCTTACCTCATTATTATAGCCCATTCCCCCCCCCCCCCCCGCTTAGCAGCATGAGACGGGTTTTGCAATCGTGTTGTGTGTGTGTGTTCCTCTGTCCAGCCATAACGTTTTTTTTCCCCCCCATCTGAGCTCTTTCAAGTTTTCAACAAACCTTTATTGGAGAATATGAAGAAAAAAATTAAAAAATTGGTCAAAATGTGAAAGAGCAAGTCATAGAAGCTATAAGTAGCCCTTATCAGCCCCACCGCAGGTCAAGCACGAGACACCCTGTTTTAAAAAAAAAATCGTTCCGTGTTTCTTTATTTATTGATAATGAGCTTCAGTGTGTCTGCCTACGGCCAAAACTTTTTTTACTAATTGAGCTTTTGCCATCAAATCTTTCGAACAAGCCTTACTACAGCAGACGATGGAGAACACAAATTAATAAAATGTACAATTTTTTTGCCTGTCGTTTTCATCAAGTTTAGTTATTACAAGATTTCGGGAACATACATACATCATACATACAAGATGAGAGTTTTAGTAACATATATATTATATATATATAATGTATATATAACCTGCTTCACTATTGTTGGACCAGAAACCATGGTGCCACACTAACTATCAGCAGGCTCAGTGCGTGCACACAGTAAGGAGAGTTATATATATTTTTAATTATGTTATAAAGGAATATAACACGAAAGTCTGCTCATCTCTTCCTTAGAAAACATTACACATTACGAATACACAAACGTTGCAGCGAAACTCTGGGAGTATATCCAACAAGAGATACTTCCTATCTGACATGGGATGACATAATCAGTAAAGATGGCTGTTCTCCTGTTGCATGGCTCATCACTGTGGAATATTTGGTCACATCAGTAAAACAAGTTGTAAAGTAACCATGCTTCCTTATTGCAATGGTCTCCTCCAAACATGCCACAGATGCACAAGTTCACTTAACTTCCTCTTTTGCAACATAATTCCACTTGTTTTTAGTTAACTTTTATAATATATAATCTGGGCTCGGTGTTAGTGATATCACTGACTTTGACAAGAGGGTTCATAAGTCTTCATTTGTGAAACAGCAGTCTCTGTAAGCCACATTTTAAAAAATAGGCAATACCTTTGGCGCGCTCACTCTGGTAGACTAATGTACTGAGGAGGAATCAACGTGGGATCGAATCAGAAAAATGTACTAATGAACAATGTTATAGTAAATACCTCTGTTGGAGGGAAACACCTCCCCTACCCGTAAGACCCCTTAAACTCCGACTTCTTACATAGCATGCAACACTTTGGCTACATATCAGATCTGATGAAGGTTGTGGCAAAGTTCATCAAAATCGAATGTGTAGTTTCAGAGAAGAAGTTGCAAGTATTTGTGGACGGCACGACGGAAGGACAAAACGCCATCCCATAAGCTCCCCAGAACTAGTTCCAGGTGAGCTTAAAAAGCAATAGTTACGAATTTATTTTGGGGTGAGAGGAGGGGAGAGAGTGGTAAGAGAGAACATATTTAAGAACCCATTAAGACGTATTTATGATAATTCACTTGTCGTCACCACCCCAAAGAGCAACAGAAAATATTACCATTGTGATCATGCATTTTAAAAGCTTCCACCAAAAATATATGAGAAATCCTTATATTTAGAGTATGATGTTAATGACACCGATATCTGAGATGCTTAATATCATCATGTGGATAAAACCACAAACTACAGGCAAACTTTATAGCCGACTTTCCTTCACTCTTCTCACTATCAGATAAAGTAAAATTTGTGCATTCTATGTTTGGAAATCATGAACAAACAGCTTTATTGAAAATCTACATGACTTACATATTTCATAAAATTGCAAAATGTCATCACCTGACTTATTCTGAGCTATTATACGTCGTCCTTATTATCTCTTTGACAGAAATGGTAACTGTCCATGCTTGATTCTTAGCCACAGAAAAGTTCAGGACTTGTCATGAGTTACGACGATGCTTTGTAAAGTAGTAAACCTACCAACCATCCTTACTACTGGACAAGGCACATTTTGAGAAGTACTGAATGGCACTTTACAGAGAAGAGCGAAAAGAAAAACATCATACAAAACATAATCATGTTGAGTCAGGTCAGTATGGGAGTATACACCCGGAGCAGCATGTGGCTGTGTGCACTTTCCGCCGGGAATTCACAAGGGCCTCCGTCTGGCCATCCCTCAGGCAGATGCCTGGCCTCCCCATTTTCTTGAGATGCCGAATCAACCTGCTGAAACCACGAGGCTGTGGCCGGCCCGTTGGCCTCCTCCAACCACAAGGTTCCCACGCTGAGAGAATCTGGTGACGCAGCAGCCGTCAGAAATGAACTGCATGTCCATACAGCTTATGCTCATGGACTACACAGGTAACAAATCTCATCGAAGCGCTCTCAGCAACAGCTTGTTGGACACAAATCTGACCAGCGATCACAAAGGATTCTCCAAAGAGCACTGGCACCGAAAGACTTAAGTCTCCGTCGAGATCCTTGGTCAGCGTCCAAGTCTCACATCCATAGAGCAAGAGAGGAAGCACCAAGGACTAAAGATTCGACTTTCGTCCTGCTGCATGGTACCAACAGTGTCACACCCCATTATCCAATCAATCCATGACTCCCCCAGGCCCGACCCAGACGTCTATTGACTTCTGGATCACAACATGTGGACACTGAAATATCACTGCCAAGGTAAGTGAATCTCTCTGTGTACCTCAACATCCTCACCACAAACAGGTACAGACACGACAGCAGCATCCACGACGTCATTGAAGGCCTGGGTCTTCGTTTTGACCCAAGCAAACTCGTAACCCAGCAGCTCCAACTCCTCATTCAGCACTTCAAGGGACAGGATGATTCAATAAGGATATCCAGCATCTCCACAAAGATGACTGCATCATCTGCAAAATCAAGGTCAGAGATCCTGACATTCACACAACAATGCATGGCAGCTGATCTCTCCGACATCCTCCGCAAAATTCCATCCATGCAAGCACTGAAAAGTGTGGGGGCCAGTGAACACCGCTGATCCATCCATCCATCCATTGGGACCATACTCTGTGCAGAGCATTGGTGCTGCCTAAGCAGTCTCCTTGCTATTGGGCACAATCCTGACCGGGTCGCCACTCTGACACAGGATACCAGTATCTGGCACTCATTTGCCGACCTCGGAAGATGACAGGCCGAGTTAACCCCACATGGTATTAATTCAACAGCTGAGCGGGATTTGAACTGAGGACCCTCGGATCCCAAGCCCACCACCCTAACCATTAAACCAACACCTTGATGAACTCCAATCAACAGGAAATAAGTCGGAGATGGAACCACTACACCTCACTTCACCTCTAAGTACCGAGAGTAGTTCAGAAATCAGATTGATCAGTTTTGGTGACCACACTAAGACCGAGATTCTCCAGAAGGGCATCCCGATTCACTGAATCAAATGTCTTTGCGAAGACCAACATTAGACTGTGAGCAGCCCCTGCTGAAACTCTCACCTGCATTTGGTGAGGTCCGAAAGATCAAAGATACGGTCAATCGTTGACCTCTCTTGTGTAAAGCGCGACTGCTATGGGTGTGGTGCTCAAACATATGGTGGCGAACCCAATCATTAATTATAATTATCCAAGTAAAGACCTTCCTGGCACTGAGAGCAGCGTCATCCCCTTGGTAGTGTTGCAAACCTTAATCCTGCGGGGTGTCCATACCCATACACCCTCCCTGGTGGGGAGATGGTTTAGTCTCCGACAACCCAACCATGAAACAGGTTAGTGCAGTTTACATGGTACCTGTAGCAAGTCACAGATCTGATCTGGCTTGACCTGACAATAAAGTGGACAGAGAAATAAGATTTGTGAGATGAAGTATCATATAGATAGAGGTCGGCCATTGGCATTGTGTCTTTGAGGAGCTAACACCTGACAATATTGGTGTGGATGAACAGAGGGAGGCGAATTCAATGGGCAAGAGAAAAGATTGGAAGCAAATAACATAAATTCAGGGAGTCGACAGAGCAGGACTACATCCAAAAATCTATGCAACTCTGTAGAATGGACAACATAGGTGGAATGGTGAACTTTGAGAGGGAGGGTGGATGGTTTGTAAGACATGCGCTCTCCTTTACAAGGGAAATACCTGACTCACACTTTTACAAAACAATTGTAACTTCATTTTAAAATTTATTTAATTCGATTCCTCTGAGTATTATGACTCTGCATGTTTGGTGCAGGCTATGCATTTCTAAACATTTCTAAGAACACTTAACCTATGCATTTCTAAACATTTCTAAAGAACACTTAACCTCCTGCACCTGTACCTGAAGGCTGAGAGGATGGCCAGGAGGTACGCACACTCACCCTAAGTTGTCTCGCCATCCCGGTGTTCCACAGACAGGTGATCAATGTTTGTGCTGTCCCTCAGATGGATTTAAAGGGAAGTCTTGTCTGTTGGCAATAGTTGATGACATCAAAGATCCCCACAGTGTCCTTTGCGAAGAGTACACGAGTTATCACTGGCACCATGAGCAATTTACAAATTCCTGCCCCAAACGTATAGAGGGCATTGCATCATTGGCACAACCATGTCGTCAGCCAATGATCCTCACCCCAGCCTGTCTGCATACGAAGAAGAAGTAGAAGACCATACCTCCAGTCAAATGCTGGCTCAACTAAATGTACAGACAAATGTAGAGGATGTGAAAATATACCAATGGAAAGGGTTGAAGTACATCCACACTGCTAACTTTCTGGTGTTTGAATTTAGGAATACAGAAAAGGCCTGGTCCAGAGACTATATCATGTATGCAAGGAAAGACAGAAGAACCTCTGCCTACGGTGAAGATCGGTACAATATGGCACTACATACTGCTTGTCTGCTGTGAGGAGTTGAAACACACAAACTACAAATTGCCTGAGGAGAGAACAACAAGAGGACATCTGCCTTTGAGACCAGTTAATTTGGCCAGCCCAAGCCAATTATTACCTGATGGATGGTGAATTGAGCAAGCCCAGAAGACTTCCTCTGTGAGAAATGTATCCCAGACGAAGCTCGTAGAATTGCCAGGTGATCTCTGAAATCAAACCATGGACACTTCCTCATAGTTAAACGTCATGTCTGAGTGGGTCAACTGGCTTATCTTTTCGAAATCAGCATAAAATGATACAACAGCATGCAACAGGAAGTGCAAAAGGGTCATCGATGGTTTTCCACATGGTGTTGTTTTGGCAAAAAACCAAGCTTGGTCTCTCGATGCTTCCTTGATAGACTTCAGCTTTCAAGCTCAGCGATTAGAAAGATATATTTCCTGTAGAATGTATAAGTTTCGTTCCTTGAGAAAATCAGCTGTTGGTGTAAAAAACATAAATTAAAGGACCACCGGAATTAAATGAACAAAAGGTGGAAAATGTGCCATTTGAGAGAAATGCAATTTCCTTGAGGGTGAAAGGAAGGAGAAAAGGGAATCAAACATTTTTGAGGGTGTTTGGCCATTTTAGTGTAATAAATGGTGTCAAAGCTAAATTCCTCAGATGTGCGTTTTGACATCACCCTTATCTGTATATCATTGTTCAAGTATGCACAAGTCATGTGTTCATATGAAGTCAACCATGTGTGTGCATCGACACTCAATGGGTCCGGCAGCTTGGCAGACCATGCGGATTGAAGAGGGAGATAATCCAAAATGACTCCATGCTGAAGGAAGGAAATCATATTGAAATCTTTGTAGTTTACACTTCAAATTAACATCGTGCATATTATTATCTTGCGTTCCCAAATTACCCGCGCGTGAAGTGAGAAGCGGGGTTAAGCAATTGCTTTGTATCCGTCCGTCCGTTCCTTACATCTGTCTTATCAGTTTATGACGACAAAACAACTTATTTAGATTGAATGTTAATTTTGAACACGAATCGGGACATTAATAGGAAGACAAGTTTGCTGTTTTCCAATACTTTGCTTGAATTTGTCCCGATCACACATGCACAGAGAGGAGTGAGATAATATTACACGTCTACCTGCCTGCAGGCAAACAAAATGGTAAATCATTCCACCAGGAAAATAGTCTTTTAAGGATGTTATAAAGGACACAAACAACAGGACATGAAGAACAATGTAATGTGTTAGATATGGTGATGTAATCGACACTGGGTTAAATGGTGTGAAAAACTAGGAATTAATTTATTTACAAGTCTATAAACCTCTTTAACCCTCTATTAAATTGAATTTCATACTTGAGCATTGAAGAAGCAAATCACCTTCATAATATTTCCAAGAACCTCCAGTTTTATTGTACTTGCACAAGTTAAAATCGAGAGTGTATGTAATATGAGGTGTATCGAAGTGATGAAGAGGCCGCCAGTATGGCTCCGTACGATGCTAATTGACGCTGTGTTCTACGGTATCATCATAAAACTTAGCCTGTTAGGGTTTGAGTTCAAGCCCTTTGGGCCATTGAATTAATACCAGGTGGGTTCACTCAGCGCTGTACTTCTCTGAGGTTGGCAAAATGAGTACCAATGTACTGGTAACAGGTGCATTGCCAATAACGCACTGCCATTCCCCCAAAAAATGATGCAGCCAAGCAGCCACAAGCTGCGTATGATAAATAAAATAAAGCCTTCATCTCCTACATGCAAACTCAACGTTGTCTTAGTACAGTATATAAGGATGATGTACAAGACTGCCATTCAGTCGGGCTCAACTACCTGGATTTTTTAAACAATCTTTAAAATCATTATTTTATTAAAATTGAGCTGTTTGTATATGTATATTTAACCTGAACAATGAGTGGGTATCATGTTCTTGAACTCTCCATTACTTTCTTGAAATGAATGAAGTTTGCACTGTTATGTAAAATTACAATATATCTGAAAGACAATGGCATTCCAGGAAGCTGTAGCACAGAATATATTGGGAAACATTGAATTCATTCTTCTATTTGTGGCCTGACAAAGCTGGCCTCGCCAGTGTAGTAGTAGACTCATTTAAAAATTCAACGAGACGACCCGTGAACCCGTCGGGTTCCCGTTGTGACAGGCGGTTGATGAAAAAAATCATTTCAAGAAAAAAAAGATAGCTCCAGTGAACTATACCACTGAGGTTGTTTGCATTGATCAAATACTCCTGAAGAGTACTTGACTGAATCGGGAATTGATTTTTTAATAATTTCTTTCGTTGCCCGATTTGAACGAAACTTGATACTGCACACTACAGAGAATGGTGAGTAAGGTGGCCCTAAAATTTTTGCACTATCGTGTACCATTTTGCTGTATTTCGGGAAATACATACATACATTACAAGATGAAGTTTTCAATATATAGATAAATCACAACATTTATTCCTTATTACAAAATGGTATAGTCAGATCAAAGATCAATCATTTATACCGCCCACACATAAACTAATTAATATTCACAATAACTGTAATTGATAATGGGAAAAATGTACCTATCCCCACGCTGCTCAAAGTGCGAGTCAGTTTCCTTGATGGTAAGGTTACAGTATATCACGTGTTCAGCAAATGATAAAAAGATGCTGTTGTGAAACAGTTTATCCAGGAATGCAAAAACAAACACAAGCTTGAAATGTGCAAGCACTGGAATGCTGACCGTTGTCCGTCGATGCAGATTATTGAGGACGATGGCATTCTGCATATCGA
The DNA here is from genome assembly GCA_035128595.1 of Eptatretus atami. Classification (NCBI taxonomy): domain Eukaryota; kingdom Metazoa; phylum Chordata; class Myxini; order Myxiniformes; family Myxinidae; genus Eptatretus; species Eptatretus atami. The sequence goes on along the minus strand of CM068956.1, from coordinate 42,716,034 downwards.
CACGTTTTACTGCCTGACAGATAGAAAGAACGGCTTGACAGTTGGCAAAGCACCCTCTAATGGACACGATGTTAACCAGCTTATGTTTCATTAGCATATATCTAGAAGATTCCACAGGAGGCTGTTTATTTAATGCCTGAAGGAGGAAGGTTGAGGAAGAGTTTTTGAGGATGGGGAGGGAGTGAAGTTGTGACACTTTTGGGTGTTTTGTAGGTATCGCTAACCCAGAGGTGTGTGCTGCCAAATTAGTGAAACATCCTCAAGGGTACTTTAGATGGTCTTGACAATTCTCGACAGGGTTTCGTTGCGTGCAAGTCAAGCTTTCAAGGAGACTTTCTCTGCTTGAAGAAAAGTTTTGAAAGTATCCACTGATTATAATTATTACACACAGAGCGAAAATGGCAACTCTTGTGAGCTGAATCTAAATGTTCCATCGAGCCCGATTAATTCTTTATGTTGGAAGTCATTAAATTGGTACTTACACAAATCACATCTACAAGGGGAAAGGAGAGGGGTGGTGATAGCTCCATTGAGAAAGAGAAAAGGATGCGAGGGTAAGAGATTGTTGGAAGAGTATGGAGAGAAGGCAAAGAATGTTTGGAAGAGATAGAAGGTAAAAGCTAGGAAAGATAGATGTGGGCTACAGGGGTTAGTGTCAAGGGGGAGTGACAAACTGGGCTTGATCTGACGGGAGGGGAGGGGGCAAAGTTGTGCGAAGTGAACTGTCACATTGGCTGTCCCCAACGAGGCCCCATCCTAGAAACAGATTTGCCACTTTAGAAAAAACAGGATATGGCATGGTGTTAAAGAGAGCAATGATACTAAAAGAGGAGCAAGGACATAAAAGAGCTCAAGGCCCAGACTGGCTGCTGAGCAGCTTTTATAACCCTGAAGATAATGTAGTGGCAGCAGAAATTGCAAAGTGAGTAAAAATGGAGGAAGATTGTCAAGGACCTGCTACTGCTCGAGGCTGTGTGTCCCCGTGTGGCCTTATCATTCACCAGAGCAGCGGTAGTTGGCTCTGAGCAAGTTTAGCTCCAGTGGCACAATTGAGATATCTTCAAACCATGATTGCTTTCAAAACAGACCCTATTAAATGTGACAATGGACTGGGGGACTGGATTATTTGTTCTCCACAGGTACCTTCAGCTCGTCATGCCCCTCATCCTGCCAACTCCCCCCTCCCCTTTCCCACCACCTCCAAAGAAGAAGAAGAAAAAAAGTCTAGAACAGACTCAGAAACATTTGTTTAGAGAAATGCTTAGGCTCAATTGCTCTTGTTTCCCTTTTTTGCCACATTACAAGTGCTGTTTGTTGTATTTAAGGTGTGTTGATTGTGTTTAAATCCTCATTCTCAAACACATTTGTTGAAGCCATTGTTACTCTGTCGCATACATCTAAATTGTGATAAATTTCTGCTTCCATGTTTATACAACTCTGTTCTTATTGGTGTTTCTTGCTTTCTTTCATCCCTTTACAAAGTTTGATTCGATCACGTACACTGGAATTAATGCTCAATAGAATTGGACTACAAACTGCAATGATGGATGTGTGCTTAGTTATTCTTGTGACAGGGTTTGCAGCAATCCTGGTCCTAGACATAAATTAATAACAGAAAGAACTAGTCTTGCTCCAAAAGGCGAGGCTCGATCTGCATCATTGAAAAGGTAGAACCAAGGACAAAATCAACAGGCGTCGCTCAGCATACCTCAATCAACGTTTTGTTGATTCATTCTAGTTCATAGCAAATATTAGTTAAATAACGCGAAGGCTTCAAAAACCACTGATATATGGGATCAGACACCTTCCTACTCGGTTCTTATATGTGTACACTAGTCTATACAACTAACAGAACAAAATTTGCACAATAGAGTTGTCAGATGGTTGTCCTATAGGTATGGCTGTCTTGTCAATTTAAAAAGTGTTTTGACAATTTTATTCTTGCTTTCATTAACAATCTAAACAACTTCACAATAATTGTGACGCATACTTAAGACACGAAAAATAATCACGTCTATTTATTTGTATGCTTTCCTATATGTGTGTGAAATGATGATGAGCGGTACCTTTCCTCCCACAGGAGTGTCAGTGCTGCCGAAGCAGTCTCTTGGCAAGGTTATACTGGAGGTTTTCCATTGCCTTCCAGTAGTTGGTCAAACAGAATTTGTAGTTGCCCCCTGGTGCCAGGTGATTGCTCGCATACTCTCCGTGAAGGACAGCGTGGATCTTTAAAGTCCGACAACTAACTTAACATCCGTTGAAGGACGGCGCCACATTGGATGGCCTCGCCCTGCTGCGAGAAACCAGGATGACAGTTTCCAGCTGGGCTGAGATCTAACCCAGGCTAGAAAGCTAAAAGGGAGCAGTCACTATCACAGCTATCCTCCAACCCAGGTATTAACTGCTTCATCAACAAAAACACCAAAAACTGAAATTGCGCAATAATAGATGGAGAGTCATAAATCCACCGATCTAATTTCCATAATCTTTTTTTCTTTTCTTTAATTTTTTTTCAAACAACTTCAATAAAATGAACGTTATAGAAATGAAAATAAATTTGGACAATCTATTTATATGACAGCATAAGGGAGGGAGGGGTCATCAACCTGTGCGTACATGGTGCATGCAGGTTAGGAGGAGACGGTGGAGTTGTAGGAGGGTGTATCAACATACAAATCCCAATCATTTCAAATTAACTTCTTTCAAAAATTCTTACCACCCCCCCCCACCCAATATATTTTCCTTTTTTCAACATGTTTTAAATTGAATAATTTCTTCAATCAATCAATCAATTATCCTTACAATGGGACCCTAATAACACGTATTTAAGTCTCCTGTACAAAACAATGTACACGGAATGGATTATGTTCAGCAGACGAACGTTCGTTCAGCTTCAGCACAACAACAGGAGACCATCTAAAATACACCTTATTCAAGACCAATGAAAACTGGCTGAATACA
>CM068956.1:42687898-42709217 GCA_035128595.1 Eptatretus atami | reverse complement strand
AAGATTTCGGGAACATACATACATACATACATACAAGATGAGAGTTTTAGTAACATATATATATATATATATAATGTATATATAAACCTGCTTCACTATTGTTGGACCAGAAACCATGTGCCACACTAACTATCAGCAGGCTCAGTGCGTGCACACAGTAAGGAGAGTTTATATTATTTTTAATTATGTTATAAAGGAATATAACACGAAAGTCTGCTCATCTCTTCCTTAGAAAACATTACACATTACGAATACAAAACGTTGCAGCGAAACTCTGGGAGTATATCCCAACAGAGATACTTCCTATCTGACATGGGATGACATAATCAGTAAAAGATGGCTGTTCTCCTGTTGCATGGCTCATCACTGTGGAATATTTGGTCACATCAGTCAAAACAAGTTGTAAAGTAACCATGCTTCCTTATTGCAATGGTCTCCTTCACAAACATGCCACAGATGCACAAGTTCACTTAACTTCCTCTTTTGCAACATAATTCCACTTGTTTTTAGTTAACTTTTATAATATATAATCTGGGCTCGGTGTTAGTGATATCACTGACTTTGACAAGAGGGTTCATAAGTCTTCATTTTGTGAAACAGCAGTCTCTGTAAGCAACAATTTTAAAAATAGGGGCAATACCTTTGGGCGCTCACCTGGTAGACTAATGATACTGAGGAGGAAGTCAACGTGGGATGGAATCAGCAAAATGTACTAATGAACCAATGTTATAGTAAATACCTCTGTTGGAGGGAAAACCTCCCCCACCCGTAGACCCCCTTAAACTCCGACTTCTTTCATAGCATGAACAAACTTTGCTACATATCAGATCTGATGAAGGTTGTGGCAGTTTCATCAAAATCGAATGTGTAGTTTCAGAGAAGAAGTTGCAAGTATTTGTGGACGGACGGACGGAAGGACAAAACGCCATCCCATAAGCTCCCCAGAACTAGGTTCCAGGTGAGCTAAAAAGCAATAGTTACGAATTTATTTTGGGGGTGAGAGGTAGGGAGAGAGGTAGTAAGAGAGAAACATATTTAAGAACCCATTAAGACGTATTTATGATAAATTCACTTGTCGTCACCACCCCAAAGAGCAACAGAAAATATTACCATTGTGATCATGCATTTTAAAAGCTTCCACCAAAATATATGAGAAATCCTTATATTTAGAGTATGATGTTAATGACAACGATATCTGAGATGCTTAATATCATGTGGATAAAACCACAAACTACAGGCAAACTTATAGCGACTTTCCTTCACTCTTCTCAACTATCAGATAAGTAAATATTTTGTGCATTTTATGTTTGGAAATCATGAACAAAGCAGCTTTATTGAAAATCTACATGACTTACATATTTCATAAAATTGCAAAATGTCATCACCTGACTTATTCTGAGCTATTATAGCTGTCGTCCTTATTATCTCTTTGACAGAATGGTAACCTGTCCATGGTTGATTCTTAGCCACAGAAAAGTTCAGGACTTGTCATGAGTATGACGATGCTTTGTAAAGAGTTAGCAACCTACCAACCATCCTTACTACTGGGACAAGGCACATTTTGAGAAGTACTGAATGGCACTTTACAGAGAAGAGCAAAAGAAAAACATCATACAAAACATAATCATGTTGAGTCAGGTCAGGTATGGGAGTATACACCGGAGCAGCATGTGGCTGTGTGCACTTTCCGCCGGAATTCCAAGGGCCTCCGTCTGGCCATCCCTCAGGCAGATGCCTGGCCCATCCCCATTTTCTTGAGATGCCGATCAACCTGCTGAAACCACGAGGCATGTGGCCGGCCCGTTGGCCTCCTCCAACCACAAGGTTCCCACGCTGAGAGAATCTGGTGAGCAGGATCAGCGTCAGGAAAATGAACTGCATGTCCATACAGCTTATGCTCATGGACTACACAGGTAACAAATCTCATCGAAGTCGCTCTCAGCAACAGCTTGTTGGACACAAAGTCTGACCAGCGATCACAAAGGATTCTCCAAAGAGACCTGGCACCGAAAGACTTAAGTCTCCGTCGAAGATCCTTGGTCAGCGTCCAAGTCTCACATCCATAGAGCAAGAGAGGAAGCACCAAGGACTTAAAGATTCGGACTTTCGTTCTGCTGCATAGGTACCAACAGTGTCACACCCCATTATCCAATCAATCCATGACTCCCCCAGGCCCGACCCAGACGTCTATTGACTTCTGGATCACAACATGTGGAGACATGAATATCACTGCCAAGGTAAGTGAATCTCTCTGTGACCTCAACATCCTCACCACAAACAGGTACAGACACGACAGCAGCATCCACGACGTCATTGAAGGCCTGGGTCTTCGTTTTGACCCAAGAAACTCGTAACCCCAGCAGCTCCAACTCCTCATTCAGCACTTCAAGGGACAGGATGATTCAATAAGGATATCCAGCATCTCCACAAAGATGACTGCATCATCTGCAAAATCAAGGTCAGAGATCCTGACATTCACACACAATGCATGGCAGCTTGATCTCTCCGACATCCTCCGCAAAATTCCATCCATGCAAGCACTGAAAAGTGTGGGGGCCAGTGAACACCGCTGATCCATCCATCCATCCATTGGGACCATACTCTGTGCAGAGCATTGGTGCTGCCTAAGCAGTCTCCTTGGCTATTGGGCACAATCCTGGACGGGTCGCCACTCTGACACAGGATACCAGTATGCTGGCACTCATTTTGCCGACCTCGGAAGGATGACAGGCCGAGTTAACCCCACATGGTATTAATTCAACAGCTGAGCGGGATTTGAACTGAGGACCCTCGGATCCCAAGCCCACCACCCTAACCATTAAACCAACACCTGATGAACTCCAATAACAACAGGAAATAAGTCGGAGATGGAACCACTACACCTCATATCACCCTCAGTACCAGAGTATAGTTCAGAAATCAGATTGATCAGTTTTGGTGACACCCCACTAAGACCGAGAATTCTCCAGAGGGCATCCCGATTCACTGAATCAAATGCTTTGCGAAGACCAACATAGACTGTGAGCAGCCCCTGCTGAAACTCTCACCTGCATTTGGTGAGGTCCGAAAGATCAAAGATACGGTCAATCGTTGACCTCTTTGGTGTAAAGCCGGACTGCTATGGGTGGTGGTGCTCAAACATATGGTGGCGAACCCAATCATTAATTATCCAAGTAAAGACCTTGCCTGGCACTGAGAGCAGCGTCATCCCTTGGTAGTTGTTGCAAACCTTAATCCTGCGGGGTGTCCATACCCATACACCCTCCCTGGTGGGGGAGATGGTTTAGTCTCCGACAACCCAACCATGAAACAGGTTAGTGCAGGTTTACATGGTACCTGTAGCAAGTCACAGATCTGATCTGGCTTGACCTGACAATAAAAGTGGACAGAGAAATAAGATTTGTGAGGATGAAGTATCATAGATAGAGGTCGGCCATTGGCATTGTGTCTTTGAGGAGCTAACACCTGACAATATTGGTGTGGATGAACAGAGGGAGGCGATTCAATGGGCAAGAGAAAAGATTGGAAGCGAATAACATAAATTCAGGGAGTCGGACAAGGCAGGACTACATCCAAAAATCTATGCAACTCTGTAGAATGGACAACATAGGTGGAATGGTGAACTTTGAGAGGGGAGGGTGGGTTTGTAAGACATTGCTCTTCCTTTACAAGGGAAATACCTGACTCACACTTTTACAAAACAATTGTAACTTCATTTTAGAATTTATTTTAATTCGATTTCTCTGAGTATTATGACTCTGCATGTTTGGTGCAGGCTATGCATTTCTAAACATTTCTAAAGAACACTTTAACCTCCTGCACCTGTACCTGAAGGCTGAGAGGATGGCCAGGAGGTACGCACACTCACCGCTAAGTTGTCTCGCCATCCCGGTGTTCCACAGACAGGGTGATTCAATGTTTGTGCTGTCCCTCAGATGGACTTTAAAGGGAAGTTCTGTCTGTTGGCAATAGTTGATGGACATCAAAGATCCCACAGTGTCCTTTGCGAAGAGTACACAAGTTATCACTGGCACCATGAGCAATTTACAAATTCCTGCCCCAAACGTATAGAGGGCATTGCATCATTGGCACAACCATGTCGTCAGCCAATGATGCTACCCCGCAGCCTTGTGCTGCATACGAAGAAGAAGTAGAAGACCCATACCTCCAGTCAAAATGCTGGCTCCAACTAAATGGACAGACAAATGTAGAGGATGTGAAAATATACCAATGGAAATGGTTGAAGTACATCCACACTGCTAAACTTTCTGGTGGTTGAATTTAGGAATACAGATAAAGGCCTGGTCCAGAGACTATATCATGTATGCAAGGAAAGACAGAAGAACCCTTGCCTACGGTGAAGATCGGTACAATATGGCACTACATACTGCTTGTCTGCTGTGAGGAGTTGAAACACACAAATACATAACTTGCCTGGCAGGAGAACTACAAAGAGACATCTGCCTTTTGAGACCAGTTTAATTTGGCCAGCCCAAGCCAATTATTACCTGATGGATGGTGAATTGAGCAAGCCCAGAAGACTTCCTCTGTGAGAAATGTATCCCAGACGAAGCTCGTAGAATTTGCCAGGTGATCTCTGAAATCAAACCATGACACTTCCCTCATAGTTAAACGTCATGTCTTGAGTGGGTCAACTGGCTTATCTTTTCGAAATCAGCATAAAATGATACAACAGCATGCAACAGGAAGTGCAAAAGGGTCATCGATGAAGTTTTCCAGATGGTGTTGTTTTAGGCAAAAAACCAAGGTTGGTCTCTCGATGCTTCCTTGATAGACTTCAGCTTTCAAGCTCAGCGATTAGAAAGATTATGATTTCCTGTAGAATGTATAGTTTTCGTTCCTTGAGAAAATCAGCTGTTCGTGTAAAAAACATAAATTAAAGGACCACCGGAATTAAATGAACAAAAGGTGGAAAATGTGCCATTTGAGAGAAATGCCATTTGAGAGAAATGCAATTTCCTTGAGGGTGGAAAGGAAGGAGGAAAAGGGGAATCAAACATTTTTGAGGGTGTTTTGCCATTTTAGTGTACATAAATGGTGTCAAAGCTAAATTAACTCAGATGTGCGTTTTGACATCACCCTTATCTGTTATCATTGTTCAAGTTATGCACAAGTCATGTGTTCATATGAAGTCAACCATGTGTGTGCATCGACATCAATGGGTCCTGCAGCTTGGCAGACCATGCGGATTGAGAGGGAGATAATCCAAAATGACTCCATGCTGAAGGAAAGGACATCATATTGAAATCTTTGTAGTTTTACTTCAAATTAACATCGTGCATATTATTATCTTGGCTTCCCAAATTACCCGCGCGTGAAGTGAGAAGCGGGGTTAAGCAATTGCTTTGTATCCGTCCGTCCGTTCCTTACATCTGTCTTATCAGTTTATGATCGACAAACAACTTATTTAGATTGAATGTTATATTTTGAACACGAATCGGGACATGAATAGGAAGACAAGTTTGCTGTTTTCCAGTACTTTGGCTCTGAATTTGTCCCGATCACACATGCACAGAGAGGAGTGAGATAATATTTTTACACTGTCTACCTGCCTGGCAGGCAAACAAAATGGTAAATCATTCCACCCAGGAAAATTAGTCTTTTTAAGGATGTTATAAAGGACACAAACAACAGGCATGAAGAACTAATGTAATGTGTTAGATATGGTGATGTAATCGACACTGGGTTAAATGGTGGTAAAACTAGGAATTAATTTATTTACAAGTCTATAAACCTCTTTAAACCTCTATTTAAATTGAATTTCATACTTGAGCATTGAAGAAAGCAAATCACCTTCATAATATTTCCAAGAACCTCCAGTTTTATTGTACTTGCACAAGTTAAATCGAGAGGTGTATGTAATATGAGGTGTATCGAAGTGATGAAGAGGCCGCCAGTATGGCTCCGTACGATGCTAATTGACGCTGTGTTCTACGGTTATCAATAAAACCTTAGCCTGTTAGGGTTTTGAGTTCAAGCCCATGTTGGGCCATTGAATTAATACCAGGTGGGTTTACTCAGCCTGTCATTCTTCTGAGGTTGGCAAAATGAGTACCAATGTACTGGTAACAGGTGCATTGCATCAACAGCACTGCCATTCCCCCAGAAAATGATGCAGCCACAAGCTGCGTATGAATAAATAAAATAAAGCCTTCATCTCCTACACTGCAACTCAACGTTGTCTTAGTACAGTATATAAGGATGATGTACAAGACTGCAATTCAGTCGTGCTCAACTACCGGATTTTTTAAACAATCTTTAAAATCATTATTTTATTAAAATTGAGCTGTTTGTATATGTATATTTAACCTGAACACTGAGTGGGGTATCATGTTCTGTGAACTCTCCAGTTACTTTCTTGAAATGAATGAAGTTGTGCACTGTTATTGTAAAATTACAATTATATCTGAAAGACAATGGCATTCCAGGAAGCTGTAGCACAGAATATATTGGGAAACATTGAATTCATCTTCTATTTGTGGCCTGACAAAGCTGGCCCTGCCAGTGTAGTAGTAGACTTCATTAAAAAAATTCAACGAGACGACCCGTGAACCCGTCGGGTTCCCGTTGTGACAGCGGTTGATGAAAAAAATCATTTCAAGAAAAAAAAGATAGCTCCAGTGAACTATACCACTGAGGTTGTTTGCATTGATCAAATACTCCTGAAGAGTACTTGACTGAATCGGGAATTGATTTTTTAATAATTTCTTTCGTTGCCCGATTTGAACGAAACTTGATACTGCACACTACAGGAGAATGGTGAGTAAGGTGGCCCTAAAATTTTTGCACTATCGTGTACCATTTTGGCTGTATTTCGGGAACATACATACATACATACAAGATGAGAGTTTTCATAATATATAGATAAATCACAACATTTATTCCTTATTACAAAATGAGTATAGTCAGATCAAGATCACATCATTTATACCCCACATAAACTAATTAATATTCACAATAACTGTAATTGATAATGGGAAAATGTACCTATCCCCACGCTGCCTCAAAGTGCGAGTCAGTTTCCTTGATGGTAAGGTTACAGTTATCACGTGTTCAGCAAATGATAAAAGATGCTGTTGTGAAACAGTTTATCCAGGAATGCAAAAACAAACACAGCTTGAAATGTCTTGCAAGCACTGGAATGCTGACCGTTGTCCGTCGATGCAGATTATTGAGGACGAGGCCTTCTGCATATCGACACCGTTTTACTGCCTGACAGATAGAAAGACAGGCTTGACAGTTGGCAAAGCACCCTCTAATGGACACGAGTTCTTAACCAGCTTATGTTTCATTAGCATATATCTAGAAGATTCCACATGAAGGCTGTTTATTTAATGCCTTGAAGGAGGTGAAGGTTGAGGAAGAGTTTTTGAGGAGTGGGGAGGGAGTGAAGTTGTGACACTTTTGGGGTGTTTTGTAGGTATCGCTAACCCAGGAGGTGTTGTGGCTGCCAAATTAGTGAAACATCCTCAATGGTACTTTCTAGGATGGTCTTGACAATTCTCTCGAGGGTTTCGTTGCGTGCAAGTCCAGCTTTCAAGGAGACTTTCTCTGCTTTGAAGAAAAAGTTTTGAAAGATTCCACTGATTATAATTATTACACAAGAGCGAAAATGGCAACTCTTGTGAGCTGAATCTGAATGTTCCATCGAGCCCGAGTAATTCTTTATGTTGGAAGTCATTAAATTGGGTACTTACATAATCACATCTACAAGGGGAAGGGAGAGGGGTGGTGATAGCTCCATTGAGAAAAGGAAAAGGATGCGAGGGTAAGAGATTGTTGGAAGAGTATGGAGAGAAGGCAAAGAATGTTTGGAAGAGATAGAAGGTAAAAGCTAGGAGAGATAGATGTGGGGCTTACAGGGGGGTAGTGTCAAGGGGGAGGTGACAAACTGGGCTTGGATCTGACGGTGAGGGGAGGGGGCAAAGGTTGTGCGAAGTGGAACTGTCACATTGGCTGTCACCAACGAGGCCCCATCCTAGAAACAGATTTAGCCACTTTAGAATAAAACAGGATATGGCATGGTTGTTAAAGAGGAGCAATGATATAAAAGAGGAGCAAGGACATAAAAGAGCTCAAGGCCCAGACTGTGCTGCTGAGCAGCTTTTTATAAAGCCTGAGAGATAATGGTAGTGCAGCAGAAAATTGCAAATGTGAGTAAATGGAGGAAGATTGTCAAGGACCTGCTACTGTCGAGGCTGTGGTCCCCGTGTGGCCTTATCATTCACCAGAGCATGCGGTAGGTTGGCTCTGAGCAAGTTTAGCTCCAGTGGCACATTGAGATATCTTCAAACCATGATTGCTTTCAAAACAGACACTATTAAATGTGACAATGGACTGGGGGACTGGATTATTTGTTCTCCACACCGTTATCCGTCATCCTCCTCATCCTGCCACCTCCCCCCCCCCCCCCCCTCCCCTTTCCCACCACCTCCAAAGAAGAAGAAGAAAAAAAGTCTAGAACAGACTCAGAAACATTGTTTTATGGAGAAATGCTGAGGCTCAAATTGCTCTTGTTTCCCTTTTTTGCCACCATACAAGTGCCTGTTTGTGTGTATTTAAGGGTGTGTTGATGTGTTTAAATCCTCATTCTCAAACACATTGTTGAAAGCATTGTTACTCTGCATACATCTAAATTGTAATAAATTTCTGCTTCATGGTTTATACAACTCTGTTCTTATTGAGTTTCTTGCTTTCTTTCATCCCTTTACAAAGTGTTGATTCGATCACGTACACTGGATTAATGCTCAATAAATTGGACTTACAAACTGCAATGATTGGTGGTGCTTAGTTATTCTTGTGACAGGGTTGCAGCAATCCTGGTCCTTAAGACATAATTAATAACAGAAAGAACTAGTCTTGCTCCCAAAAGGCGAGCGTCGATCTGCATCATTGAAAAGGTAGAACCAAGGACAAAATCAACAGGGCGTCAGCATACCTCAATCAACGTTTTGTTGATTTCATTCCTAGTTCATAGCAATATTAGTTAAATAAGCAAGGCTTCACAAACCACCTGATAATATGTGATACACCTTCCTACTCGGTTCTTATATATTGTACACTAGTCTATAAACCTAACAGAACAAAATTGCACAATAGAGTTGTCAAGATGGTTGTCCTATAGGTATGCTGTCTTATCAATTTAAAAAGTGTTTTTGACAATTTTATTCTTTGCTTTCATAACATATCTAAACAACTTCACAAAATTGTGACGCATACTTAAGAACGCAAAAATAATCACGTCTATTTATTGTATGCTTTCCTATATGTGTGTGAAATGATGATGAGCGGTACCCTTCCCTCCACAGAGTGTCAGTGCTGCCGAAGCAGTCTCTTGGCAAAGGTTATACTGGGAGGTTTTCCATTGCCTTCCCAGTAGTTGGTCAACACAGGAATTTGTAGTTTGCCCATGGTGCCGGTGATTGCTCGCATACTCTCCGTGAAGGACAGCGTGGGATCTTTAAAAGTCCGACAACTAACTTAACATCCGTTGAAGGGACGGCGCACACATTGATGCCTCGCCCTGCCTGCGAGAAACCAGGATGACAGTTTCCAGCTGGGCTGAGATTCTAACCCAGGCTAGAAAGCTAAAAGGTGAGAGTACATATCACATAGCTATCCTTCCAACCCAGGTATTAACTGCTTCATCACAAAAACACCAAAAACTGAAATTGCGAATAAATAATGGAGAGTCATAAATCCACAGATCTAATTTCCATAATCTTTTTTTTTCTTTTTCTTTTTAATTTTTTTCACAACTTCAATAAAATGAACGTTATTAGAAATGAAAATAAATTTGGACAATCTATTTATATGTACGCATAGGGGAGGGAGGGGGGTCATCAGACCTGTGCGTACATGGTGCATGCAGGGTTAGGGGAGACGGTGGAGTTGTAGGAGGGGTGTATTTCAACATACAAATCCCAATCATTTTGCCAAATTAACATCTTATTCAAAAATTCCTTACCACCCCCCACCCACAATATATTTTCCTGTTTTTCAACATTGTTTTTAAATTGAATTATTTCTTCAATCAATCAATCAATTATCCTTACAATTTGGGAACCCTAATAACACGTATTTAAGTCTCCTGTACAAAACACATGGTTACGGAATGGATTATGTTCAGCAGACGAACGGCTTGTTCAGCTTCGCACCACGCATTACACATACATTTATTACATAGGCAATATATGGCTGAATATCACACCCACCTACAAAAATGTCCTCTTTCCAATTATATTACAAAATAAAAAATCTCAAAGTACTTTACGAATATTAAGCGATTCTTAACTTCCTTCCAAATTTCAAGCGAGACATTGCACGCATACAAAATATGTTGAGTTTGTTGTCCTTAGATTTCCTTTCGTGGAAAGTAGACTCCATCTTGATTTAAGACAGAAATTTATTGACTGGTGTTTAATGCAGCACAGCCCGGTAAAAGAAAGCTTAAAGGCCACTGCAAAATAGCATGCAGGGATGAATATAATTTCATTAAACCTGACTTGTATACAAGGTCCAATTTACACAATTTACACCTCATAGAAGTAAGTTCAAGGCATTGTACCTTTGCAAATTCATCGATGTATATGCTTTGAAAGTTTCATACATATTTGGAATCATTTACGAGAACATCAACAATGTTTAGATTTAAAGACAGAATGGTACTTCTTAAGAACCATTCTCAAGGTTCAGGCTGGAGTCAAGTTCTTCATTCTCAATTCCGGTGAAATTCAGAGCATCAAGTTAATGACCCTCAATAGAGACAAATGACATAGTTTGAAAAGGAAGAGGTGAGGTTACGGTAGCGAGAGGGGGTTTACATCTTTTTAATATGACGGTATAATTGTTGCATTAAGGTACCATTCAAAAAGTGAGTATTCATGGGATTCAAACCCAATTAACTCCCCTCCCAACCCCAGCCCCCAGAAACAGCTATGCTCTATGACATGGTTTTAATTTATTAGAACAACAAAAATCAGTTTCACACCAATAAACCATTCAACTGTCTATCAATTAAAGTTTCTTCTTTAAATAATATTTGCATTCCAGACATCAAATGTATTAACATTCAACATCTCTCAACTGTCTATCTGTTAATACTCGGCTCTCAAAAGGCAGCACGATAGTTCAATTGGGACTGCACTCATCATAGACCTGTCACATCTGCTTTCAATTGTTGACGAGATAAGATTTTACTTAAAACTGTCATGCTGAAGGAGAATCGTCATATCTCAACGCATGCCGTTCTTTGTATTTGGACACGTATCCGGCTTCCTGGTCATCATATAGATTGCAAACATAAAATACCCACAGTTCCTTAATTTCTGTAAGGAGTAGACCATTTTGTGGTGGCACATTAGCCAAATTCTCCACTCATAATACGTGGAAGTGCTGGGATGTGGATATGGCACAGGTATATGTCTCACCTCCTCCTGCAAGTTCCCCTGCATTGTATTTTCACACCATCTTGAGGTCCTGAAACATTAACATTAATTTACCACAAAGTATTTCACAGCCCTCCTCATCCACCAGCATCCCTGTTTGTTTGCTGGTGTGGTAAGCCAGTTCTATAAACAGATATAATTGCCAGCTACTGGAAAGTATTAACCCTTTGTTAACCCCAGGGCACACAGCTCCTTTTGTGCAGTAGGGCCCGACACCGGACGCACAGCACACCAGGATTGGCGTGATCTCTGCTCACCCATCGTGCCCTGCCTGCTATCTGCCTCAGGGCCACGTTCTGTCGGGCTGTGACCCCACAAATTCTTGAAGTTCTCCCCAAGCCCTTGCCCTCTACTGCCCTCTCTGCCAGAGCCTCTTCAGGATGGTGTTTGGCACTCCTGGCCGTAGGCAACCCGCTGGCGCTGAGAGCCGGGCGCCATCGCAGACACCGGTTGCATTCTTGTGCGTACATGGTTAGAACCAGCCTGAATAATGACCTTCTTTGAACAGTCTTGGAAATGGAATGTCATGCTTGCCTCATAGGTGATCGTCAATAACACATGGCAACAAGCAGGTTCAGTATGATTCTTTGAAAGACAAGGATGAGTTATGCTTGCTTACATCATGTATTTCAGCTGTCATCCTTAGAGCTTGGAAAAGTTTTAATACTCATCAAGCAGGTTCCGAGTGACTCTCATCACCTGGAGATCCACTGTAAAGTTCTCTCTAAAGATTTTAGAGCATTTTTCATTTCATATACACACAGCAAGCAGCAAAAAGATAATTGTCTCATGAGCTATTTCAACCAATGCCTGAAGAGTATTGCTGGATGTACAATAGGTGCATTAACACAATGGAAGCTAATTGTACTTCCTGGTGTATTGGTAACCTTAAGGTTCAGAGATTCCTTTCTCTGAACATTGAATTTACTTGCTGATGAGGATCATTAATTATTTTATATAAACTATGTTAAAGCAGTCGTTCCAGCTTGGAGAGAGCACGACACAAACTCCAGCCAAGTTATTCATGTAGTTTTCTCCTTGAACCTTAAGGCTTTGGTACACTGACAGAATTTGAAGCAATAGTTCTTTACAACATGATACTGAACATCATCAATATTACACGGAACAATGTTATTGCCAAATTAAACTTGTCTCATACATTCTCACACTCTCTTTCTGAAAGGACGGTCTGGCCTGGCCTCCTATCTACTTAATTAACAATCCTCTTGAGGAAGTTCAGTCATTGAAACTCCTGTGTCTCACTATCAGCTACGATCTTTCTTGGACAAATGACATTTCAAAGTTGGCCACCAAAGCCAGCCACTGACTGGGCATCCTCCGTCGTACAATGTCCTTCCTTGCAACACCTGAGCTATCCAGCTACAAGCCCTTCATCTGCAACTTGATGGAGTACTGCTCTCCCCTCTGGTCTGGCTCAGCTTGACACCATAGAAACCAAGGCCTTCAAGATCATTCTATGGATCTATCACTTCACCATCACAGACAGGTCAGTGGTCTCTCCATCTTCTACCTCCTCCTTTCTGGTCTTGCACTCTCTACTCTTTCCATGCTTTGTCCCCCTCAGGTTTCTGCAGGGTGCACATGGTCCACCATGAATCCCCTTCTGGTGAAACTACCTAAATCCAGGATCACTGTTCACCTCTTCTCCCACCTGTATAATCAACTTCCACATCTTCAAGACAGCTGTTCACCACCATCTCAGATTTTCACCAATCCAAACCATGATCTTTTCTACCCTCGTTAACCCCACCAAAATCCCTCCTCCTTCCAACTTTCCAGTTTTCCCTCCTTGGAGTTTCCTTCTGTGTCCATCTTGTTCACTCCATGCATGCGTGTTTTGTGTCCTATTTTTGTCCATCACTTCCTGATCCGTTCAGTATACTACTCCTCCACAATCCTCGACTGTTGATACAAAAATAATCCTGTGATTAAGCAATTAGGACAATGTGATAGTGTGATCAGTAGTAGTCCCTAGAATGAGTTATTTCATTAGTTTATGTGGTAGGTAGATCTTTGCCCACTTGTCTAAGAGTTTGGGGTGGTGGTTGGGGGGGGGGGGAAATGTGTTGTTAGTTCGTGTATCTTGGGTGATTTCTCCACCCCCCCCCTACCTCCCCCCCACTCCACCACTACTTTCAATCTTTCTACTCAATCCGAGGGGCCCCTCTTTCATCCTGTCGGTCTTTCTTTCAACACAACAGGTGTATTCTTGTTCCTCGGTGTGTTTATCCTCCTCAACGCTCAAATCCACTCATTCTTTTATTCGTTTCAATTAATCATCCGTTCATTCGACATTTCCTCTATTATTCACCATCTGTTCATTTATCCCTCACCATTCGAGACGATTAATCCTTCCTGACGATCAAATTACCCACCTCCATTTATCACTATTTTCCTGGACTTTTTATACCAGATTTGCTATTTTTTTCACTATTTTTAGATACTCGTGGAGGGTCTCTAAGTCTTACTCACGTTGTTGTTCTTGTGGACTTTATTGTTTCACAGCCTAAAGTTTTCATTGAAACTTCCTGAAACTTGGCATATATATGTAAAAATACCCTGCGCAGACAGTAACCATCTCCGATTTTGAAAATTCCTCCTAGAAAAAAAGTTATGACGTCAAAATATCTCCGCTAATGGAATCGCTTAAAAAATTATCTCCGAAACTAGGCAAGCTTTTATAATTCTGTTTGCGGGAATCGAACGGGCATTAGCAGAGATGAATTGCCGCACAATGATAACATCACTATGACGTCATATCAATTTTTATGACGTCATTCCTTTTTTTTGACATTTTTTGTTTCACAACCCAGAGTTTTCATCGGATCTTCGTGAAACTTGCGGTGTATATGCAGAAAGCCCATGCGCAGGCAGTAACCATCTCCAATTTTGGAAAGTCCTCCTAGAAAAAAGTTATGACGTCAAAATATCTCCGCTAATGGAAATCGCCTATACCATTATCTCCCTAACTAGGCAAGCTGTTTGAATTTTGTTTGCGGGAATCAAGCCGGGCATTAGCATAGATAATTTATCGCAAACCTGATACATCACAATGACGTCATATTCGTTTTCATGACGTCATCATTAAGAGGACAAGGATCTTAGCTCATTCGAGCTTGTTCTATACTTTTTTTGTTTTACACCAAAGTGGTTGCATTTTTTTTCACTATTTGTTTTGCTCAAAAACTGCCTATTTAAAAAAAAAACATTTCTCCTATTTATTTTCTGTTTTGTTCAAAACTGGCTATTTAAAATCTATTTTTCACATTTTTTTTTCTATTTATTTTTGTTCCAAAACTGGCTATTTAAAATATTTTTTCCTATTTATTTCCTTTTTTTGTTTAAAAACTCGCTATTTTAAAAAAGGTTTCTCCAATTTTTTTTTCCTTTTTTTGTTCCAAAACTCACTAATTAATTTTTTTTTTCATGTGGAAAAAAAAAAAGAGGAAAAAAATTTGTATTTTTTTTCCTAATTTTTTTGTTTGTTTGACTATGGAGGATGCATAGGGTGAACAAAATGGATACAGAAGGAAACACTCAGGAGGGAAAACTGTAAATTTGGAAGGAGGAAGGTTTGGGGTGGTTTAATGTGGGTAGAAAAGATCATAATTTTACATTGGGGATGATCTGAGATCATGGTGAACAGCTATCTTGAAGACAAGGAGGGAGGAATGAGATTGAAGAGAATGTGGAAGTTGGTTCCACAGGCAGGAAAATAAAATGAGGACCGAATGAGTGGAGGTGAGCAGTGATCCCGGATGTATGTAATTTAACCAGAAGGGGGTTGATGGTGGATCATGTGTGCTCTGCAAAAACCTGGGGAGGGAGAACAAATCATGGAAAGAGCAAAGGGTGCAAGACCAGAAAAGAGGTGGGAAAAGACAGAGAAACCACTGACCTGTCTGCAATGGACTCACAGACTCAGCTTCATCGTGGCAGATTCCAATAATGTGGAAGACCTTGGTTTCCACAACGTCAATCTGAGAAAGATGCGAGGCAGCGGAGCCAGCCCAGATGGGAGCAGTACTCCATAAAACTGCGGATGAAGGCCTTGCAGGTGGATATATAGGAGTTCAGGTGTGCCAAGGAAGGACTTTGTATGACAGAGGATGCCCAGTCGGCAACTGGTTTCAGAGGTCAACTTTGAAATGTGGCTTGCCCAAGAAAGATCTTTGCTGAGAGTGAGACTCAGGCGTTTGAATGATTGACCTTCCTCAAGAGGATTGGTAACCCTTTAAACCCTAGCGGCCATTTTACCAGCCACTATTGAAACCCCCATATACCCTAGCAGCCGTTTTACCAACCGCTAGTCAAACCTCCATATACTCGAGCAGCCTGATTTTTCTCCAGTGAGCCCAGGGTGGGATCGTAGAAAGTCAAAGGAGCTCAGGGTTCAATGTGTTTAGAAAGTAGATAGGAGGGTTTACCAGATGGTCCTTTTGGAGAGAGATAGTGAGAGCGTGGATTTGTCATGAGTGAAACACATTCCAAGTGTTTGACCATCTTGCGATTTTAACTACATACTTGTGCTATATGGTAAATATATTTGACAGTATGGACAGTTTTGGTAGTTGCGTGGATATCTTATTTTGGAACCAAAAAAAGTTACTTCTCTGTTACATACATGTGTAAAAGAAAGAGATGTTGAGGTGAAAATTGAATAATAATAACTATACAAGTAAAATACCCTCATACTTGCGTTTGTCATCATTATTCATCCTGCCCATACTGAAGATTGTACCAGTTTGTCCATTGTGTACCAGCTCCTAGGTTAAGCTAAGTAAGCATTTTATCAAGAAAACAAATGAGCAACATACATATAATATATACATATATATATATATTGTAGAAGTAGTTTATATATTATTTATTGTGGTTTTTTTTGGTGTTGTTGCTGCTCCTCCTCCAAGCTATTATTACTGAGTTAGATGCTTCATTATCACTGAAGTGCTGCTGTTAATGCAATTTTATGCAAGTCAGTAAGTGTTAAACTCTTTGCCATTTCATTTTCAATGGTGATTGTAAATGTGGGATTTAAGTAATGTGAAATATAATAAGACATTTTGAGAACTATAGAGAACAGTTTTATTATATAAGAAAGGGTTTAATAAATCAAAGTGACATCCTTTTGGAATCACGAAGTTTTAAAACATGTTAACATCATTTTTAAGTGATCTGCAAAGTTGAGTAGTTTTAAAAGCTTCAAAATAAGCTTATTAATGGTGACAAGCCTATTAAAAATTGCAATTCTACATCAAATACTATATTCCAATTTTCCACTTGGACTTGCCAAGGAAAGCAGCAATTTGTTGAGATCAGAAATTTGTTTAGAAAACAGGCAGACATGGTTATAAAAAGCTTACAGCCAGCTGGACAAAATAACCACATTCAAAAATTTGAGATATAATAGCAAACACACAATAAGGTGCCATAAACAACTATTTTCTTCACTTGTTTTAGGGGCCTCGTTTTGCAACCCCCACCGTCACACGACCCCACCTCACCACCCCCAACCCCCCCCCCCCCACCATCCATCCATCCATCCATTGGGACCATACTCCGTGCAGAGTGTTGGTGCTACCTAAGCAGTCTCCTTGGCTACTGGGAACAATTCTGGATGGGTCGCCACTCTGACACAGGATACCAGCAAGCTGGTACTCATTTTGCCAACCTCGGAAGGATGAACAGGCAGAGTCAACCCCACCTGATATTAATTCAACAGCCAAGTGGGATTTGAACTCATGATCCGAGGATCCCCCACCCCCACACCCCCAAACCCAATATTCTAATCTACACCACTGCGTCAACTCATTTTGATGTCCGTTACTGCATAAGTATGATGCAAGTCTTGCCATCCCTTCAAGAGCCATCAGAGACGCTTCCAAAAACAAACAAACAAAAAAAGATCTCGTTTATAGCATGATACTTGCGAATTTCCATAAAACAAATTTGACCTTAAAAATACTTGGTGGTTGAATTCAGTGACCTAAAATATAAATCCTCTTCAAATTTCAAGTCAATCGAATGTAAATTGAGGATTTTAGAAATACCACCTAACTTGTTGACGTTTGTCCTATGTTGACCTAAAAATAATAGGTGGTTGAATTCAATGACCAAATATGCAAATCTTCTTCAAATTTCAAGTCAATCAGATGAAAATTGACAATTTTAGAAATTCGGCCTATGTCGACCTCAAAAATACTTATTCATTGAATTCATTCACCTGATATGCAAATCCTGTTCAAGTTTCTAGTCAATCAGATGAAAATTGAGGATTTTAGAAAGTTGACAAAGTTGTTGACCTTGTGACATCAAAAACAACAGGCTTCTTGCTTATGATGAACTCTACCATGTGGTCAAGTTTCATGAAGATCGGTTTAAAATTGTGACCTGTAAGTGATTGACATCCCAACAAACAAAAAACAAGAAAAAGACGTCGTGCAGAGCATGGAACTTGCAAAATCCACCCCCCCCCCTCTCCAAAGGTTGCCATGGATACATCAAATTGACCATTTCATGAAGATTAAAATTGACAATCTTCATAAAATCTCAGGTCAATAGGATGTAAAGTGACGATTTTTCAGTTGAAAATTAATGATTTTAGTTGGTTGACTTCGAGTTGACCTTTGACCTCAAAGATAGTTGGTTTCCCAATTTAGTAATGCACTATGCAATTGCTGCTTAATTTTGAAGTCAATCGGATGAAAATGGATTTTATAAGTTTGACCTTGAGTTGACCTTTGACCTTTTGACCTCAAATAGTTGGTTTCCCATTCAGTGACGCAATATGCAATTCCTGTTCAACTTTCAAGTTAATCGGATGAAAAATTATTTTAGAAATTTGTCCTCAAGATGACCTTTGACCTCAAAATCAATGGGCTTCTCAGTTGAGACTACCTCAACAACTTGGTAAAAGTTCCATGATTGATCGTTTAAAATTGTGACCTGCAGGTGATTGGCAACAAACAAACAAGCAGTCATAGACTGGTACTTACGAAATCGTCAACTTGACCTCTGACCTTGTCTAATAAAAGCTGTCTCTAGAGAGTAGCGCCGCAAACCAGAAGTTTCTACGATGATTCTGTACCAAACCATCAAAAATCGGAACGTCGACCGAAACAAAAATCTCCATTTCTCCACGCAATTATTTAATATTATTTTATCAAAGTCACAAAACCGTAATATTCGGCCATCCACCAACAATCTTTACATAATCCGACAGCTTAGCGAGTCAGCATGCAGCGATAACCTTTATTGGGATAAAAAAAATGACTTTTAAACACCATCTTTATCGAAAACACCTCAGCGCGCACACGGAAAACCTTTACGTGACTCAACGACGCCTCTGCTCGAGCGCGCTGCCCACGGACGACGTGACGCGCGCGAGTGGAATATTTTTTATACAATCTTAAAACGTCTCCAAAACTCCGATTTTTACCAGAATTTTGACAACCCAGTTGTAAGCGTCCTAAGCGATCACAAAAACCGAAGACAAAATTAAAATCGAAGTTAAAAGAACTCGTAACGTCGACCGAAGCAAAAATACTCCATTTCTCCACATGAATTTACGGAATTATGTTTGACCTCACTGTGACCTTGACCTTTGACAGATTTTGACCAAAATCTAATCAGGCTAGCCATCACCCTCCTGAATCACGTGGTGTAATTTGACATTGGTAACTCTTCCGTTCTCGAGTTATCGTGCCTACAAACAAACACAGTTATCGTGCCTACAGCAGTATTTGCATATCAATCTATATATAATGGAGCAAGTGTATGTGATTATGTATGTATGTATCTATGTATGTAATGTGTGCATTCATGTATGTGTGTAAGTAATGTGTGCATTCACGTAATGTATGTATGTGTGTATGTATATATCTGCTCTTCCCCCATTGGTTGGATAGCTGACCTAACGTCACCAACAAATGTAACCTTAAATACTTAACCTGAAGTGCTCAGAGGACCCAAAAGACCCCCCCCAAGAAGACCAAAAAGACCCAAACGACCTCGAGGAGCTAAAAGGCCCCAAGGACTTAAAAGACTGAAAAGACCACAAAAACCCAATGGACCCTGAAGACCCTCAAAGACTTCAGAGACCCAAAAGACTTAAAATGAGAACCAAAATACCCCTGAGACATGAGACATGCGACCCCTGAGTACCGAGAGGACCCTGAAGACCTAAAATACCCAAAGGACCAAGAGGACCTAAAAGACTCCAAGGACCCAAAAGATCCAGATGACACAAAGGACTCCGCGGACCCCAAACACCCAAAAGATCCAGGAGGACCCAAAAGACCTCAAGAACCCAAAAGACCCAGGTGATCCAAATGACCCGAGGACACAAAAGACCCCAAAGACCCAGGGCATCCAAAAGACCCTGAGGACCTAAAATACCTAGAGAAGCCAAAATACCGAGAGGACCCAAAAGACATAATGGGACTATCACTGATGCATGGAAAGTTTTGCAACATGTGACTTTAGGTCCCTAACCCCACCCCTCACCCCATAAAAAAGCCTCAAACCCCTGGATCCCAACTCTGTCACCTCTCTGCCCTCCCTCCCCAAAGCCAACTCTGTCATCCCCTCCCCATCCATCCATCTATTGGGACCATACTCTGTACAAAATGTCGGTGCTGCCAAAGCAGTCTCCTGTGCTATTGGGCACAATCCTGGTTGGGTCACCACTCCGACACACAGTAGTATACTTGATTGACTCAGTCATCCCAGCAAGCTAGTACTCATTTTGCCAACATTGCAAGGATGCCAGGCTGAGTCAACCCCACCTGGTATTAATTCAATGGCTCAGCAGGATTTAAACTCAGGATCCGAGGATCCCAGGCCCACCACTCTAACCATTAAGCCAACACCAGGCATATCCCCTCCCCCTTTCTTCTTCAAGTCCTCAACTGCCGCAAACCCCAAGTTCTCAATCTCCCCACCCACCATCCTTCCCAACATCTCAATCTCCCTCTTCCAACTCCATGCACCATCACCCCCAACTCTCTGTCTTCCCCTCCCCATTTCTTCCTGTTCTTAACAACGTTACACAACTATACACAGGGAACTTTGGCATATGAGAAGGCCATTCGACCTATCATGCCTGCATTGTTCCTGTTCCTGTTTGTTTAGAACAATGTTAAAAGTAAATAAAGATGGAATATTAAATTCACAATCACTTCCTCCTTTCCTCCCTTATCTATACTAATAAAAGGCAGGGTGTGTGTGTGTGTGTGTGTGTGTGTGTGTGTGTGTGTGTGTGTGTGTGAGTGAGTGTCTCCTCCATAACTCCAAAACCATAAAACCTAGCAGCCTGAAACATTGCATGCATAATAAGAAAACTCCAAGAAAGTGCAAGAGTGAAAATTGGGTGTTTGGGTTAAGTAAATGCCTCTTTTGAAGATAATTAACGGCTTTATTTAATTATATCCTTCATCAGGCGATCCTCTGCCACCTCGCTGTCTGGGTCTTAAGGCGTTTCCTGGATAACCTCGCTGGAGTCTGAAGCCGCCATGTTTTTTGCCCTGCTCTTGACTTGGAACAGACTGCAACCATTTCTTTACGATAATTTTTTTTCTTCCACTTTCCTCACTCATATTATCGAATACCTATTCATCATAGCTACGAATTACTGGGTACATTGCAATGCTTATAAATGCACTGTGACGTCAGCGTTCGATGCTTTATTTCATTTCCACACATGTGATCGCCAAGCGTATCTCTTAAACTGAGAAGAATTACAAAATTTGAGCTCCAGAATCAAACTTACAAGCAGATCCAACTCCTATAAAGGTGTTTATTTGTCCAATTGGGACATATTTGACATTTTG
>CM068956.1:42666528-42679639 GCA_035128595.1 Eptatretus atami | reverse complement strand
GAAGATGAAGCATTATAAGAGATCGTTTTTATTATTATTATTAATGTTTGAGAGAGTTTTCAACAGATTACGTCATGGAAGTGTTGGAGAAAAAATCGAGGAAGAAGAATAAGAGGAGAATAAGAAGAAGATGAGATGAATAAGAAGAAGAAGAAGAAGAAGCAGAATCGAGAGTCGTGAGTGAGGAAGGAGAAAGATCGCGTTTTTTTTTTTGTTTGTTTTTGTTTTTGATTTGATTTAAGGTAAGAAATAGAGTAGAGTGATTAATTGGAGGAGTGGAGGACGTTAAGAAAGTGGGGAAGACAGAAATTGAAGGTAATGGGGAGAAAAAACAAAACACGATTGTACCGGTAAGCCTCAAGCCTCAAGGGTAGGCCTCAAGCGTCCGGTATTGACAAAGTCGACAAAATCTCACAAAATAGCACGATTTTTGAAACAAAACCGAACTAGGAACACACAGTAACATGTAAGTGAGAGAATAAACAGTTAAAACGGGACAGATAACGACCGGAAACTTAACTTTGAGATCGTCAGCAGAGAGCCCTGAAGGAGACCTGTTGACGTTCCAAACCCGGAACCGGACCAATTTCCCACTTTAAATCAAATCGTCTCTCAAAGAACACTGTTTCAAGGGAAATCTTTGTGCGAGTCGTTTTTATTTACTTGATGCGTATCTACATTTGTACACGGGTACGTATATAAACTGTATTACCACAATGGGATTTTGCACCGGTGTGTGTGTGTGTGTTATTGGTCATTGGTTGTTGGTTGTTTTCAGTGATCACTTTTGGTTGATGTTCCCACAAATTTTCTGGAACTGGAATATCAAAGTTTTTGTAGATGTGCCAGTGATTGACTTCACAATATCTGTTGTGTCGTTGTGTGTACAGCTGTTCTGACATGAGTTTTTTTGTTTTCGATCATTAAGCATAACATATCACTCTCTTTGCTAACCCCACCTTCTCCATATATATATATTATATATGTATATATGTATGTATATTATGTATAATTTATATCTCTCTGTCTCTCTCTTCTCTCTCTCTCTCTCTCTCTCTCTCTCTCTCTCTCTCTCTCTCTCTCTCTCTCTTCTCTCTCTCTCTCTCTTTCTCTCTCTTTCTCTCTGCCTTCAAATAAAATGCAGCACTCTCCTCCCACACCTCTGTCGCTGTCTCACTTTCTTTCTCTCCCGCACCACTCTCTCCAGCAGTGGAAAGCAACATTTGGTGAGGTGTCGCTCTCCCACCTCCACCCCCCTTCCTCGCTCTTCTCCCCTTCTTCCACCACTCCTTGCTTCCCTCCTCCATCCTTTCCGCCTCTCCTCTCTCTCCCTCTCCCCCCCTTAATACCTCCATCAACGAAGCGACAGGTTGTATTTGCCAGTCCTTACATATAAATTCATGGACCGGTGGTTGTGTTTGTTTCTTTGTCACACTACTACTTCTACAGATGTGGGCCAATTCCATCTAGACTTGCTACCTCGGATTAGCATGAACCCAATTCATGTATAGGAGTTATTATATTTTCGGTGGTCTTGGGGGGGGGGGGGGGGACTCAAATTCACCATGTAAATGTATATCCTGTAGCACCACCTCTCAGTGGGGGAGGTATTACAAGTCTCCACCATTTACTGTGCAGTATTCCTGCCCCACGTTTTCCAGTACAGTGAGGTGTTTTAAATTATAAGCAGTCGACATGTTTTTGCTTCATACAGAAAACTTCATGGTTTTTTTTGTTGCTTATACACCACCCAAATAAAGGTATGCGTCAGAAGAACTTATTGCATGATTGGAGCAAGATCGCCCATAGACGGTGACTCTGCTAGTAATAATAACAAACAATTGTGCTTACACTGGATGGCCAAAATGACCTTCAGTGAATGGACAGTATGAGGACCGGGGGCCATAGCCTGAAAGTAAAGAAGACTAGCGGGAGGCGACGATGGTTCGCGGGCATTATTGAACAATGCCACGATAGTACAATTGAGTTAGTGCATTGGTCCCCAACCTGCGGCCTGCAGAGCCCTATACTGTGGCCGCGAGGACTTTCCAATCAAAACACATTTCCATGTAGCAATTTTAAAGGGTTTACACAATGCCGCTGCTGCTTACCGCCGGGAGGAATCAAATCAATTTGCATCAATAAAATGCATCAATAAAACTCAATAAAATGCATCAAATTTTTTCTGGCTCCCAATATTCTTGGGAGTAGTGAATGTGGCCCGTGGGATCAAAAGGTTGGGGACCACTGAGTTAGTGGAAGCTTTTGAGGAAGCCCCATTAACAGAGCAAGAAGAACAATAAATTGTTCAATCCTAGAAATGATGCTCCGAAACGTTTTATCGTGTGAAAACTGCATAGAAAAGTGGGGTCACACACGTTTTTATGATGTATAGTTCAAAAGTTATGAATTTGTCACCGGTATGGAACTAAATCCAAGATGGCCACCATAAAAACCCATGGGACAATATTTCGAAATGGGAACATCTTAAATTTTGTTTCGACACCTTTGTGCATTTAAAAAAATAGGTGCATTAAATATTCCAGGGGGTGCATGGGAAGGCCATCTGGCTACGAGACTAGTATCCTTGTGTAAGTAATGCTCCAGTAGGGATCCTGCTAGGACTTGGAGAAGCTCAGAGAACCTGCAAAAAGTTACTCAGCTTGTGAAGGTCCCGGCTCAACTGCCCTGACACAGACCTCGCTCTCGGGATTCCCAGATCACCTTCTGTTTCTCACCCAAAACACGGTTCAAAAACTTCCCTTGCGTAATATTATCAGACATACTCATTGGTCCATACTCAAGCACATCCTTGATTGGCCCGATTTAAAGAACACGTGCTAGTCATGAAGCCGGTGAAGAGAATTGGGAAAGCAGTATTAATCAAATAAATAAACGAGAAATAAGCACATTTAAGAGTGGAAAAATACAAAGGAATAGAGGCGAAAGACTAAGGTTCGACTTAACACCATAATTGACAAATTTAAATAGGTTTTACTATACATCACCTCTAAACATGCAAATTACAATATAACTAATCAAGTCATTAACCCTCAAAGGTCCATTTTCATGACAGTATACAGCATTTGAACCTGGTACCCTACATCACGAGCGAGCATTTCAGATGAGACCAACAACAGAGCAAGCAGACGATTTCAATTCAATTTCGATTTTCCATCGTCATTATGTTTATCTTTTGGCCAGGTTATGCCACGAATAG
This sequence comes from Eptatretus atami, assembly GCA_035128595.1. Lineage (NCBI taxonomy): Eukaryota > Metazoa > Chordata > Myxini > Myxiniformes > Myxinidae > Eptatretus > Eptatretus atami. The sequence continues at coordinate 42,676,419 of CM068956.1, read as the reverse complement.
CCAGATGAGAATCCTTTTATATCTTTCAGTACCAACCAGTGATAGGTTAAAACATCTGCCATTGGATCAATTACATATAAAAGCATTTTGTGACTTGAATTACGGTAATTGGCGTACAATTTTATTGTGTGCGGCACTCATCTGTTTCAAATAACTTTTCAACTCCGCCACGTGTATACGTCTCAAAAGAGAGAGAGAGAGGAAAAAAATGCTCTTTCCTGTTTCATTTAGTTTTTTTTTCTTTTCATTTCCCAGATGTTTGCTTTTGAATGAATCAATTCTACATTAACAACATTTTGGTGTTTAGTTAATTTTTCTTTCTTTTACTGCTTTCTCTCTAGAATTTTGCTTTCCGAGAGTTGTACATTTTGCTCGTGTGTATTTTTAAATCCGAGCAATATGAGAAACCATTACAAATATTCTATACTTTACAAGTTTGATGCAGTTTTCATGCCTCAAGATGGAATATTCGTATCAAACATCTCTGATTATCTTGTACATGTCAAACAACAGGCTTACGTGACTATGTATCAGCCTTTCCCCCAAGTGCGCATATGATGAAGCCCTCATCAACACAAATGAATGCAATTAATTTAAATCCTTCTTCGTTACACAGAAAGCATAAAAGCTCTCACGTTTCATTTGTCTATCTGCAATTGCTTATTCACCTATTTAATACGTAAGAATATCTACAAAAATATGTGGAATGCTTGGCTCATTCATGATGAGGGGCCAACTACTTAATGCATGCACAAAACGGCAGATTTGTTTGACCCCCACTAAAGTTTCCACAATCTCACCCTTTCCTTTACCCTGGCCTCATCAATATCTCATATCCTTTTTCTCTCTTCCTAACAACACGTTTAAACAGCCAACTGTCATTGTAGTGTATCTTCTAAAATGTAATCCGTGTTGTAAGATACATTTTCTTGCGTTAGTCCCGCTCCATTGATGGTGATATTTGGGCGTTTCTGTTTGCTCGTTTCCAGTTTTCAGCTCTCATTCGATTGAACCACCGATTTCAATATTTCTTGCAATTTCATTTTTTGAGACACCTTGAAATAAACAGCTTCATTATAATTGAGGCTGAATGTACCTCTTGAACACAGCTTTACAAGGTCCTGCACATGAGACTATATCCAAGAGTGGTACTGCACACTGTCCTCAGTAACATTTTGAAACTCACCTTTTTTGTTCAAAGGCAAGAATGATGAAAAGTGTCCAAAAATGATTATGAAAGCCTCCCCAAGTCTTACTTGGCCACTCCTTGACCTATGGCTTTCAATCAGCCCATGGTTAATCCTACTCGGTTGGCCACTCACGAGGGATTAAAGCAAGAGAACACATTCTCATGAGCAACCCACCCCACGATCAATATGGACTTTTTGAGCACAATTAATATACACCCATTGAAGACAGCAGTGCGAGACCAGAACAAACGTGATGGAAGGCCATGAGGCCACCAACCTTTCTGTAGATGGGAGAGAGGTAAATAATTCTGGACCTTCTTGTGGAACATGCCAATAATCCTCAGCGCCTGAGATTCATTTAGGGATAGAGCACCAGACAACAGCAGAGAACCATGTTGCAATGAACTGTGGGTATATGCCTTTTTCACTCTGCGCCGCAAAGGTGTGTTGAAGAATTTGGTATGCTGGAGAACGCTAAGGCTTTGTCTGCCTCTGGGTGCCAACTTGGTTGTGTGATTGGTCAAGGAAGTTGATGGTGGATTGTGAGGCCAAAGAGAATGGGTGGCCTTTGAAGAATATTGGATGGTTGAGGTGGCCGTCTTGCTTGAGTGGCAGTTATGAGAATTGCTACATAAACTTATATAACATATGAATGGCATTTTATAGTTTTCAGAAAGAGCTGCAAGTTCAAGCAACATCAACTTTATATATTTCAATGTAGTTTTACTTGATTTCAATGCACTCACTCTCGACATACATGAAATGAAGGTTTTCAGATTGCTCCTTAAGTGCATCGATTGCTTTAATCAGTTCCTCATCGTCGGCAAATCAGCATGGACTTCAAGTATTGAAATATGACCAGTCATTGGTGGCCAAGTAGGAGCTGCAAAGACAGGGGGTGGGTGGGTGGAGGTGATCCAGTTGCTCAAAGCCACAATCAGAAATGGCAATCGATGCAACACCCCAACATTTTTCACAGGTGTGTTGAGAAGGATCACAACTTCAGCAAATATCTTTCATTTCACCATTTTCCTTGAAGGCCTGCTACAATTTTTGCACCAGGCTGGCATAAGATTCCCTTGCAATTGTAATATTGAGGGGTGGATATATCTATTATATATATATATATATATATATATATATATATATCACGGGTACCCCCGACATGAGCAATGGCGTGGCGAGCACGGCTTGGTTCCCCGTGGGAAAACCCAATTCCCAGTGCAAGAATTCAAAACACAAATTGGCTTGCAATAGACATATGACTGAGCACCTCCGTGGATGCCAGAGGGCTCATTATCATAGGGGTAAGTGACAGTGACGGGGTGACGTTACGCCCTCCTGTTATCGGCCAAATCAAAGGGGCGAGTGCGTTGTCGACCACTGCCCTGGAGGTGCAAAGGCTGCCAAGCATTGCCACGAGTACACAAAGCCCGGCCAGGATGTAGCGAACATCCTCACCCGGGGCAAAGGAGCATCAGTTTGGGAAGGGTTTAGCGTTAGATAAACCGGCCTCATGGGGGCATTACGAGCAGTCCTCCATGGGGCCCAGGAACATCAGTTAGGGGAATTTAGAGTTAGCATTTAGAAATGATTAAAGACATGGACAGACGTGGAACGTGTAGTGGGGACGTAGCTTAGCGATAGAGTTAAATGGAACGTGCATTAGTACAAGGAAGACGATGGTGCACGAGTTAATTAGGGGAAACTAGTTAGGTGGTGATGTGTCTGTGAGTGGAAATGTGTTTGTGTGTGACAGATGAATGAGTGTGAGGGCAGGGCAATGGCCGGTATGAATGTAGTGTAACGGAATGCATGGTGTGAAGGATTGAATGGGGGGGGGGGAGTGGATCCCACCCAAGGAAACCCGGGGTTAGTTTAAAGTTAGATAGGGGATTAGGTAAATTTACACATGGATGTCGTTATGTGGTTGTGCTGATTGTGGAAAGTTTAAAAAAAAAAAAATTTGTGTGTAGGGTGCAAGAGATAATGGACCGAGCTGGGGGTGTGGCTTGTGAGGTAGTATTTGGATGAAGCAGGCCACCACTGGCGTTGGGGGCTCGTTGGCCAGGTGAGGCCGTAGGTAGTCCAGGGGCCATTAGTGTATTAGTGGACGCAGGTACCCGAGGAGAGGGCCTTGTGTGCCAGTGTAGTTTCAATGGGACCGGGCTGGCCGAGCAGCAGGACCCGGGCAGCAAAATGCCAAGTGGGCATCGAGGGGGAGTTGCAGTGAGGGCATCCCACATGTTAGGGTGAGGAGCAGGCAAGCTTGGAGGCAGCTTCAGCATCCTGGGGTGAAAATGGTGAGTATGCATGTGGGTAACCTGCTAGTGGAGCCACACGACCAGCCACGAAATTGGTGCGATGGCACAAGAAAGAAAATTAGTAGGCAAGGCCCAAAATTGTAAGAGCACCAACACGTTGGCGATGGAATTTTGGTTTTTAGAACCCCATAGTTTAACAAAGCCTCTTGCAGGGTATAACCCCGAGACAGTTAAAAGTGGAACAATATTAGCATAGTTCGATTGATGAAGACCCCTTCGCCACCATCCACTGTCGGATGATCGCCGGCTGCTGACTTGCCCTCCTGTCGGACTGAGAATGAGTCGTGTCACGATGTAAGCATTAGATTGCATGTAGTTCTGTCTCTTCCTTTCCAAGGAACCTTGGGATTGGGTACGAATTTGCAATGGAGGTAGTGGGATATAGGAGACGAGACGTAGCGACGAAATTGTAAAAAGGGGGCTGAGTAGTGTATATGGGAAAGACAGATGGGTGCGGAAGAGTAGGGCCAACCTCGAGCTTTCTATCCCGACATCACCACCACTGCCCCAAGTATGTTCACACCAGGGACCGGCTGACCATGTTGGTCGGACCTGGTGTTTGGCAATACCTGGATTACCTTTTTTACTTTCGTGTTGTTTGCTGTTTGCCTTGCTGTTTCGCTTTGTCTTGCCACAGCCCCAGGAACATCAAGGTTTCTGCATCAATGCATCACTCGCCTTGCTGGATCACCTGTTCTGCATCAAGGCATCACTCACCTCACTTCACCATTTGCTCCGTGACCTGTGTTCCACCCAACCTGTTCTGTGGACTGCTACTCGCTGCAGCCTCATACCAGGTGACACCGTTCCAGTTATCAGGGTGGTTTTGTTTGTTTTATTTTGTTTTAACTGCATTTCCTGGAGCAGCATGCCACCAGACTTATCAACTGCCCCTTTGTTGCAGCCCCCTTTGTACCAGCTCATACCAGCTCATTCCAGCTTCATACTAGCTTCCTACCAGCTCATTCCAGCCTTCATACAGCTTCCTACCAGCTCATACCAGCCACATGCCACTTTGTTCACCCTCGCCACGTATCACCATGACCATGAACTGCATAAACGCAGCTCTGTGGAAGAAGTGGCTCTGTTCTTGTTGCTGCTGCTTCTTGACCATTTTGTTTAGAAGGCCACAACGTTATGGCCTGTATGCCGGTCACTGACCTGCAGTTTATTTTGTTCGGTGTGCTGGTTAAGAGCATGAAGGTGGCAAGAATCAGCAGGTGTCTTCCCCCTCTCCACAATTTTTCTTCTGCATTTCTCCAGGTCCTGGGTCAGAAATTGTACATCGTTATTTAGTTGTGCAGATTATTAAAGCCCACCGGGTGTTTGTTGTTGCTTCAAAAATGTTGCATAAGGTTGTCTGTGTGAGTCAGTTCGGTAGTTCCCAATGCCTCAGGTGGACATATTGTTGCGAATTTGGAAGCTTACTGCACACAACAGCCAGGTCCTATAGATCAGCTATATCGGTAAGTATGTGTTTCTAGTTAGGGTCCTGTCCTATGTTTAATGGGTGATTAATTGTACGTCCGCTGTGAGTTATTTTTAGTTAGGATTTTTACATTTTAAACTTCAACAACAACAACGCCCATTCTTCGCTTCTTCACCATCGGCCTTTCCACGCGCATGCGTGTCAAGCACAGCCGTGGGCGGGAGTCCAATGTGCCAGGCGGGGTTTTCTTTGGACGTTGGCGTCTTGGATTTCGCTCCAAATACGAGCACGGCGCCCCTCTCAGCCAATCGGAGGATGCGAGCACGTCTGCCACCTCTCGGCCAATGGGAGCCAACGCAACATATTGCTGCTCGACTTCCTGGTCGAGGGTGGAGACATGAGCACCCCCCCCCCCGCCCCCCGACCAATCTCGGACGTCCGGGAGATCGCCCGACACGCCTGTCCAATGAGGAGGGGAATGAGACGAGACAGATCCCCCACCTGTCAAAAAATAAGGGATTATTGTGGGGGCGACCCGGCTGAGAGAGTCTTCCTGCCGTGAATTGCCTGCCTGCGAGCCGCAGGAGAATCGCTTGCCTTCCTGCCTGCCAAGCTGACTTGCTTTGCCTACCTCGTCACCTGTTTTGCCGGTGGAGCGTGCCAGACCCGACACTACCCTCCGTACCTAGTGCTTGGAGCGGCATCGTGTTGCGGGTTCGAGCCCCACCAGGCCAAGATCGTCGAGAACCGCACAAAGCGGGAAGGTCCAAGCCAGGCTCTTACCTCCAGCTCACCTTCCCTCCGAGCTGGGGGTATCAATAAAGGCTGTGCCACCATTTATTTGGGGGGGGTGTCTGTGTGTGGGCCCGTCTTTTAAGTAGAAACGTTTAAGTGCCGTGTGTGATTGCATTCCTTTTATTCGGTTAACTCTGCCTTCTTGCGTGCTCCCCTGCCCCACTATAAATAAATATCCCATTTGTTAAATGTTCTAGCTCGTTTCTGTGTTTCTTTCATTGGCTTGGAACGGTGTGTTTGAGAAAATAGCGAGGCCGTTTGCGCTGTAAAATTGTTCATGTGGACCAACGGGCCTTGGTAACCTCCGCTCGGGTGACAACACGGTTCGGGCTCGTTAACGGCTCGTTCCGCTCGAGGTCCATCGAGGGTGTGAATTCCCCGGTAGCTTTGCCCGTGTGGGTAATTAGGTATATTGAAGTTTGGCAATTGACCCTACCCCACGCGGTCGAAATATTGGCGATTCATGGTGCAGTAAGGGACCCGTGCCTTTCGGACTTATCCAAGAGTCACGACCTAAATTCGGGGTGTTCGGTGGGAGACAATTCCACTGCTCCACCTAGTGGCCGTTTACGCCACCGATACCCGGCCCCGCAACAATATCTCTTTAAATTGTCGCACACACTAAAGGGTAGAGTTAAAACGTAATAGGTTGGGATAACTTCACCTGCATGTCACACGTTAGTGCTAATTTGCAATGTTGAAATGTTTTGTTTTTTAACCGATGTCGCCAGCTGTTGGAAGACTCGGCCGAGTCTGGGATAGGGAAAGGGGTAGTGTTACAGATTTCAGAATCCCAGTCTGATGAATGCATCGACACATCCAGGTCCTCAGACAGTTATTTCCTTAAATGCATGTTCAGATTAGCCCATCCCCATGTCTAATGGGATTTTAAATGTGATGCATGAGAAGGGTAAAGAATAGATCCCCTCCTTATGGAAGTTTTTTTCTCTTCTTTACGACAAACACGTTCACACACATTTCTTTCGTGAGCTCTGACACTCATCCTTATATTTTCCTCAGCAATGTTCTTTCGCGAGCGCCGACGCCCGCCTTTTTGGGAGCGCACGGGTCATCATGCTAACCGTGCGCGAGGATGGGTGGATGAGCTTTGGGGGAGACTCTGCGCTCGAGGAGACGGCCACAGATATAAAACGAATTGGAGGTCCGTTCTGAGCGAGAAGAAGTAAGAGGAGGGAGAAGGATGGATAAAGAGGAGGAGAAGAGAGAGTAAGAGGAAAGAGAAGAGAAAGAAAGCCAGAGAGGAAAAGGAGAGAAGCCGAGCAAGAAGCAGTAAGCGAGCCGAGAAAGAAGCGAGAAATGAAGCACGCGAGGGAAGAAGCAAGCCAGAGAGGAAGCATACAAGTGAGCAAGCTAGCGTGTGGTGCGCGTGTGGGTATCTGACCACGCCAATTAACGAGACGATTCGTCCTTCCAGTGCTTGAGCAAGCGTGCGTGTTGTGGGTGTGAGCAGCGCCGACGAGTGAGGAACAGGTCGGTCACCAACGTGTGAGGCACGGGTCAGTCACCAACGGACCGTTGTGGGTCACTAGACATCACCAGTTTCGCTGAAGTGTGAGGAGCTGCCTGTGCGCAGCAAAGTGTCTAAACCCACGACAGCCAATCTCCGTGCCCTACCCAGACGTCGACTGGCGTTCAAGGCTGTTCGCGAGAGGGTGCACGGCAAGTGGGTGCTGGCAACGGACGTGACACGACACGCACACATTTCAGGATGTTTCACTTCACGGACAACTACTCTCTGGTGAGCAAGACTACTCTTCTCTCCCCCCCCCCCCCCGAATGATCTGCTGGGTACCCTTGTCTGTGTTTAGCTCTAAGTAAGTCAACCCCCGATAAGCATCTCTTTTGTCTCTTTCCTTCATTTTGATTGATTTTGCGTGAGAATTATTTATTTCGGTTTGCTTTGAAACTTATTCATTTATTTACCTCAGAAAAATAGTTATTTTTATTTATTTATTTTATTATTAATAATCATTTGTCGATTTCCAACCTGTCCGTGTTTGTCCTTTCCTTCCATTGGCTAGCATTGTCCGAACCTCGATAGATGGAGGTAATTAACAGATTTTGACCAAAAATAGTCGGCACGCACCAGCGGTTTAAAACGCTCGGCCGGCCTAATTAAAATTTAATCGAGATAACATTGGTGCTTTCCCGAGGGCACGCTCCCCGCTCAGGTAACGACGTGACCTCTAGTTAAACGGCTAATTAGATGGTGGATTCTGGAACTTGGATTAAAGCTGGAGGTGGAACGAATTCATGGTGTCTAAAAACAACCTCACCATACCAAAACGTTAATTTTTGAGCGGGGGCCCCAGTAGCTTCATGACGCGCTACTCGTAATTTCCGTGTTACCATAGGTGCCCAGCCTGCTGGCTGCACACTGATATCTTTACATCCCCCTTAATATACTATATCTGGTATGTCTCGTACCTACGTGCTGCAAATATTAACATAATAAATTATATATTATCCATATATATAATATATAATATATATATATTTCCTGAATTCGCAGGATTACCTTCGCATGCCCAGAAAAATTTGAGGTCATGAATAATGACCAGAGCTTTGGGTTCATCAAGCGCAAATTTATCTGGTCATGCGATGGATCTATCCCCTCTGCTCACCTCTTAGCATTAGATTAAAATTCTCCTTTCAGTGCATCTCCGTTGGTGCAATTTCATTCATGTATTAATCATATTCCGGCCAAGCATGGTCACTGGGTCTCCTGACACACATCTCTGTAGAAGTCCTGAAGCTTTGCTTCATTGATTTCCTCTTGGCAAGCATACATGACTACACTCTTACATGAATTTCGCAGTAGGCTTGTCAATGCGAAATGTCCACCATCAGCACACCTGCTCCCTACTGGAGCAGTTGCAAGCGAGGTCATGTTATTATTCATTTATGCCCATTATTTACTACCAAGGCAGGATCCACAGGATTACACACCAAAAAATGGCTTGCGATCGGTTTCACGTTTTGCGGATCCTGGTGAACACTACAGACGGACAGACGCTGAATATATCTTGCTCTCTAGTCAGGACTATGATTCACCGTTCTGTCCGTCTGTCTGTTTCCCAGGTAACGCAAAAACGGGCTGAAAAACCTGCCGATCACAAAATCTCGTATTTTGGTACATTTCGCGAAAAACTGGGGTGTTTGTCAAATCCTGGACCTCACATGTTCGTGAAATGTAATATAGTAGGATCACTCTTACATATTCAATTACACGATTGCTGTCCTCGTCGATCCTGCTGCACCAGGAAAGTTTATAGACCCGAACCATTTAAACTGAAATGCACGGACTGCCATCTGTCATACCAATCGCTATACCACATATAATTAGCGGGTAATATCGCTGGGACCCCCTTTCGAGTGTGGCCAATGTAACCATAAGGCATAGAATAATATAATCGAATTCATTGACGCCACTTAGGAATAAGTCTCTCGTTATTTACGGAATGAGCTGTCGAGGGAAGCTTTGGTGCTTCTTCTTTTTAGTTGTCTTCTTTATAGTAGAAGCACGACATGCTTGTTTGTACTTGATTTTATATTCAAAATGACGTGCAAGCTCTATAGAGTATTGGTTAATAGGAGTGCGAGACTCGAAACAGAGTAAGGGCAGCAGAAGTATAAATTCCATACTTGAGGTGTGTATTACACTACTCGCGTGGACTAATGTGCATTTGCCGCGTAGATTTGTATGTCGTCCGCTCTACCAGATTATGTTGCTTTCACTGTGGCCAAATTCAACGGGCGCTGCAAGGTCCCCAACAAATCCCTCTGTACTTGCGTATAGCCGAGTATAGGATGAGAAACTAGGTCAGTAATAAAAACATCTCACGTTATTTGACATAAGAATATGTAGATGGCCTTTACAAAACAAGTAGCATACAGTGTCATCTCACAACACATGACACTTTCTGCCATGGGAATTCATATTGACTCGACATCAAATATACGAGCTCATCTGGCCATATAACTTAATATCACTCTAAAAATTAATACCAGGTGATCGTCTGGATATCTCTCTTTTTTCTCGTTGTTCTTTAGCGGCTATGTCCGCTGTTTTATTTGTTATGACGTGTATTAGAGTTTGTTTTCTCCAAATACATGGCCACATTCTCTTCTT
>CM068956.1:42622300-42639083 GCA_035128595.1 Eptatretus atami | reverse complement strand
CGAGGGGTCCCAGGATTACACCCCAAAAATGGTTGTGATCGGTTCAGCCGTTTTTGCGTTACCTGGGAAACGACAGACGGACAGACGGTGAATCATAGTCTGATAGGAGCAAGATAATTCAGCGTCTGTCCGTCTGTCTGTTCCAGGTACCGCAAAAACGGCTGAACGATCGCAACCATTTTTTGGGTGTGTAATCCTGGGACCCTTGGAGTAAAATGGGCATAAAATATATAACATGACCCCTTGACTGCTCCCGTAGGGAGCGGGTGCTTTGAGTGATGACAATTTTGATTTGCAAGCCTACTGCAATGCAATGTGAGTGATCATTGCTTTGGCCAAGAGGACCATCATATGAAGCACAGCTTCTGAACGGATGTTGTCAAGGGAAGACCAAGGACCCATGCTTGCCTGGAAGTTGATGATATAATGAAGTTTCACAACTGGGATCCTGAAAGGAAATTTTATTCTATGCAATGGGAGCAGAGGCGGATCATCGCCATCCAATAATTTTGCGCTTGACCCAAAGCTGGCATGTTCATGACCTCAATTTTTCTGGATGCGAAGGTAATCCTGCGAATTCAGGAAAATATATATAATAATATTAATTTATATATATATTATATAATAATATATATAATATGTATATATTGTTGCAGCCACGGGTACGAGACACCAGATTGTCCTCAGGGGGATTAATCCCGGTTGTCCTCTGAAGAGCCGGACCTGGGGCCCCCGCTCAAAATTAACGTTTTGGTATGGTGGGTTGTTTTAAAACCATGACGCCACCCAGTTAACCACAAGTTCCAGTATCACCATCTAATTACGCGTTTAAACTAGAGGTCACGTCGTACCTGAGCGGGGAGCGTGCCTCGGGAAAGCACAATGTTATCTCGATTAAATTTTAATTAGCCGGCCGAGCGTTTTAACCGCTGGTGCGTGCCGACTATTTTTGGTCAAATCTGTTAATTACCTCCCAGTCTATGCGAGTTCGGACAATGCTAGACAATGGAAGGAAAGGACAACACGGACAGGTTGAAATCGACAATGATTTATTAATAATAAAATAAATAAATAAAATAACTATTTTCTGAGGTAAATAAATGAATAAGTTTCAAAGCAACGCGAAATAAATAATTATCACGCAAAATCAATCAAATGACAGGAAAGAGACAAAGAGCAATGCTTATCGGGGTTGACTTACTTAGAGCTAAACAAGACAAGGGTACCCAGCAGATCATTCGGGGGGGGGGGGGGGGAGAGAAGAGTAGTCTTGCTCACCAGAGAGTAGTTGTCCGTGAAGTGAAAACATCCTGAAATGTGTGCGTGCGTGTCACGTCCGTTGCCAGCACCCACCTTGCCGTGCACCCTCTCGCGAACAGCCTTGAACGCCAGTCGACGTCTGGGTAGGGCACGGAGATTGGCTGTCGTGGGTTTAGACGCTTTTGCTGCGACACAGGCAGCTCCTCACACTTACGAAACTGGTGATGTCTAGTGACCCACACGGTCCGTTGGTGACTGACCCGTGCCTCACACGTTGGTGACCGACCTGTTCCTCACTCGTCGGCTGCTCAACACCACACACGCACGCTTGCTCAAGCACTGGGAAGGACGAATCGTCTGCGTTATTGGCGCTGGTCAGATACCCACACGCGCACCACACGCTAGCTTGCTCCTTGTATGCTTCCTCTCTGGTTGCTTCTTCCCTCGCGTGCTTCATTTCTCGCTTCTTTCTCGGCTCGCTTACCTGCTTCTTGCTCGCTCTCTCCTTTTCCTCTCTGGCTTTAATTTTTCTGCATTCTCGTTCTCCCTCTCTTACTCATTCTCTTCTCCTCCTCTTACTTCTCTACCTCAGAACGGACCTGCAATTCGTTTTATATCTGTGGCCGTCTCCCTCAGGCCGCAGAGTCCCCGCAAATCATCCACCCACTCGCGCACGTTAGCAATGATGACCCGTGCGCTCCCAAAAAGGCGGGCGTCGGCCGCTCGCGAAAGAACATTGCTGGAGAAAAATAAGGATGAGTGTCAGAGCTCAGCAAAAAATTTGTGTGACGTGTTGTCGTAAAGAAGAGAAAAAAAAACTTCCCATAGAGAGGGGATCTATTCTTTACCCTTCTCAATGCATCACATTTAAAATCCCATTAGACATGGGATGGGCTAATCTGAACATGCATTTAAGGGAAATAACTGTCTGAGGACCTGGATGTGTCCGAGTGCATTCATGAGTAAAATAGGCATCTTACTATAATTCACAGTCTGTCCGTCGATCTGCTCCCAGATACCGCAAATACGGCTGAACCAATCGCAACCATTTTTTAGGTGTGTAATCCTGGGACCCCTTGGAGTAACATAGGCATAAATATAACAACATGACCCCCTTGAAAGCTTCCGTAGGGAGCGGGTGCTTCTAGTAGTAAGAAGACGACATGCTTGTTTGTACATTTTATTCAAAATGCTCATCTATGAGTCTTGGTATATGGATTGGAGAATGAAACAATAGGGCAGCAAGATAAAAGCCAACTTGATTATACACTACTCGAAATGAGATTGCCTTATTGAGGTGTTACAGTTGTGCTAAATTGGCCAAATCACAGTCCCAATTTGTATGTACACCGAGTTGGGAGGGGTAGTATAAACTTTCAGTTTTTTGACATAAGCAATATGTAGATGGCCTTTACAAAAGCAAGTAGAGTACAGTGTCTCAGAACACATGACACTTTCTTGCCATGGGAATTCATATACGATTCAAAAAGGCATTAGGCCAAATAAAAATTAAAAAATACCAGGTGATCGTCTGGACCGTTTTTTTTTTTTTTTAGCGGAGGCCCTTTTTATTTGTTATGCGTTTGTTGTTTTTTCCAAAATGGCCACCCACTTTTAGAACCTGACAAGTCATGTACCCAACATGTCAGCTGTTTTTTTTTTAACCTCCTTCCCCACCCCCATCCCACACGAAAAAAAAATTACATGGGTCATGTACCAGACATGTCAGTTTTCTACCCCCAAGCAAATTCACGAGGCTAGGCTTATTAAAAATACAATCCACAGATCTAAACAAGTATATTAAATGTTTTGAAAAATACCAAAAAAACTACAAACTTCTTGCATCTTAAAATTATTGGCTATGCCATCTTTCGATATAGATCTTCAGTGAACATTTAATACACAGATTTACATATGTGGGATGTGGACTCACCAGCGCTCCCTGGTCCAACTTCCCACTATGGAAATTGGTGAAAACATCACCCACGTTTCATTCGTTTCTAGTTTGTTGTTGGTTAGTTTTTTTGTGTTATTGTTTAGTTTGCATCAGGACAGTAAGGTTACTGCACCTGTTGGAGAAGTAACCGTCAGTTCCACACGGGACTACCTTTTAAGCGGTGCAGCCGCTTCACTGCACCGCTTACTTCGGCCAGAGGTGTGACTTTTTTTGGGGACGTTTGACAAAAAAAATTTTGGATCCTCGTGGAGGATCTCCAAGTCTTACTCACGTTGTTGTTCTTCATCTTCTTCTTGTGGACTTTTTTGTTTCACAGCCTACAGTTTTCATCGAAATTTCCTGAAACTTGGCATAGATATGTAAAAATACTCTGCGCAGACAGTAACCATCTCCGATTTAGAAAATTCCTCCCAGAAAAAAATTATGACGTCAAAATATCTCCGCTAATAGCAATCGCCTAAAAAATTATCGCTGAAACTAGGCAAGCTTTTTGAATTCTGTTTACGGGAATCGAACAGGGCATTAGCAGAGATGAATTACCCGCACCTATGATACATCACTATGACATCATATCAATTTTTATGATGTCATTCCTATTTTTTGACATTTTTTGTTTCACAACCCAGAGTTTTCATCGGTTATTCGTAAAACTTGCCATGTATATGCAGAAAGCCCACGCGAGCATAACCATCTCCGATTTGGAAATTCTTCCTAGAAAAAAAGTTGACGTCATAATATCGCCGCTAATGGAAATCGCCTATTCCATTATCTCCGAAACTAGGCAAGCTGTTTGAATTTTGTTTGCGGGAATCAAGCGGGCATTAGCACAGATAATTATCGCAAACCTGATACATTCACAATGACGTCATATTCGTTTTTATGACGTCCTCATTAAGAGGACGAGGATCTTAGCTCATTTGAGCATGTTTATTATTATTTGGCCTTACTCACACAGCACTAATTCTGGGCAGCCTTGTCGATTCAACCAGCATCTTCAAAAAAAGTGGTATTAGTAATAATAATAAAAATAATCATAACAACAACTAGAAAACATCTCAAAATGCAAAGCCTGTCCTCGTCCGCTTTGTACACAAACTAAACTTGACGCAAACAGCGGAAAAAAAAATAATAATAAAGGTTTGTTGAAAATTTGATGACAAAAGCTCAAACGGTTAAAGAGAAAAAAAAAGTTATGGACAGAATGGACACAGGCGCAATGCAGACATGATTGCAGAACTCTGCCTGTCTCCTGCTACGTGGGCACACAATAATATTCATAATATGAAGAATTTGTGAGGCCTTCATTCGAGCGATACCATAACCTCTCGACTCAAGAGGATGTTTATTTGGACAGCAGGACTCAAGTTAGTTATTCAGACTCGTCTATTTCAACAAGCTACTACTCAAGTAAAGAATCACAAAATGCAACCTCAATGCAAATTATAAGTTATAATACAAAATGTGAGATAAAGATCTCAGCCAGGACAGGAGGAACAACCCTTTGCCAATACATATGAATAGAAAACAGCTCATGAAAAATGGTTTCAGAGGTCAGGGGTCAAAGAAAATGAAAAAAAAGTTTCACAATACTATTAAGCACTTTGACAGTCAGGGTATAAAACGAGCTCCTGTTGATGAAAAAGGTGATGAGAAAATGAACGAAAGTTTATTTTGGGGCTTATTAGGTTTTCTTTGCTCGTTAACTTACAATCCTCCTGCAGACCATCCCATAGTGCTTTTATTCCGATTCGTAACTTTTATCCATCCTCTCTCACATCCTCTTTTTTTCCTGGAAAATATATAAGTACCAGCTCTGTTCCTGCCTTCAGCTGCTTGCTTAATTGTTTGATCGATGGCTCCCGGGATGGTTCAAGAGCAGCCTGCGGCCCGAGCCTGTCCCTAGCTGTCCCGGCGCAGCAATTCACTCTGACCCAAGGTCCAAGCCATTTTGTATGATATCCTCATGTGTCATGGCAGAATTCCACTGTCACACTCAAGGGGCTTTGTGTGCATGGCTGTTTTGGCCAGGGAGGCAGGTGCAAAGTGTTAGGAAGTTTGCGTCCTTGACGTGAACCAGTCCTCCAAGGATCAACTGTTTTGACATTTTCACATCGTCGTTAAAGTCAGAAAATTAGACATTGCAGAAACACATCTAAACGTCCAACATAATCATATAATTTCCCCATGACAACTTGTTTTAATCATGAACTGCTTACAAAACAACAAGGGAATTGTCATGTATAATAAAGGTAGACATTCTAATTTATTTCAAATTTTTGCAAAAATAAACTATTTTGACTTGTAATCAGTGTGCTATCTGATATATGTGCATAATATCCTTTTATATAAATTGAGGATATATGTATTAGGAAAGATGACACAGTAAAAAGCTATTCTGTCCACGTAGCCTGTGTTAAGTCTCCACATCAATATTGCACTTCTTATGCTCCACAATGGCAATACCTGTAAGGTTATCCAAAATAGATTTTATGTCACCCAATAAGGAAAATACACACACCACTTAGCACCAATCAATTGGCCATACACAATCCCAATCATACATACTTGTATTCGTGTATTGAAGAAAAAACAAAGAAAGAAATACATTGGCATGTCTTGGACAATTGTGAATATCTGATCCATATATATTTTAGAATGTCCCTTGCCTATTCATATATTCTTGCAAACTCCAAGTATGTGTATTATTCTTTTGAACTAGTCAAGTCAACTTTCCATACATCCACAACTCTTTCAAGAAAAACTTTTCTGCATACAAACTGTACTGTCCAAGTAAAACATAAATCCTTGTCTCAATCCTGTTTTTAGTTTTCTTTCAACTCAAAGTTGTGCCCTCTGGTCTCATCTACGCGTACCTACAACCAGAACATCTTGCATCTACTTTGTCAATTCCTTTTGACCTCTTGAATCCTTTTACCATATCACCATGTAATCTCTTTTCTTCAGTGGCCTGCAAAAGTATTCCCCCTCCACCATTAATGTCACATTTAGATGAATTACGAATTATCTAGAAACCATTTCCAAATGAACTTTTGAATTCACAACTGAAGAGATCAAACTAAACATGTTATAGTTCAAGGTTACATGTCAGGAATATCTGCAAAAAAACATGTAAAAATCAAAACTTACTGGTTGCAAAAATATTCAGCCCCTGAGGTCAATACTTGGTGGAAGAACGTTTTGCAGCAATGACTATCAATCTTTGTGAGTTGGTCTCCACCAGCTTTGCACAGTGGCATGGTGAAATCTTTGTTCATTCAAGTTAAAATTGCTTTCTTTCTGCCAAGTTTGATGGGGATCTTCGATGGACTGTAATCTTCAAATTTCGCCAAAAATGTTCATTTGGGTTCAAGTCAAGACTTGGACGGGGCCACTCAATAACATTTATTTTCTTCTTATTCAGCCACTCCAATGTGGCTTTAGCTTTGTGCCCTCGGATCATTGTTCTGCTGAAATGTGAATCTCCTGCCCAGTTTCAGATTCATGGCCGATTCAAGCAGGTTTTCATCAAGGATTCTCCTGCACTTTGCACTGTCCATTCTATCCTGACAAGCCTGCCAGTCCCTGCTGATGAAAAGCAGGGTTGACTGAGTGATGTGCAGTGTTGGGCTTGCACCAGATGTGACGCTTATAATTTAGACCAAAAACTCCAATTTTTATCTCGTTTCTCCACATGCCCGCCGTATCATCAAGATGCTTTTTTGCAAACTCCATACTAACTTTTAAATGCGTCTTTTTCAGTAATGGCTACTTTCTTGTCACCTGTCCATGGAAAACAGCTTTGTGAGGGGAACGGGATATTGTCGATTGATGAACACTGATCCACATCTCAGACACAGAGCCTTGCAGATCTTTCAATCAATGTTGGATTTACAGTGACATCCCAAACCAGTTTCCTGCTTGCCCAGCTGCTGAGTTTGGATGGGCAACCTGATCTGGGTAGAATTTGGGTGGTATGATACGTCTTCTACTTCTTAATGATGGATTTCACCATACTCAAAGGGATAATGAGTGATTGAAATCTTCTTGTAATCCTCTCCTGAACAGTGCTTCTCCACCACTTTATGTCTGACTTGTTTGGAAAGCTCCTTGGCCTTCATGTTTACCTTGTTGGTTGATCAAGTGAGTTACACCTTAAACTGCCATATCTAAGTGGGGGAGATTAATTTTCAAGTTAAATCATGAATCAAATGCAGATGAAACCCATTATACTTATTTTATAACCTGTAAAATAAATAATTTGATGCTGAAGTGATTGAGGGTTGATTGGGCAAAGGGTTTGAATACTTATGCAACTGAGAATCATCTGATTTTCTCTGTTAATCTTAGTTTTCCATATTTTATCGCTTTTGAGGATTTTGTGAGGACTATATATTAAGCTTGATTTGAAAGCATCATTGAAATAAGCTCAGCTGGCATCAAAATGTGAAAACTTTTGGAAAGGTGAAGGGGGGGGAGGTTGAATGCTTTTGCAGGCCACTGTACTGTAAAAAGCCCTGTTCTTTTGAACCTTCCATTGTCACTAAGACTCATAAATTCTTCCAACGATGAAGTTGCCCATGTTAAACCCTCTCTCCTGCACCGATATCTGTTATAACAAGAAGCGAATACTTCGATATCGCATGGCTGGGGGCAGTAAAAGTCGAGGTTAAGAATGATGAAACAATTTTGCAGCTTATAAAATTTAATGTAGACACGGTGAATTAGCATGCATGATGGGAAGAGTTGTGACGATGGACAAATTTCTATTTATAGCCCTCAGATGAAAGGGACGTACGCTGCCATAAGTGTGACAGAAGACACAGGACAGAATAGCCAATTATTTAACAGCGCGATGTCGCCGCGCTGTAATAACCACTTCTGTCACCAAAAAAAGAGGAAGAAATCACCTCCACAAGACGTTTTAAAACACTTCTGGTGAAAAACAATGAAGAACGAGAGTTACAACGCTGCGCGTCAACAACCAACGGAACAGGAAGATTATCACTTCCTGCTGAGAAAATCAACTTCCGGCGTCACACAGAAAACGATTCAGCAACAAAAACGTCGCTTCTCCGCATTAACCCGCCACACAATTCACCCGCAATCTCCGCCCACAATACACCGGCAATCTCCGCCCACAATACACCCGGCAATCTCCGCCCACAATACACCCGGCAATCTCCGCCCACAATTCACCCGGCAATCTCCGCCCACAATACACCCGGCAATCTCCGCCCACTCACACCAAACAATAAGTGTGACAGAAGACCAGGACAGAATAGCCAATTATATAACAGCGCTATGTCGCCGCGCTGTAATAAGGTGCCAAAACCAAGACATACCCTACATGTGGTCTATACAATGCTGCCACTACCTCTTAAAACTTGTACATGTCTCTCACAATACATTCCAAAATCCAATTTATTGCAGTCACGACAGGGGTGTCTACTTTAATGTTCTGGCAACAATTGTCCAAAAATATTTTTTCCTAATCAACTCAAAAAGGAATCAGACACCCGGACATGTTAACATAATCTCTGTTACTACTATTCATCCCAAAAAGTACAACTTACTTTTTTCTACATTAAATTTCTACAAACCGGGACTTTCTTCCAAAATTTCCAGACGCTTATGGAACTGAAAACTTCTTCCTCACTATTGACTTAAGCCCCTTGTGTTGTCTCATCTGCAAGTTTTGCCACTGTGCCATAAACACCACCTATTCCATCATCCAGCACCAAAAGGAAGTTATGTGTGTCACGTGAAGCAGCCATTGTCAGCAGCAGCAGCAGCAGCTTCAATGTACGTGAAGCAGCATGTATATTACAAGTCAGGCCAGATCAGATCTGTGACTTGCTACAGGTATCATGTAAACCTGTACGAACCTGCTTCATGGTCGGGTTGTCGGCGACTAAACCATCTCCCCACCAAGTTTTCTGGCGAGGAAGGTGTATGGATATGAACACCCAGCAGGATTAAAAACAAAACTGTCAAAGGGCAGAGGAGCTCCATTTGAGCCAACGAACATCCCCATCTAGTGCCCAACTGTGTCTGCAGACACCCTCCTGAAGTTGGGATACCTTTTTTTTTTTTTTTAGGAGATTGGTGGCAGAATTTCCACTCCGGCCACTGTAAAACCCTTTACAAAACAAAACACTACAAAACGAGAAAGAAAATTGAAAACCCACTCCATGGGAGTACCTCCTGTGCAGCTGCCCTCCATAGGCAACTCACCGGATGGCGGGATTGGGGCAAATCCTCCAAGAACCCCACTCTTTGATGATGGGAAGAAAGCCATGGGGTAACCTTCCTGGGTCAGATTGCAGGAGTGCGTGTCGTGATGGTGCTCAAGTGTCATCCACGAGACGGTGGTCTCCTTGGGTTAACGTGAGGTAGTCCCTTCGGGTGGGTGCCAAGAATGTCCTCTCCCGAAGAGAGGATGATCACCGGTCTCTGTTATCATCTGAGCTCAAGCATTTGAACATCGGTATTACAGCACTCTCTGAGGTCCGGAGACCAGATAGTGGCGAGATCATGGTGGGTGGTTATGCCTGCAATTGGTCTGGTCACTGATGGTTACCATGCCCAAGGAGTTGCTTCAGCTGTGTCCAATAAGCCGATTCCAATGGTAATTGAGGTAGCACCGGTCACCGAGCATATTATGAGACAAAAGATTTGTCACTCCTTGGGTGTCATTTCTCAGGTCTCTGTATATGCTCTGACTGAGGCGAGTGATCTCACTGTGAAAAGGACATTCTATGCTACGGTTGAGTCTGTGGTTGATCAGTGCCCCAGGCGAGACACTCTTCCAGTCTTGGGGGATTTCAACGCGTTAACAGGAACTGATAGGGATGGTTATGAGACATGTCTTGGTTCCCATGGGTCTGAAACTGTGAACCAGAATAGCACGAAGTTCCTTGACTTTGCAAGAAGTCATGGACTTAGGATGGCTGGTTCATGGTTTCAGCACCCACAGGCTCATCGTTGGACTTGGAATTCTGACACTGGCAGTGTGCCAAATGAGAATGACCAGGTGATCATTGATGGTCACTGGAGGACGATTCAGAATGGCAGGGTCTACCGGAGTGCTCAGTTCCTCAAAACTGACCATAGGCCTGTAGTAGCAACTCTGAAGTTGCAGCTTAAATCCAGGAGAATGGTACCATCCCACACTAGAATAGATGTTGGCAAGCTCAAGGATGAGAGGGTAGCTGGGGAGTTTACGAACAGGCTGAGTGGATATTTTGGGGGTCTGAGTGCTTTAGGGATCCTGAAGAGTTGTGGAGTGCCTTCAAGACCACCATCCTTGATGCTGAAGTGGGATATCTTGGAACTCACTGTGGGGCAAAGAAGACTGAAGGGACACTGGATGTCTCTCAAGGGACACTGGATACCATTGACCAGTCGCAGGGCCAGGCTGAATGGCAGAGCTGAACTGTTCATGGAGTTGAGGCATAAAACTGGACGTGCGCTAAGGGTGGACAAGGAGGCCTATGTGCGAAGATTCTGTGAGGAGGCAGAGCATCACCTGTGGTCAAATGATGCTCATCCTGCTTACAGGGGAATTCACGCATTCGTTTGTCCAAGGCCGTCCTTCGGTGTACTGCAGTTAGAGCAGATGGTGGAGGGCTCTTGACAGAGGAGTGTAAAGTGAAGGCCTGCTGGGCCGGTTACTTTTGGAGACTGTACCAGGCTGATCCAACAGCTGTCGAGTTGAATGTCAGGGGTGTTGCAATCCCTATTGCTGACCGTCCAATCAACTGTGGTCCACCTTTGTTTGTGCAAACAGAGGCTGTGGTGAACTGGTTGAAATGCGGTAAAGCTCCAGGGATCTGTGGCATCCATGCTGAACTTCTCAAGGCTGGTGGAAATGCTGCACTCGTGTCACTGCATGCAGTTGTGCTCTGCCTGGAACACAGGCATCATCCCAACTGACTGGAAGAGGGGCCTTGTTGTCCCTCTCTGGAAAGGGAAGGGTGATCGCCAAGACTGCAACAACTACCGAGGGGTGACACTGCTTTCAATGCCAGGCAAGGTCTTTGTTTGGATAATTCTTGATAGGGTTTGCCACTATCTGCTTGAGCACCAGCATCCAGAGCAGTTAGTCTTTACACCAAAGAGGTCAACGATTGACCGTATCCTTGTTCTCGTGGTCCTCACCAAACGCAGATGAGAGTTTCGGCAGGGGCTGCTTGCAGCCGATGTTGACCTCTGTAAAGCGTTTGATGCAGTAAATCGGGATGCCCTCTGGAGGATTCTTGGTCTTTGTGGGGTGCCACCAAAACTAATCAATCTGATGTCTGAACTATACTCTGGTACAGAGAGTGCTGTGAGATGTGGTGATGCCATCTCTGACTTATTTACAGTTGTTACTGCAGTACGTCACGGGTGTGTACTGGCCCCCACACTTTTCAGCATTTGCATGGACTGGATTCTGGGGAGGATGGCGGAGAGATCAAGCTGCACTGCATCATTTGGGAATGTCAAGATCTCTGACCTTGATTTCGCAGATGATGCAGTCATATTTGCAGAGACTCCAGATATTCGTTTGGGGGCCCTTGTGCTGAATGAGGAGCAGGAGCCACTGGGATTACGGTTTTTCTGGGTCAAAACTAAGATCCAGGCTTTCAATGACATCTTGGATGCTGCTACCCCATCTGTTCCTGTTTGTGGTGAGGGTGTTGAGGTCTCAGAGAGATTCACTTACCTTGGCAGTGACATTCTTGTCTTTGCTGGCTGTGAGCCAGAGGTCAACAGATGTCTGGGTCAGGCCAGGGGAGTCATAAATCAATTGGACCATGGGATGTGGCCGTGCCAGTACCTGTGTGGGAGGACGACAGTCCAAGACTTCAGGACCTTGGTGCCTCCAGTCTTGCTCTATTGGTGTGAGACTTGGACTCTGACCAGGGATCTGAGATGGAGGCTTGATTCCTTTGGTACGAGGTCTCTGGGGAGAATCCTTGGCTATCGCTGATCGGACTTTGTGTCCAACGAGCGGTTGGTGAGAGAGTCAAATGAGATTTGTTACCTGCATAGTCCGTGAGCATCAGCTGTGGCTGTATGACCACGTGGCTCATTTTCATGACGCTGATCCTGCTTCCAGATTCACTCAGCGAGGGAGCCTCACGAGTGGAGAAGGCCAATGGGCCGACCACGTGCCTATTGGTTGCAGCAGGTGGATCAGCATCTCAAGGAGATGGGCATGGGCCAGAAATCTGCATGGGAGATGGCCAGACGGAGGCGCCTCGAGTACCGTCGGAAAGTGGACACAACGACGCGTTGATCTGGCACATGGCTCCTATACCTGACCTGACCTGAGATTTGTCAAGATTGAAAGACATGTTCCAAGAGTTGGACCAGCTTGTGATTTTATCCAGATATGCAGAGGAAAGAGGCTGCTGCCTGCCAATCTGAGGGATGGCAGATGGTATGGCAGAGGGTGGAGTCATCAGCAAAGAGATAAAGAGGATTTTCCAGAGAATCTGAGAGATCGCTGATGAAAACCAGAAAAAGAACAGGTCCCAGAACACTGCCTTGAGGAACTCCAGCCTGGACAGGAAGAGGGGATGAGAGAACTCTGTTAAGGGCCACACATTGGGTGTGATAGGAGAGGAAGTCTGAGACATAAGTGGAAATGTCCTTGGATACCATAGGAAGAGAGTTTGGTGTGCAGTTTGAGGTGTCAGATCGTATCAACGGCATGTGATATGTCAAGGGAGATCGCTCTGATTTCATGTCTGGCATTGAGGATCTCCATCCATTGCTGGAAAAGCAGAAGTAGCATATCTTGGGTAGAGTGACCTAGTCTGAATCCAAGTTGAAGATTGGAAACCAAGCCAATGGAGAAGAGAAAGGATTTAATATCTGAAGTGATGATGGATTCCATAACCTTGCTGATTGGGAGAAGGCTGTTTGGTCTGTAGTTACAGGGATCTGTCTTTGCACCTTTTTATGCAAAGCAGTAATGTTTGCTGATTTCCAAGTGGATGGCAGATGACCTTGAGCAAATGAGAGGGTGAATATAAGAGAGGGGGTGAGCAAGAGCAGCAGAGCAGGTTTTTAGGATACGTGGGCTGATGCCGTCTGGACCGGTTGCAGAATCAGAGTCGAGGTTTGAAAGCAAGCTCTCCACCTTGTCAGGAGAACAGGACACAGAGTCCAGGAACAGTTGGGTGCGACTGTTTAAGGTGTGCACAAAAAGCTACAGGTTTGGGACACAAGTTCATCGTGGTTTGCATCAACTTCACTCAAAGAACCGTTTTTTATTTGGTGTTTTCATTAGTAGCACAGACTGGGAACAATGAAAGAGAACAGTTTTTAAAATTTGCTTCATGGAAAACGAATCTTCATGAAGGCTAGTTTTGCGATGTGTGAGTGGGCAGGTGGAACAATTGATGGAATGAACAGAACATAGATCGAAGTTCGCTAACCACCATGGGAACTCTCCACGTTTTCTATGGTGGTTAGAAAACTTCTATCAACGTTCTTGTTGATTCCATCCATCGTTTCCAATTTGCTATTTGTTTGAAATTATCTATTTCTACTGTGGGCCTGATATTTATGACAACTTCAGTTAACGCTATGATGATGGGGGCATGTATTGATTACATACACCGACCCCCAAAAAAATCACAATTTTGAAACGTCCTGCCCCCCACCTCCCGCCATATGCCAAATAACATGACTCTCCTCTCCTCAATCCTTTTCCACCATTTTTAGTCAATTTTACTTTCATTTTTAGTCATTCCTCTATTTGTCAACTTTGATGCCCCCCCTCCCCCAACACCCTGATCCCCACGCTCTTTGCTCCCTGTGCATCCTTGATTAATATATGGCCCATGATGGAATGATAGAATCTGATTATAGTCAGTCCTGGAGCGTATAACATATCAATCACATTTGAAGTTGTGGGCTTGCTGTTTCTCAAGGAATCTAACCACAAACGCTACAGTGACGGAACATTAAAATGATAGATATTGATATAATTCATGCAGGGAACCTTGTTCAATTGATAAGTAGTGATAATTTGTGGACATACTCAAAATCAGAGATTCAAAACAGATACAAAAGAGAGGTCTGTCACAGGTGTTTTGGCAAATCGAATTAGCTGAAAAGGCCAGTGGAGGAAAACCAGAGTAAGTTCTCAAAAAGGAATCAGACGAATACCTGGGCTTGAAGAACTTGAAATTGATGAGTCGATAAAATGCCTACCTTGGTAATTATTTCTCACAGAAGAAGGGGGTTCAGGTGGAGGGTGGTGGGTGGTGTGGGGAGGGAGAGGGGAGTGGAGGGTGTGTGGGTGGTCTTTCTTTCTTGTAGCTGCAATTCTTGCATTTGCTTTCACAGGTTTCTGAAATGGTGCAAATGAACAGATCCCACCTTATCACATTGAATTCTCCATCTATTCTTTACGAGCAAATACCACCCATCGCTTCGCTGATGGGAATACTAAGAGAGGGGGAAGCGTAGATCAGGCTTTCGATGACACGAGTAAGAAAAGTGGAAAAAAAAACAAAAACATTTTGAGCACTTCATTAATAAACCGTTGCAGCCTGTTCCAACTCAAGGCATTGTTGAGCAGGCCGAACAAAATGGCGATTTAACACCAAGCAAAGGAGAGTAACATGACCGAGGATGAACCTTGATAAATGATAATTAAATAAGGCCGTCAATTTCTTCAAAAGGGGCGTTTTAATTAACCCAAACACCCAATTTTCATTCATGCACTCCCTTTGAGTTTCCTTAGCATACATGCAAAGTTTGGGGCCACTAGGTTTCATGGTTTTGGTGTTATGGAGGAGAAACACACACACACACACGTCAGGTCACAAGATGAAAGAGTGAGATCATGATGATTGCAGCACCAGAAACAGAGATATGGTGATGATGTAAAATAATAAATAAAATAAAAAGAGCTGTGCAAGCTAAAAAATAAAATAAACAAACACCTTTCCAACATTCTAATGAACAAGCTTCATTATGCCAGGCAACATTGTCCGACATCAACATGATCTACAAAAGTGAATACATTATTTGTGGGTCATAAAGATTAAACAGCACTCTAGTGATCCAATGCCAAAGAACATTTGCAGGTTTGACTCCTACTATTCATTCAGCAGGCAGGATGCCCTTTATATAAAGTGAATTTTGATGGCTTTTTTATTTTTGCAGTGGTCAAATGCCTTCCAAACCTCATCCTTCTGTAAAAAGCAAATGTTGGATTTTCTTCTAATGTTCTGAGGCTTCACTCACCCAGAGCCTTGATATCCACACAGTGTTGCACAAGACACCACCTTGCATATGAACCGAGACTTATTCCAGACCTATACTAACAGTGTTCTGGAGCTCTA
Source organism: Eptatretus atami (assembly GCA_035128595.1). NCBI lineage: Eukaryota > Metazoa > Chordata > Myxini > Myxiniformes > Myxinidae > Eptatretus > Eptatretus atami. The sequence continues at coordinate 42,623,516 of CM068956.1, read as the reverse complement.
GGCTTCAGATGCTGAAAAGGAAAAGGAATCTCTCTCCTTTACAGGCTTTGGATAACACAAGTTACAGCAAAATAATCCCACGAGAACATGCCACCTCAAACCGCAATATAAATTTCCAAAACAAGATTCCTGGAACATGACATTTGGCTAAAAAAAAAAAAAAACAGAATAAAAAATAAATAATAAAAAAAGAAAGTGCCAAACCTGACCAGAGCAGCCAAATTACTCTTGCTTGCTTTAAATCATGGCCCCTGCTGTTTTAGCATTTGGGTTCCCTTGGCCAGAGGGGGCTCTGGCCACTTGAGGCCTCAAGAGCCTGGGCCAGATCTCGAAGGCTGCGGACAGCAAACAAATGGACGGAACAACAGATGGGAAGAGAAAGCAATGAAGGAGAAAAAAAAAACTCAGTGCCCAGAAAAGGGTGGTGGCAGCACCCAGTCAAGGGGTTAAGCAAATTGCTCATTTTGGGGGCCCATGGGGCTGTCACCGTAGCAACTTATTAATTCCATGCACAAGTTGCACGACTTGGAGCGATTCATGGACTTGGCAATCGACATAACCAAGCCATGGGGAGATCGAGTTGGGGGGACTAGATTCGTCCTGCCAACAACACACTTCCACACCTGCTCGCATGGCCTCAGCTGGGGAGAAACATCCAGCATGATGTCCTCCGAAAATCATTTTCAGAATGCGCTCTCTCTCTCTCTCTCTCCTTCCCACCCAGAGACGTTATATCCGGCCACCTGGCTTTGCACCTGCTGTGTGTTTTCAGCTTAGGGAATTGCCAAACGTTATTTTCTTCGGCATGAGATGAGTGGGTTTATGGAGTCCACAAGGCCTTCTCAGCTACTACTCGAACAGCATCTGAATTCCATTGGTTAACAGAATTTTGGGAACAAGGTCTTGGAAAGGCAGCAGTCAGCAGAACTTAAGATAAACTTGATGAGCTTTACATGATTCTGGTTTGTTATTGCATCCTATTATCCAAGTCCCGATGTCATGTTCAGCTTGAATGCTCAAACAATCAAAAGTCCACAACAATGGATTGTAATCGTCTTTTTAATTATTATCAGTATGAACTGTACAATGGGTTGACAACCTGGCATTCCTTGGGGTACTGAACTTAATAGTAGGTGGAAACCTCCAAAATATCTCTCATCTGTTAAACCGATAGGATGACAAGCTGAGAGTTCCAAGGTATCGTCTGTGCCTTTGG
>CM068956.1:42607570-42622290 GCA_035128595.1 Eptatretus atami | reverse complement strand
TTTGAATTTGCATCGTTGATTTTTTTTTCTTGGAGCCAATAATGGGATAAGGAGAAATTAAACCTATCTTTCTTTATTTTATATTCAAGTGGAGGAAGAAATACTGAAATGCTTGCTGAGCAGCTGCTATTTTTTTGAAAGATCGCATATCTCATTAGGGGGCTGTGTACCATGCTCTCATCTACAAGGCAAACGTATGAGTCTATTTCCTGTCGACACACCTTCCCAAGTCTTTGCCTCCTAGGCAAACACAGATGCATCGACGTGTTTCACCGCCAATTCCCACCATCTGGTCCTTATATACTTGCTCAAAGAGTTTCGCTGGCCACAGTCAAATGCAGAAGCCTTCCGGGCAATGCAATTAGGTACTTGCTCTTGAAAGATAGCTGAAAATTCTGGCTCGAGTCAAAAGTATTTGTGTGAAAATCCTCAATGTGTCTTTGCTGAAGCAAACCAGGGAGAAAGGTAACTGGCTTAACAGGACAGAGATGGACCTTTTATTCAGAATGCCAAGTGGAAAGAAAGAAAGAAAAAAAATGTGATGCACATCATCGCTGTACAAATTTAATTTACATTTAATGCCAGCACTTTGTCCTCCAGCTTTCACAATGGGGAATGAAAAATACACAAATCATGATCGAGTTGCACGTGACTGTTGAAGCCTCGTCAAAAATATATATATATTCTACTTCCTACCACCTCCACTTTCCTTGCCCCGTACCTGCCAGTGTCCAATGTTTCCTGCGGAGCTAATCCTGGACAGATCACCTTTAACATTTCAGGCAAACCCATGAAGGCCTGACAACACAGCCGACTCTGACAGACAAGGCCTCAACCTGCATAGGCAAATCTATGCTCCAAAACAAGTCTTGCTGACCATCATTTACTGGCTATACATATTTGTTCTTCTTGCACTTATCAACCTAAAGTAGTTCACAAAATGTCCACTCTTTACTGAACTTGCACTGCAAATACCAACTGATTCGATGGCAAAATAATAATCGTGTATGTATTAAATTCCGAATCCTCCAAAACAACAATAATAACATAATCAACCATTCACATCCATCAAACATCACAACAAATAACAGGAATTCACATTGTTGCAACAATATGTGCATCGTATACATTTGGTTTGTATAATTTGTTCAGGGTGCCAATGCTAATTCGTGCGGACTCTTTATGAAAGAAAGGAGTGGAATATTCAATAACAATAATAATACCATTCCTTTTGTGTCGAAAAGGCAAATATGGCTGCCGAGCTAGTTTCATTTGCGAGAAGCACAGTCCTGGATGGGTCGCCACTCCGCCGCAGGTTACCCCAAATTGTTATCATCCCAGTAAGCCGGTACTCATTTTGCCGACCTCGGACGGATGACAGGCTGTCAACCCCACCTGGTGTTAATTCAACGGCAGGCAGGGGCTCAAATCAGGACCCTGAGGTCCCATGCCAGCCACCTTAACCACTAAGCCAACATCAGGTGAAGTGGAATATTTAACATCCATCAATTAATTATAGCAGACAGGACACCCAGCTTAAAGTCAATTTGAGGGTTGGCACACTTTATTATAAAACACCTTGCCCATGAAGCACCAGACAGTTTTTAGTTGGGTCGGGAATCGAACCCACGATAGACAGCTCAAAAGGTAAATGCGCTAACTCTGCCTCATCTTGGCGGACCTCGAGACAGCTGTTTAATCGAGAAGACTTTGTGAAACAGGTGGTTCCTGGTAAGCAGTGACAGTGGCACTCTTGAGAGTTCCCGTTTTCTCACTGCAAATTTGAAGGTTGATAAAGTATAGTTTACAGTCTGATGTAACCTGCTTATTTAATTAATTACCTTGATTGCAGATCCCAACAGTGTTTTCTACTGTTGAGTACATTTGGTTCTACTTGCGAAATTTCCAGCAACAGTTGTTATGCTTGCTCTCAAAAACCCACAGCAGTGCAGCCGTCACAGCAGTCAGTTAAACAGCTTTGCAATGATGTGACTTGATGCAACCTAACTGGATCCGATATCTTGGCAGTCACCTGCAATACTGTGCTTGTGTTGCTCAAGAAAAGAAAACAAAAAAGTTTCCAACTGACTCACACCTTCATCATCAACTGCAGACGAATCAAGAATTCACAAATTCTGCAGTCGGTAATTGAATTGCTGACATTTGTGGAAGTACAAACTAAACTAGAGCCAGAGATTGATCATGTGACATGTCAAAGAAAAACAAAAACATGGCTCTTTCCATCTGGATTTCTGGTATTCTTTTTAACAATTCTCGAAGGCTCGGGAGGAGCCTTGTACGCACACGACGTGCAACACAAGGACATTTGTCGAGACATACTTTTACATCAATTGCAAGGACTTTTGCAGACAATGCATAAATCTGGACCAGTATATGGTATTTGAACCTGGAATAACAGCATCATGAACGATGTACTCAGATGGGAATTCAAACAAGGCAACCTGAATTTGAACTTGGCCCGAATCCAATATTTATGACTCAGTACAGCTTTTTGGGGTTTTATTTATTTACTTATTTTTTTAAACACTTTTTCATTCCATTTTGATGAACGATCGCTGTAGTTAGCCTGATATATTATATTGCATCGAGTCTTTTTGTTAGGGCAGAGACTTATCCGAGATTGAAAATTTGACTTCCCCGATGGCAAAAAACTCATGCATTGCTGGGAAGCTATGTAGAAAGGAACAAAACTGTGTGCTGAGTTTCATTCATGCAGGACCATTGGTTCATAGTTTGGAAGTGAGGGGGTTGGGGTTAAGGAGAAAAAGGGGGGGGGTCGTTTATCCTCCCACCTGTGTTTTACCAACATGAAATCTCTCTTTTCTCTTCTCCACTTTGCTCTGCCAAACAGCAGGTGAGTAGTGTCAAAGCTGTCCCCTGGAAAAAAAATTGCACTGGGTGGTTTACCTTTGCTTTCCTAGTGGTAGTCGGGGAAGGAATTTGCAACTTGGCCAGGCTGCCGGCAATAGCTCGCTTTCACTTCATCGAAAGACACTGTGGGATATTTAGCGTCCACCAGCTAATGCCGGCAGATGGGACGCCCCGTTTAACGTCCAGCCGAAGGACGGTACACTTTATGATGCAACGCCCTGCCCAGGAAAGACCAATCCAACAGTTTATATTAATTACCAAAAAGTCCAGTATACAAGAGTGGACAACATTATAATTGGATCTGTAAAGGCTCAGGAACAGAACCCAGACGAGACAGTTCAAAGGTAAGTATGCCACTCTACACCATCCAACCTGATCCTAAATCATCAGAAGTAGCAGATTAGATTGTCTGAGATCAGGCCAATTTCCAAAGGCAGAGCCAACCAAGTCAAATTCATGGAAAGTGAATAATGGGTCAAAGGTCAACCCACAACCAACAAGTTGCATGGCTTGTACACCAAGAAGAATGGATGAGATACTCAAGCAGACTCTGCTAGAGAGGATAAAAGAGGATGTTAAACAGTACCATCCAACAACCCCAACAATGTTCTTTGGTAGTTACGCCATGCTCTGTTAGTTGTGGTTCATCTGTTGTGATGTTTTCAATATTGCTCTGCAGTAAAGCAACTACTGTTTTTACTCTCAGGCACAATTCCAAATACCATACTTATTACACATTGCATCAAATTTTTCGAAATTGCAACTTCCCCCCCCCCCCCCCCCAAAAAAAAAGCAGCAAGACCCTCGATTCAATTTAGCCTCACGTGCAACAATTATGCAATTCCATGATATACTGTATATTAGAGAAGCAATTGAAATGAAGTTGAGAAATTAGTTTAATGCAGTTGATAAAACACACGGTTTATCACGTTTGTTTGTTTGTTTATTTATTTATTTATTTAAGCAAGCCATTTTTTTTCTTTTTTTTTTTTCCTCTTTTTGGAAATCACTACCTAAAGCATTGCTGGACTTATTTCACAGAAACGGAACAGAAATAAGTAAAATTGTACAATTATTGAGCTGAGAATTAATTAAATAAATGTTTTTTAAAAAATAAAAAAGGAGAAAAAAGAAAAATTGTGCTAAACCTGCACATTTGCTCAACATTTAAACAAATGAATGACATGAAAGAAGGACTCTTTCTTCACTCAACCGGTTGGGAAACAAGATTAATTGGAACATGCAGGGCTCAAATATATTGCTCCGAAATTAAAAGATTACTCATGTTTTCGTTTTCTATAATTCACCTTCGAGTTCTTTTCAAAATAAATGTTCCAATGAATGGCCAAATGTCTTGGTTTGGGTCCTGGTATGTTTCACGATAATTCTACGTCCTTCTGCATGCCTTGCACCTCCGAAACTCAATTTCAAAAAAAAAGAAGTTTGTTCTTTTCGGGTTACTTTTCTATTTACCCGACGAACATTTGAATAGCAGATCAAACAGCTATTCATGCTTTCCTTGGTTTGAAAACAACTTGGAGATGTCACTGGGATTGTGACATTACATTGTTTCGATTTTTTTATGGAAGGTCTGAGACTCATGTAAGGACTGACACATACAATTGTAACTTGGTGAAAAAAAATTTTTGCTTCATTCATTTGTCGAACATTTATTTTGAAAATAACTCCAAGGTAAATTATAGAAAACGAAAACATGAGCAATCTTTTAATTTCGGAGCAATATATTTGAGCCCTGCATGTTCCAATTAATCTTGTTTCCTAACCGGTAGGTTGGTCTGGAGTGCTTGTCAGTCTGTCTGTTTATTAGTCACACGATTTTTGGCAACACTTTTCAAGCAATCGTTCTAAAAAAAAAATGTGTGTATGTAGTTGACTGGCCAAGGACAGCAATGCTGAATTTCAGTAAAGGTCCGAATCTGGATCTGAGAATTTTTTTTAACGATTCCTCACCATTGAGAGATGGGGCTAAAAACGATATTGCATGATCTCAAAAAGTCGTGGACAGATTCGGATTAAAGTTAGTGGACACATTGGGTGTGTGGCAAAGACCAATTGATTCAATTTTTATGAGGATCTAAATCTGATAATTTTTCAAGCAATTCTTCACCATCGAGAGTAAGGCCAAAAATGATACGTATCACAATATCTCAAAAGGATATGGATAGATTCATATGAAACTTGGTGGACAGGTTGGGAGTGTGACAAGGACGAATTGATTCAACTTTGGTGAAGGTTCGAATCCGGATCCAGATACGAGAATTTTTAAAGCGATTCTTCACCACTAAGAGATCGGGCCAAAAAACTATGCATCACATGAGATCTCAAAAAGTTGTGGACGAATTACAAAACGAGGTGGACGAGTTGATTAAGTGACGAAAACAACCCGATTCGATTTTGTTGAAGGTCCCGATTCAGATCCAACCTATCAGTGCATACCAAAATGTAAACTCTTCAGCCTGGCGGAGGTATATGCTCTACCAAATGCTGCTCCATTTCGCCAAGTATCAATCTACAAGTGATATTTCTTTTTTTATACCGACAGCAGGTGGCATTAGGGAAAGTGATGCAACCTCCTGGAGTACAATAGGAGCCTCTTGTCACATCATTTTTCCTTTTTAGTCAGCAAGGCAATCAAGAAGAAATCTCGCACTGGCTCCATGGGATGCCAACCCACGGTGTCCAGGTGTACATCCATGCTCTAGCATCGAATGCTGAGCCTCAACCAAGCAAGAATATCGTACAATTTATTTTTTTAAGTCTTTGGTATGACTCGACATTGAACTGCCGAACTCCCAGACTCAGAGCTTTTTCATATTTAAACAACATGTATCCTGAAACAACCATATTATGCAACAGGCTCAGACTCATGCTGCAATATCAAATTGATTGTTCCAGAAGTGAAAGAAAAAAGGTGCACTCAAATTTATAATGATGATCAGCAAGTCCATATCTTGATGAGAAATCAATATCAGACATCACTGAAAGTGTGATTTTTGAACCATCTTTATTTTCTGCTTTTATATTCCACCACGAACTTATTGATGAGCCAGTTTTCTTTACGACACCCCTCCAGGGCTTTCATATGTTTGGTGCTGAGCTTATAGAACTATTTCATGGGATGACGTACAGACTAAAAAGCCAAGGAAACTGACTCCAATTGAGCAGCCAATTGCATAAACAATTAAAATTGTACTTATAAGTACACACACACACACACACACACACACACACTTTATATATATATTGGTGTCAATGCGGTTTGTTTGCCCAATAAAGTATGATTACTATGGGTGTAAAGATTAATTTGTCTCGGTGCATTTGTATAAGTATCCCCAGACTCTTGTACGAAGGTTCCTTTTTCATTAAGGCATTAACACTTTGCTGAACAAGCAACAGGCCAAGGTACAATGAGGGAAACTGGCACTTTTGCTATTTATATTGGGCTGTATACATAGTGCAGGTACAATGTAGGATTCTAATGTTTACTTTCTGACAAGGATTTTGAGGTGGCCAAGATGTCAGTCGTTTATTTATATATTTATTGACTTTCCTTTACATCAGACTGGTGCAATTCAATTTGAAGGAGTCGTTTACATCTCGAGTAATATCAGAGAAAAACCTGGCAAAAGTGTCTTCAGGTGGCCGGGCTAAATTGGAACTGACGGTTGGTAAAGAACTGAAATCGTGCATCGTGTTGTCCTTGCGTAGAAAAATATTTTTGTTTCATCCGTCATGCAGAGCACATGTAGCCCTCAAAATCTTTCTGCTATAACTGAAGCATCTGCAGTCATCCTGATGCAGTCAAAAGAAAATGGCATGCTTGGGGATGCAGTGCACATGCATACACGCACGCACGCACACCTAACTAAAATAAGGCAACAATCTGCATGTACGTCTGATCATTATAGAATCATAAACGGCTGGGCCAGTCTCCACCAGATTTTGCATATGTGCTCAAGCTACGCAGGGTCATGTCATGTGCACAAAATTTCCCCTCCCTCACCCCACATGAAAATGGGGAGCCTACTTGCGATTTCACACGTACACAGAGAATAGTGCAAGTCATTTAACCACTGACCGCTGCCAGAGGGAGCAGATAGACACCTTTTTCGCTTCCAGAGTTGTTACTCGTTCTAAAAGGAGAAGCATGCATCCGTCACGCAATCAAGAACCAGGAGCTCAAGCTTTAATGTAACGGATCCTGCTGTCGTAGAAAAATTAAAACTGTACTGTCAGAAAGCTAATAATCAATTTACTTGGAATAAATATTTGTGTCCATTTCATGACAAAGGTGCCCTTTTTAAAAGCCTGTCTTTCCCTAATTGAAGAACAAGAAGCAGGAACAGGAGCTCAATGCAGCAGTTGCAAAGGTAACATGATATTCTACAACAGCAGGAACACTTTCGGAGGACACAAAATTATACATCGTTAATACCTCTCAAAGCAAGAGAAAAACAAATACATAAAAGTACATGGAAGCAACACACAAACAACCACCACAACACAAATTACATGTTATAAAAGATCCTATTTTCACTGGTATATACCGTATATAATATATATTAAATATAAATAAATAAAATGAGTAATGTGTGTGTGTGCAATGTGTAATGTGTGTAATTTATGTATGTATACATCTATGTATGTATATGAGGGGCCACGAGGAGGAGTGATGTAAGGGACACATCGGCCATTTTGGAGTTAATGCCATATAGCACTATTTTAACCCTTACCCTATCATCCGAGCCTATCATCATCATATCATTAAAAAATGTCACTTACATCACTCCTCCTCGCAGTGCCTCATATATGTATGTGTGTTTGCAATATATACATCCATGTATGCAATGTATACATATGTTTGTATGCATGTATGTGTGTGTATATGTGCATTCCTATATTATATATAATATATATATATATATATATCAAGAAAGACCCACCCACATCTCTCACCTGCGAATGGAGGGAATAGCTAATCAGCTCTCACCTAATCAACTAAACCCAGGTGGTTAGGATTACATAAAGAATTGACCCCTCCCACACTCGAGCCGAAGAAGCTGCGTAAAGCAACCCAACAAGACTTGAGCCCATGTTTGGTGTAAGAAGACTGTAATGCAAGATGTATTATTCGCCCTATGGTGAGATCCAAGAAAACTGCCTCAGGTTAACCCAAAGAGACTGCCGTCTGGTGGAGACAATTCAGCACCACCCCGACACACACAACCGCAATCTGACCCGGGAAGATTACCTCGTGGTTTCCCTCTGATCACCAAAGATTGGGGTTCCCGAAGGCGTGGCCCCAATCCTGTCATCCAGTGAGCTGCCCTGCGAAGGGCAGTGACACAGGAGATACTCCCATGGAGTGAGTTTTCAGATTTTTTAATGCTTTTCAAATGTTTTGTGGAATGAAGGGTTTTACGGTGGCCTGAGTGCAAATCCTGCTACCAACCTCCAAATAAAAAGTAGCCCAACTGCAGGAGGACATCCACAGATAACTGTTGGGCACTAGATATGGATGGCATGGCTCACAAGGAGCTCCTCCACCCTTTGACAGGTTTTGTTCTTCATCCTGCTGGGTGTCCATATCATCCACCCTCCTCACCAAGAGACTTGGCAGGGGAGACGGTTTAGTTGCCGACAACCCGACCTTGGAACAGGTTAGTACAAGTTTACATGGTCCCTGTGGCAAATCACAGATATAACCTGACCTGACCTGACAAGGAGTAGGTCAACATATGCAGGAATGCACAAAGTTCTGAATGTTTTGTGGCATGGTGCATTCGCAATTGCTTCAACTTTGCTCGGAGAGGGCAAAATGCCTTTACAGGAGATTTGATGACCCAGGTATTCAACTTCACGTGCATTAAAAGGTACACTCCTCATGCCTTAGGCACAACTCAGCTTGTGACAGCCGATTGAGGATGTTGTTTCAGTTAACGAGGTGTTCATGTTGTGACTTGCCAGCCACCAGTATGTCGCCCTGAAATACGACTGTCTTTGGGACAGTTTTCAATCATGTCTCCATCTTGCATTGGAAGATTGGTGCAGCAGATCATATGCCAAATGGGCATCTGTTGTACATGTAGAGTCTTTGATGAGTGTTGATGCATGTATCGGGCTTGGAATAATCATCGTTCCATTTGAGCATAGGCAATGGTCAAGTCAAACTTAGTGAATGTCTGGCCACACATAAGGGTGTCTCGAGCCGAAGAAGCTGTGTAAAGCAACCCGCAATGATCTCGCCGCAATCCGGTCTCCGAACCTCAGAGAGTGCTGCAATACCGATGTCCAAACGCTTGAGCTCAGATGATGATAATAGACACAGGTGATCATCCTCTCTTGGGGCTAAGATATTCCAGGCACCCATCTGAAGGGACTGCCTCAGGTTAACCCAAGGAGACCACCGTCTGGTGGAGACAACTCAGCACCACCCCGACACACACAACCGCAATCTGACCCGGGAAGATTACCTCGTGGTTTCCCTCCGATCATCAAAGATTGGGGTTCCCGAAGGCTTTACCCCAATCCTGTCATCCGGTGAGCTGCCCTGCGAAGGGCAGCTACACAGAAGGTACTCCAATTGAGGAAGGGCAGCTCTGAAGGGCAGTTACACAGAAGGTACTCCAATGTCTGAACAGATCCTCTGCTTTGGGCAAAGGGTAGCCATCCAGATTTGAATAGCGGTTGATCATCGTTTTGTAGTCCCCACAAATGCGCACTGTTCCATCTACTTTGAGTATTGGAACCATAGGTGCTGCCCAGTCGGAGTACTCGACTGGTAAGATGATGCCCTCTCTCTGCAGGCGGTCAAGCTCACATTCCATCACTGATCGCATCATGTCGGGCACAAGTCTAGCCTTATGGAACAATGGCTGAGCATCTGCAGAAACATGAATCCTCACTTTAGGACCTGCAAAGGTGCCAACACCATCACTGAACAAGCGAGGGTACTTGAGCACAGTGTTGTATCCAGTATCAGAGTTGGAGACTGTTACATCACTCCATTTGAGTCTGATTATTCGTAACCTATCTTTGCCTCAGAGGGTTGGTCCTTCTCCATGCACTATCATTAGTGATGGGACATGAGTGACATTTCCATATCCTACAGTAACATTAGCTGAGCCAACTACAGGAACCACCTCCTTGGTGTATGTTCTCAACTCAGTGGATACAGGCCGGAGTGCAGGAGCCTTTCTCGGAGGGTAGACGGAGGTGAACTTGCTCTTGCTCACAATTGATCTGGAAGCGCCGGTATCAACTTCCATCCTCACCGGGATCTTATCGATTGTTACATCAACTATAATTGCAGCATCAGAGCTCTTTGTTCCAACAGAGAAAACCTCATAAAGTTCCTCACTTGACTCTCGGCTACAGGCTGTGCTCTGTGACCTATCATCCGCTGCATCAAGATTCACCCCAATGTGATATACAGGAGACAAGTTCTCCGACTTGGATCGAGAACAACAACACTTCAAGTGTCCCCGCTTACCACAGTTGTCACAGGTATAATTCTGTACTGCATTGGAAAGCTTGATGATTACCACCACAACACCAACAAGTTACCCGAATCTTCCAGGTAGATTCAGAAATGTCAGGAGGTGGAGGTGAATTTGGTGGCTTGCTAAAACATTTTTGCTTGTAGCTAAAGGTTACCTTGTTAACCAATGGGTTCTGCTGGATAACTTTTGACTTGTTAGAGATCATACGCAGGCTCTTGGCAGTTTGCATACACACAGTGGCCATTTCCATGACTTTAACCAAATTGAGGTCGGATTCAGGAAGGCGTTTCCACAAAATTGAGTCGTCAATGATGCCTATTATCAAAATCACGTGACATCTTTCGAGTTTATCTGTAAACTCACAATGTTCGGCGAGTCGGTGTAAATCAGCCACAAACTCGGATGCTGACTGACCACCTTGACGATGGTGGGTATAAAATTTATATCTCAAGACGATCTTACCCGGTTTATGGTGATAATGTCTTTTCACAAGATTGACGAGCTCTTCATGCGACTTGTCAGAAGGTTTGGCTGGGGCAAGAAGATCTTTGATGAGGCTGTACATCGGGGCGCCACATACGGTCAGTAATACAGCTCGCCACCTTTCAGCGTCATCAGTGTCCATTTTGTTTGCCACGAAGTACTGCTTCAGATTATCGGTATAGTCTTCCCAATCATCCCCCATTGCATATTCTTGCAATATGCCGATGCACAAAGACATCATCGTTGCCACTGTAATGTACTCAATCGACAGGGATGAAGGCTCTGAAGTGGGAACAACAGGTTTAATCCCGACAAGGGCACAGCACAGCACAGCATCGGAACATGGGTGGGTCACATGACTCTGCTTAACCATGCCTTGGTACACCCATGTACGCATGCATTAGCACAAACTACTGATACATCTCAGTGCCAGTGCAGAGAGGCACAGCTGTGCTTCCAAGAAATGATAGCTACCCGGCAGCCAAGCTGCCATATGCAAGAACAGAACCATCAGGAGCAGGTGTGGCTAGCCCCGGACATTATCCATTTAAGGTATAAAGTCAACATTTAAAGTATAAAACTTTGTCGAACTGTGCCCAAGGTCAACCAGGTAGGTGTGCAATCCATTCACTTCTTGTGATTAAATTAAAAAACAAAACTATTTAAAAATAAATATATAAATATATATATATATGATAATATATTATATAATGAAGACCACAAGGGGAAAACCAGAGATGTCAGGATAAGTCAATTTTGAAGAAACTGAAAAACAAAGTTTCAAGACTTTGGTGGACTGTTTAATAACTGTCAATAGATTTCTTTCCAGTAAAAGGAAGAGTGATCATTGGCCGATCAAATTAAGCATGTAGCATTTGCCAAGCTTCTGGTTATTTAATTTAAGAGCAAAGAACGAATCAATGTTGCAAACTGACATCACTGGTTATTCCCTTGTTTAATAATTGCCATGCAATTTAACCAGGATGTGTAGCAAATTCATGCTTGTTGGTTATTAGCATACATTACATGACTTGGTGATCACAGATTATTTTTTTCAACATTAAACGGTCATTGTTTTTTGTTTGATTGGTGTTCAACGCCATACTCAGGGTATTCGCTTATATGACGACGAATTCTCCATTTCTTACTCCGTACTAACTTAATATGATGGAAAACCGGGAGGAAACCAAGGATAACCACCCCCGCGATAGCCGAAGTCACCTCATGTGATTCCCTCATATACCTAAGCAGTTGATTGGGCGGTGGGTACATCGAATGAGGATGGGTACTCAGACGCGCTAACCATTAAGCCACGGCATGGGTCCCATAAAAGTCACAATAAAGGTTTGACCAGGCTTGAACCACGATATGCACCAACTACGGAGCCCATGATATAACCAAATAGGCTATTGTAGTGCTCAGAGTTTATGCTGTGAAAGTTTTACAACACCTTTCATTTTTAGTTTCTCAACTCTGAATATTATGGTGGAACAGTTAACATGAATGAAAGGGAGATAACCAGGAGTAAAGTACTGACAACTCTGGGTTTCTACTTGTTCAGCTTTGACAACACTTGTTTTTTCATTGCCAGGCTAAACTTTATACCATATAATTATGTGACACCCTGGTTATTTGTTAAAGTAATATTGTGAGGAAACCTTATGTTGCCAACTATTGGCAGGTGCAATAACCCTGAAATTTATAAAAAGTGAATCTCTGGTTTTCCCCTTGTGGTCTTCATATATATTTAAATAGAAAAAAAGAAAAGAAAAAGAAAAAAAAAAAAAAGGGGCTTTTGGCTGCAGGATTGCTCATTAATATGATTGCATTCGATCTCAGAATGCCTGATCTAAACAAAAGTTGATCTGCATATTCACACACAAACACAATTACAACAAGTCTGGAGACGGCGATGGTTCACGAGCAATGTACAGGTTCGCCTTTTTTTATTTTTTGACTTTCGAGGGGACGCCACGGGCAAACTGGCGGTAATCGGGAAAAACGTAAATGATGAAAGTTGTAGTACTCGAAGAGCACTACTTGCCATACCAACTTTCATTCGAAACAGTTGAAAACCCTAGGAGTTCGATGCCCAACTTTATTTGATTTTTTTGACATTTTCTAAGTTCGTGACCTGTGCTTGCCTGGAACGAAATGAAAAATCGAGCTCCGTGGGGCTATGCAGGTGCCATTGGGCTAACCAATACCAAAACCCCTGCCAGATTCGACAAACCCCTCGGAGAAGATGTAACTTGAAACCGGCTACCCCCTAAAAACACATGTTTTTTGGGGCGTGGCTCCGCCCATAATGGGCGGCAGCACGCCCATTCTCAGGAAAACACAACTAGATCATGAATATAAACCTCCCACCAAAATTTTATCAGGATCGGATCAAAACCCACGGAGCTTATGCTCGGGACAGACAGACAGACACACCATAACTGGATATAGTGGTTTACTTACTGACTCGTGAACCAAAAATAAACACACAGCTGACTACGGGTATAGGCTACGAACAATATTAAAACAAAATTTTCTCAGAAATTATTAGATTAACTCAACATTTATAAAAGTCCAGTAATATTTAAAACACTTTGAACTTGCAGCTGGACACTGCCATTTACTGTGAGACATCTTTGTTAGTCCTTCGTGGTTACCCTGATCTACCAACCCCTTCATCCCATATCTTTCCTTCTTCCTGAACTAAATACTCAAGCGAAAAACAATCGGTTTGTGGTCAGCTGGTGTTTGCACACCTTTGTACAGGTAAACTTTGTTCGGTAGTTTGATCAGTTTCAGTGATGGCATGGTTCACCAAAATGGTGGCAGAGGTAGTATACTTGCCTTTGAGCAGTGTTGCCTGGGTTAGATATCTGACCTGGTGACAAACTGTTGGATAGGTGTTTCACAGGTGAGGTGTTGCCTCAGGGAGTGCACCTTTTCTTGGGTAGATGTTTAAACTGGGTATCCTTTCTGCAAGTATCAATTGGTAGATGTAATGGATAAAAAGTTGGCCTCAGCAATGAGTTGGCAAGTCATCACCTCTGACCATGTTCCAATTGCTGCACCTTTGTGTACATCAGGCCTGACCAGTCAGTCAAACAAGACTTGTGATAAAAATATTTCCTGACTGATCCTACAAGGAGGTGAGATTAATCATGGTCCGGTCGAGAGTAGCAGTCGTTACTGTTTTTGTAATGGCACCAATGACGCCTTGGCACTGGGCGCACACTCAGAAAGGGGCCACACGATCAAAATTGGTTTTACCTCCACCAGCGAAAGTGGACAGAGGCACCTTCGGTGGTGGAGGTAACTATTCCTTATAGAAAAACACTCCATCTGAGAGCTATCAGGACATCGTCGTATGTTTGAGAAAACCGAACAAGCAAAATTGGCGAGGAGGGTATCTATGCTTGGAGTCTTTCCTGAAAACGTTGGGCCGTGAGTGTTCAGAACTGGACACATGCTTCCAATACGATGCACCCGAAGCTCGGTGTTCCATGCAAGCTGGATAATGAAGGTAAGATAAACCTGCTCATGCAAACGGGATGACAAGTGAAACAAGGTTAGAGTTTCACTGGAATGGACGTCTTGAAACTCTCGAGACTACCTTTTACGCGATTGATCATGGAGGTCCTTTTAAAGGGTCATGTGTGTAAAAGAGAGAACGAATTGAGAACATTAAAAAGGTGAGTAATTTCAGGATGGAGGGGATAAAAGTGAAAGGGTGAAGGTTATCAAGGAGAAGGCATGAAGGGGAGGATAGATCAGGCACAAGGAGGGACATTGATAGGATGTGGTTAAGGGGGGCAACAAAACATA
>CM068956.1:42576635-42600744 GCA_035128595.1 Eptatretus atami | reverse complement strand
TGTGTGTTGTCTGTCCAGAGCATAATCCGTGGACTTTGATCCGATCTGATGAACTTGGTTATGTGTTCGATATCAATGTCTAATTTGTTTCCTGGATGAGGGCGTGCCCCGCTATTGTGGGGCGCGCCACGCCCAAAAAAAAGCATTTTTAGGCCGGTAGTCTGATTAAAATAATATCTTCTCCGAGGGAATTGACTGAATGGAATGGGTTTTCGGTATTTGAATAGCAAACATGAATTATCTAACACTTGTCATTGTCCGATTTTTCATTTCCGTCCCAAGGTCAAGGTCACAAGGTCAAAAACTAAGAAATTGCGAAAATTTTGACATAAAACCATATGGACCGCCCAAACTTTGAGAGCTAGGATGACAATATTTTTTATGCATAATCTTGAGGTCATTCCCCACCAAAAGTCTAGAACCATTTTTGCTCTAATTCGAACACCTTGCTGTTGCCCCCTTCAAGTTGTTTTTATGCGATTTCATCAAAGTATGGATAATACCGAGGAGTGCGAAATTCCATATGCCTATAATGAGTCAATATGAACGTTAATATGTTCCTGGAATGTTCTCAGAGAAGTTTTGCACAAAGGTCATAATCCTTGACCTTTAACTTTTAATGCCCGAAAGGTCAAATTTTTCAAAGTTGTGGGAATCGAACCGGGTTTTCGACCTTCTTACGACGAACTAACTCATTAAGCTATAGCAACCGTATCCGTTACTTATTTTAACGTCAACTTTTTGTGACTTTAAAGATTAATGCAAGGTCAAATTTTGAAAGTGTTTGAACGAAACCGTGTTTTCGACATTTTGCAGCTGTAGATTTGAAGGCCACTATACATTAATTAAACTTGGTCAAAAACATCACATCGTCTCATCCTTGACTTCTGAAACAATCGCATCGTCAAATACCGCTCGTGAACATGTCGTCTTCAGACTTGTTCTCCTAAAATTCGGTCATCTCCTTCAAAATTAAAATCCAAATCTTCAGTTGTTGGGTTGGGTCACCAATTGGGCTCTCTGCGGTGGGATTGGAGGATTATCGTGAAAGAGTCCTTCCAAGCCACGCGGTCTCTGCAGCCCGTGGCTCTCATCCGAGACGGATGATGATGATGATGATGATGGGTGATGGTGATGATTTCTTTTGCGCCACATTGAACGATCCCCGTGGCTTTGCCCAGCAGGAAATGGAAGGACCGATTTAACAGAAGGATTGCTCCCAAGCATGGCACCGCGGGCTAAATAGCTCGAGCACCTTTTTAAAGTTCACGGAATCGAAATAAGCATCCATTTAATCCGAGGCCTCCAAAGTTCTAGCTTCCCGCTGGAAAACCACCACCGGAGCCTCCTAAAGCGACGAAGTGTCCGACAAGAGTAAAGGGAGGGGGGGAAAAGACTGGAGCGAAATTAAAGTAATGCTCAACACGGGCCCTGCGTTAATTAAATATCTGCTATTTCCATTAACGACCCGCAGGAGCTCATTGTGCATCCGGCCTGACACGCGGTGCAATCACGAGTTGAAAAGGAGGTATAGCCGTGAGCTGGGCGTGGGCCTACACGTCCGGCCGCGAAACCGCGTGGGGGGGGAAATCATCGGTAAGGAGTGAGGAGGGTTGTTTGTTGTGAGGATGTGTGAATACGCACTTCACTGATGGAAACGTCATACTGATCATCCTATATACCCATGGGGAGTTGCGTTTTTTCGGGTGTTTTTGATAATAAATATAACGTTTTTGGCGCTATTTTATCGGGGAAGCGCTTCGTTTTGCTTCAAACTGTGACGTCAATTAGCAGCAGCGAGAGACAGACAGACAGACACACAGACATAACGAATATAGTGGTCACTCTGGCTGGCGCTCGTGAACCAATTATCCCATAAGTTTCAGATGGTGGTAAAATCCCAGCTAACTCATCGACGACATTCACAGGAGGAACTAGAGGGGGAGCACTCGGTAGAGTGCAAAACCTCCGCCGCCAATACTGCTGGGCAGGAACGGAAGGTGCCCTCTGGTAAACCACAGAGGTTGCACTGTACTGAGAGGTACAGCACTCACTCAAATGTCCCAGCTGGCCACACTGCGAGCAAAATTGTTTTTTTGTACCCAGAGACTAGGTGCCCAGCTGTCTGCATCCGCTGCATACTTTTGGCTGACCCACGTAGAAAACTTGCATGGCCCATATTCCAACTACTATCCCGTTCGGGATATGGGTACTGTGCATCCTCCTAACTCAGAACTTAACACGATATTGCCGAGCTCCAGTCTATATACCCAGACCATTTCGGAAAACCATGGTGGGGTTTTCACATCAATATAATGAGACAACCATAATTCACATCATAATCAGACATGCTGTCATTGTAGAGGCGGTCGTCACAACCTTCTTCATGGTCAGAGAGGACCACGACCACCCAATCAGCTGGAGAACAGCTGACCAAGCAGTAGTCCACCACACCAGAACTCGGCAAGCCTTTCAGCTGATTGAAGGACACATCAAATCCACGGGCCAAGGAGATGAGGCAAAGCTGAATACCATGAATGACCCCGACGTTGAATGAAAGCTGATTACCAAATGATGTTGATACTTGGGCAGCGATTACCAGACAATATAAAAAAATACAAGAATGAACGGGTGTCAAATAAAAGTCGATTACTATATGATGTTGATGATACTTGTGCAGCTGATTACGAGACAATACAAGCTGAATATCATGAATGATCACGAGGCCAAATCAAAGCCGATTACTAAATGATGTTGATAATACTTCCATAGCTGATTACCAAACATAACAAGATGCGACTATGCGCGACCCCACCCCTTGTATGTCATGACGTCGATTTATTCGATAAATAAATGTAGACACAAATTCCTGTCAGCTTGATTACACAATGTAAGGTGACATTGCAGTTAAAGATGACAGAAAACAAATATCCATATTCTTAACGAAGACATGTCCTTTGCGCGTGACTGTTAAATGGTGAAGACGGACTGACCACGTGCCTGGGCGTGGGCCCAACTCTATGATTGACAGAAGCTCTGAGCGCTCAAGCTGTGATTGGTTACTGATCTCATGGACGTCTGACGACCAATCACAGCAATGACGTAAATGTGAGGAGTGAGGAGGAGAAAACAATTTGAAAACCCCTCCGATTGACAGAGTCAAACGTCGGAGTAATAAAAATCTTGGGTCTTAAACCCAGCACATCTAACAAAACCACCCGCCCAAATACCTCACTTGTCGGCACAGATTCTTCCTTGGAAACAACAAACCTGATGCAGTTATGCGCATGCTCACCATTCTGGGGTCTGGGGGGCTGGGAGGGGCTCGTTCCGGTCACATGACTTTAAGTCGGTCAAAATGGCCAACTAGTAAATTCCTTCAAAATCTTCCTCACCAGATCACCAGTCAAGATTCTACCAAATTTGGGTTACAACATTAGGCCAGGGAAGGGAAGTTAAACGCAGAGGTCAATGAGTGATCATGTGACCGGAAGTGTGTCAAAATGCCGACTTAGTCAATATTGGGAAAAATCGCGTAAATTCCTTCAGAAAATCTTCTTCTCCAGACACACGGTCAGGATTCTACCAAATTTGGGTGACATTAGTACAGGGACCTGATGTTAAATTGAGAGGCTATCAGATCACATGACCAGAAGTGTGTCAAAATGGCCTAGTCAATTTTTTGGGAAAAATTGCATAAATTCTTCAAAGATCTTCTTCTCATGATCCACCAATCAGAATGCGCCAAATTTGGGTTTCAACATTAGTACAGAGTCTTGATGTTAAATTGCAGAGTCCATCCAGATCACATGACCGGATGTGTGTCAAAATGACCGACTTCGTCAATTTTGGGGAAATTGCTTAAATTCCTTCAAAATATTTTTCAAACAGAACCACCTTTCAGAATGCTACCAAATTTGGGTTGACAACAATGAGGTGACGACATGACAACCCAGATAAGCTACAGGCCAGTGGTCCTTTGTTTTATATACAGACCAAAACATGCTGGATGTTTTTGCTTAATTCACACCTGTGTGGAAGCTGTTACTTGTGTCCCTCATTTACCCAGGTGGTTTCCATTTTTCTGTCCACTACCTGCACAATACTGTATATTAAACTGAAAAACACGGGTGGATGTTGAACCCTCGTCGAGTGAAGTCTTGCTCGACCCTGTGAGTATGGGTATGAATTATTTCTGTTTGAACGTGAGTGAACTGTGAGTACAATCAATTGATTACTTATTATTGGACCTCAACTATGTCTATAATTCTCTATAATTATTGACAATTGGAACATACTTTTAGAGATGTGGACCTTTTGAGCCCTTACACCTTTTTGACCCTTAGACCCTCTATAACCTTAAGACTGTTTAAGACCCCTCAGACCTAAGACACTCTAGACCCTTCAGCTCCATTTAGACCTTTATACTCTTTTAGACGCCGAAGACCCTTAATACTGCAAAGACACTTAAGACCCTTTATAACCCTAAGACCACTTAGACCCTTATAACCCTAAGACCCTTTTATACCCCAAAGACCGGTCAGACCCTTAACTGTTAGACCCCTTGGACCATAGACCCTAGGATCCTTTATACCCTTAAGACCTGTAGGACCCTAAGACTGTAGAACAATTAGACTCCATTAGAACCCTTAGTACCCTAAGACCACATAGACCCCGTTAGACCTCTGAAATAACACGAGTTCACCAGTCATAATCATAAGGTCCCCATATTGGTAAAGCACCTACAGTACAAGCTAAGAGGGGTGCAAATTATAATCGATTAATTAAATTTAGCTTCTTTTTTTCAGGTTCTGCTCATCTAGGTTAGTGCATAGAGAAAAGTCCCACAGGAAAAGAGGAAAACTGTGTCCATGACAACAATTTCACCCCGTTATAATCAAATGGGATATTTTTGTGATTTATTATTTCCAAACCTCAATAATTTTCGAGATATCAGATTGAACTTTGAAAGATTATTTGTAAGCACGTGTAGTATATGCATATAAAATCTGGTCAAAATGGTCAAAGTCAAGGTCAATGCCATCCGAAACATGTAAAACCTATTTATGTTGGCAATTAGAAATGTATCAACCAAATTTTCTCATGCACACAGCCATCGTGTAAACACTTGAAGAGTCAAATTTTCAAAATTAACAAATTGCTGTTTCATGGCAACTATGTTTATTTGGATTTCGCAATTACCATGCTATGCACGACATCTTTCTTGTTTGTTTGTGAGCAGGATATCTCAAAAACGTATGGACAGATTCAGACGAAACCTGGTGACAAGTTGGGTGTGTGACAAGGACAAATTTATTACATTTTGGTGATGATCCGGATCCAGATACTAGATGTTTTTTTTAAAAGTGATTCTTCACCGTGAGAGATTAGGCCAAAAACGATATATAGTATGATATTTCCAAAAGATGTTGGACAGATTATGACAAAACTTGGTGGATAAGTTGGGAGGTGACAAGAACAAGCCAATTTGATTTTGGTTCAGGTCCGGATGCAGATCTGGACTATCAGTGGAACAAAAATGTAAATTTTTCAGCCTGGTGGAGGTATGCACTCTACTGAGTGCCGTTTTCATTGTGTATTTCATTTGTGAAGGTTTGAGATTGAGAAATGTAATGTACAATGACCAAGGCACTTAACGATTCTACTTATAGACGGGGCCCACGGACACACACACACACCCACCAAAAGAAACTGACCCGTGGGTCTTATAGTCGGTAGAGCCGGACCGGGGTACCTGTCCCGCCTTGTGGCGGTCAACACCGACCCAACCACACGGTGGGACTCGAACCCACGACCTTGGCGTTGTCAGCACGCCAGACTGCAGACCGCTCAACACGACCAGAGACCGCGCCGCAACGCCACCCAAGACTGCAGACCGTCAACCACCACCACGGACAGCGCCGCAATCGCCACCAAGACTCAGACCGCTCAACCACAGACCACAGACCACGCCGCAATCACCACCAAGACTCAGACCGCTCAACCACGACCACAGACCGTGCCGCAATCGCCACCAAGACTTCCTGTCTGTTGTCCTTTCGTCTCTTTTTCTCTCTTGAGGTGGGAGGGGTTTCTTTCCTCGCCCCTCGCCTCCTGATTGGACGGAGGCTGGCGGACGACTCGTGGTCAGCCTCCCGATTGGCTGGGGCGCGCGTGTGGTGCTCGCCCTCCGCTCATTGGCTGGAGGAAACGGACCATGCCCTTCTTGGAGCTGAGCCTCGATCCGAAGCGACGGAGGCTCCGGCCCACGCCCTCAGCCAAAAAACCCATGGGCAATGGTGACCGGGTTGAATGAGGGACCATGGGGTGTTGTAGTTTTTGATGTTGTTGTTGTTGTAGAGGTAAAAAAAACCTAACTATAAAGAACTCACAGCACACACATACAAAATTCCCATTAGACATGGAGGATGATTTTAACTATAAACACATACTTATCGAAATAACTGAACTACGGGACTCTGGCTGTCTGTGTGCACAAGTTTCCAAAACCGTAACAGTATATGGAAAGGTGATTTTAGAATGCTCTTTTTCAATAAAATGGTATGACCCCCTGTGAACTCAATGAAAGAATCACTAGACCGTCTGAGCCCTTTTCTTTCATAAATTATGCTTTTTCATACTTACAATCCCGAGGCCTCGCAATCCATGACAGAGACTTTATGGAGAGAGAGTTTCACAGCTTGAGTTTCTCACTCTACAATGCATAAATGGCAATTCAACAGTTGTGGTGTATATGTGCTTGTATATTTTTTTTTAATAATTTGATTAAAAAAAAAATTGGTTGGTACGGGTGTAATGCCAATAATAATTTCGCTTACTTTCATTGGAATCATTAGAATTGCTCAGCCATTATGTGCTAGGCTGGGATGACATTTATCAAGAATTATATTTGATGAACAATTTGGCGATTTTGCGATCTCTCAATTTGTTACTTTGGCATTGTATTCTAGCATCTTTTCCATTCTTGTTAATTCTGAAAATGTTCGAGAATGAAAGGTATTAGACAGGTCCAGATTTGAGAAAAACTGAATGTAAAAGTGGGCAAACAAGTTTTTTGAATTCAGACACTCAAATTACCCTACAAAAAACTTGTTTGCCCATTTTTAGCACGAAATGCCTACAACACTTTTTTTTGAAGCACAAATATTGAAATCTGGACCTGTCTATATGACCTGTCAGACACATAAAGGCTGATGACTTCATTTTCTACACAGCTTTTCAGCGGTATCAATTTGAACACATTTGATCAGGCATCATTTTTTCCTGCCCATCCTTACATGTGGCGTATTCCAGAACAGCCCCTTAATTTACCGACACTCTTTTATTGTAAAGTGTTGGGGACCTTGTGCTATGTATAGGAAATCATGGGGGAAGTTAGCATTTTATTGAATGATATGTGCACATTCATTCTGTAATGTCATCTGCTCATTGCAATCATGAGAGAAGTTATGCTTTGTTACTATGTACTGTCGTGGAAAAATATGGCACCCTTGCACTTTTTTCAAAAATGCACACATTTTCTTCCAGAAAATTGTTGATAAAATAAAAATCTTTTGTATCCACTATGCATTCTTTGGTTTGCAGTAGGAAACAAAACAAAAAAAAAGCTGAAAAAATTTACAATCTAGCATATTCGACAAAGAATCCGAAAATAGCCGAGCAATATGGTTGGCACCTTTTAGAAAGTTGTTAAAATAATTAAATTTCAAGCAAATTCTCCTTTATCTTGGGAAGTGAAGCTTCACTTGGGGTTATCGGGCCTGCAATATTAGAAGTCCACTTCATTCGACCAGTATGATATAGAAAAGGAGTCATCTGCTTTTTGTGTCACTGGTGGACTGGTAATGAGCATTGGAGAAAAGGAAAGAAAACTCTGGGGATGTTTGAGGAGGTCAGACCACCAAGATGTAAGCCAAGCAGGACAATCTCAAGGCTACAATCCTCTCCAGAGACATTGATGTCCTGGTGTCCACTCGACGCAAATGTTCTTATCAGAAGTTTAAGCAAGGCACTTGCAGCCAACACTCTCCTGGAGTGTTGGCCGTAAGAGAAAACTTGATCGAAGATTGCAGCAAAAGATTGTTTGAGTGGTGGAGAGAAAGTCACCAACGATCAACTGCCAAACGATTTCAAGCTGGACCTTCCAACACAAGGTACGACAGTTTCCAACTCGCCCCATCTCGTCGCCAACTGATATGAAGAGGGGGTTTTATGGAAGGAGACCAGGAGGACCCCACTGTCTGAGAGAGGAGACATAAGAAAGCCTGACAGGAGTTTGCCAAACAAACACGCTGAACAAGCCAAAATTCTCTGCGGAGATGTCGTACGGACAGTGAGAGCCAAGTTTGAGGTTTTTTTTGGTTAAAGCACATCACTGCTGTTTAACAGAAAACAAAATGAAGCCTTCAAAGAAAAGAACATCCTTCCTAACAGTCAAAACATGGGAGAAAGGTTCGTGATGTTTTGGGTTGCTTTTGCTGTCTCTGTATTGGTGCCTTGAATGTGTGCAAATTGGAATCATTGAAATCAGGATAACCAAGCATTTAGAGCGCAATGTTGGTAATGGCATATAGAACCAAGGACCAAGGCATTTCAACTCCAGTGTCTAGGGAGCGGAGTCCCGTCGAAGGTATGAGTCTTGCTGCAGATAATGACCCAACGCATCTCAAAAGCACCCAGGAACGGTTCAAGAAACAAACTCTGGAAGTTTCTGAAGTGCCAGCCAATGGGTCCGACTAAATCCCATTGAAATACCTTGGGGGAGATCAGAAAAACGCAAGTTGGTAGAAGGCAACCCTTCAAATCTGGGAGACTGGAGCAAGTTTGCTCAAGAGGGAGTGGGTCAAACTGCCAATAGAGGGTGTGGGAACCTCATTCAATGGATAAAGGAAGTGCTTGAGTGCATATTTGTCCCAAAGGCTGTATTCAAATATTAAGTCTCGGGTTGTAATAATTTTGTCAATGCCATTTCTTTTATTTTCTGATTTAAAAGGAAATATCATGTTCCGAATGAAAATCAAAGGTTTGTGATGTTAAAATATGAATAAAGAAATTTGTGAAAGAGACCAAATACTTGGTCAAGTTTCAACTATATTTTCGAGAAAATTGGAAGTTAATTGAAAAAAGTGCCAATATTTTTGGCCACGGACAGTAATCTGCATCGATATACAGTGCAGGCAGTCGTGCGCAAGTAACACTCAGATTCACATTATTATTCCGCTCTGACCGATTCCTGTTTTTTCATTATATTTTTATACCTTTTGTCTTGACTCTTGCAGCCGAGGGTGTGGCCCGGCCCCAGATGTGCAATTGGACTCTTTTCGTGGGAAAAAAGTGCACCACGCTCGTCTAACAGTCTCAATGACCTACTTGCTGTGTATCCCAATCGCAATAACAAGCCGGCAGATTAAAGCCCTTGCAATCGTAAACACTAAATTAACCCCTTGTGACAGCCAAACCTTGTACCACCATCACCACTCACAGGCACAGGCTGAGCAAATCGAGTTAAAAAAATGTAACTACTTTAATTAAACAATTTACATGCTACCACTCCAGCATGGAACCCAGTCCCAATAGCCAATCAGACACAAGCTTATAAAGTATGTCGGTACTTGCAACTGCACTAGTCCCAAATAAAAGTGGCGTTTCATTAACCCAACATTGGAACACTTCATCTTTCTTTGCAGCTCAATCACACCACTCAGAGTTTCTAAACACAGAGAACACACAAAAACAAAGGGAAAAACACAAACAGGGGGATTGGATTTTGGGAGCTCCTTTCTTTTCCCAACTTCCTGATTGCAATGATATGCCTGCATTGGCTTATGGCTAGGTGTGGCTTGTGGTGTTGGCTAATGGCTGGAGTGGTGGGCTGTGGTGTTGGCTAATGGGCTGATGGTGGGCTTGTGGATGTTGGCTTAATGGCTGGAGTGGTGGGGACTTTGGTGTTGGCCTTAATGGCTGGAGTGGTGGGCTTGTGGTGTTGCTTAATGGCTGGGTGGTGGGCTTGTGGTGTTGCTTTAATGGCTGGATGGTGGGCTTGTGGTGTTGGCTTAATGGCTGGAGTGGTGGGCTGGTGGTGTTGGCTTAATGCCGTTAGTGTGGCTTGTGTGTTGGCTAATGGCTGGATGTGGGCTTGTTATGGTGTGGCTTAATGGCTGGAGGGTGGGCTTGAGATCCGAGGATCCTAAGTTCAAAATCCCGCTTGGCTGTTGAAATTAATAATCCTGCCTTGCTGTTATGAATTTTTAAATCGATCGATTATTGCGATTGGGATCGCAGCAAGTAGGTCATGAGACGTTTGAGAGCGTGTGCACTTTTTCACAAAAGAGTCAATTGCACCTCTGGGGCCGGGCCACACCCTCGGCTCAAGACAAAAAGTATAAAATTAATAGTTGAATTAAATAAAATCCTGCGCTGTGAATTGACTCATCACGTACGTTTGAGGTCGCAAAATGATACCTCTTGCTGGTATCCTGCATTGGAGTGGTGACCCATCCAGGATTGTGCCCAATAGCCCAGGGAGACTGTTAACAGCACCAAATGCTCTGCACAGAGTCTGTTCCTAATGGACAGAGGATGGATGGTTTGCAACAAGTGATGCACTTCCCACCCTGATGTGGTAACCATGCCAAGGGGTGTGACCTTCAGAGATGCGTGCCATGCCAAAGCGATATGTACCTTCAGAGATGTCGTGCCATGTCAAAAGGGTGGACCTTTCAAGAGATGTAGTGCCATGCAAGGGTGTAGACCTTCAGAGATGTGTGCCATTGCCAAGGGGAGTGACCTTCAGAGATGTGGTGCCATAACCAAGGGGTGTGACCTTAGAGATGTGGGTGCCATGTCAAGGGGTGTGACCTTCAGAGATGCGGTGCTATGTCAAGGGGTGTGACCTTCAGAGATGTGGTGCCATGCCAAGGGTGTGACCTTCAGAGAGCGGTGCCATTGTCAAGGGGTGTACCTTCAGAAGATGTTGGTGCCATGTCAGGGGTGTGACCTTTCAGAGATGTGGTGCCATGTCAAGGGGTGTGACCTTCAGAGATGTTGGTGCCATGCCAGGGTTGACCTTCAGAGAGCGTGCATGTCAAGGGGGTACCTTCATAGATTGGTGCCATGCCAGGGGTGTGACCTTCAGAGATGCGTCCATTGTCAAGGGTGTGACCTCAGAGATTGGTGCCAGTCAAGGGGTGTACTTCAGGATGTGGGTGCCATGTCAAGGGGTGTGACCTCAGAGATGTTGGTGGCCATGGCCAAGGGGTTTGTGACCTTCAGAGATTGCGGTTCCATGTCAAGGGGCTGTGACCTTCAGAAGATTGTGCCATGTCAAGGGGTTGTACCTTCAGAGATGTGTGCCATGTCAAGGGGTGTGATCTTCAGAAGATGTGGTGCCATGTCATGGTGTGACCATCAGAAGATGTTGTCCCCATACCAAGTGTGACCTGGCCAGAGATGTGGTGCCATGTCAAGGGGTTCGTGGACACCCCACAACACCCTGTTTTAGAGATGCCGGTTGCTGAGCAGCAGCTTTTACTTGAATACATGAAACACAAATCTGCACCTCCATCACACCCAGTACAGACTGTTGCTATAACATGCAATACCTAGCTGTTTTTAACGGCATGACAAAATAAAAATGGCCAAAAGCTGAAAATGCTTTGTTGACCTTTCATTTCTTCGTATTGACTAAAGTCATCCAACGTTTCCCTCCGTCCAAAGCACCCAGCAACCCATCGACTTCAAGATTACATTCCAAACTATCGACGGCCTCTCATCCCATTTTCTCAGTCCCCAAGTGAGTGAGCAACATCATCACGGTCGAGATGACATTTTCGCTTGCAAACGTGATTAACATGACGAGCATTTGAGTGCCAGCTGTCCAGGCTAGCCTTCCTAGCACAAGATTTCGTTATCGATTTTTATAAAGTTTCAAAGAGGTTGATTGCGGAATAAATTCTGAAACGGAAGACAAAGCAGGATCGGCCGGAAGGAATTGAGTTATGTCCTCCAGCTCGTGACCCCAATAGATTCTTCGTCTTCTTTTAAAAAAAGCAACACATGGCTTGGGTAGCAGCTGTGCCGCTGATGCAGTGGCCCCCTGTAGGATAATGCAGGAATTTGGAAATTGGCCAGATGCCGGTGATAAAGCTTTGCTTCCAACGACATTGATCGGAACATCACGTGCCAAATGCTGACACCTGAAGGCATAGCATGAGCATGGGTCTGCATGGCATTGACACTCTCATGACAACAACCACTGGCTAGTTCAGGGTGATGAACCATTAATGGGTCCACGATCTCACCTGGATCTCTATCCCAGCACACTTGCTCGTTGTCCTGCCTGTTGTGTTTGTTTGCATGATTCCTCTTCGACTGGATGCTTGTCCACCATGCTTCTTCATCTGATGCTTCTCTCATCCTCTCATCATCCCTCACCTCTGTACATTTCCCCCCTTCTTATCCTTTGAATCATGCCTTGATGCTAGCTTTTGCCCAGAATTACATAGACTGTCAGTGAACTATATTGTCAGAGGTTAATCTTTCAGCTCCCCTTCGGCTCTGACCAACGTTTTCATTGTTTTCTTCCTTAACAAGAACACCACATGCAAAAACCTACCACAAGGGTGAGATCTGATCCAATGTCCCTTCCTTCCATGGCATGGGTGAATGTTTGCTTTGTTTTCCCCGCCTCAAAAAAGATTGCAAAGGTAGCAACATCCGTGCTTTACCTTGCAGGGCACGGTAATGGATTTTAACAGGTTCCATTCATGGAGTGCATGAAGTTCTTACCCACAGCGAATAGGTCTGCAGCTCTCGTACAACTAAACAACAGGAGTCAGTCATACCTATACACTAGCGTGAAAGTTCTTTGAAAATGAACAATTATTTACCACAAAAAGCAATGCCATGAAAAATCAGTCTTCACATACAAAAACCAGCTCAAACAAACAAACAGAAAGGGGTGAAAACAGTAACCTCCGATCTTCGATGGCGGAGGTTAATAATTTGCAGCCCCACCTGTCCTGTCGACCTGTGATGCCCGACCACTCACAGCAGTTGACTTATTACCCATCGCACGAAGTGAAACACGGGGTTAAGCTGTTGGTTCAGTTTGTCTGTCTGTCTGTCTGTCTGTCAGTCAAACAACATTGAAATCTTTCCAAACAAGAAACATACTGTCTTTATAGACGTCATAAAGGACACAAACAACATGCACGAAGAACTAATTTAACGTGATAAATAAGATGATGTCAAAGATGGAGCATCAACGGCGGTTAACTTCCGGGGGAAAAAAAGGTTGTTTCTTTC
This sequence comes from Eptatretus atami, assembly GCA_035128595.1. Lineage (NCBI taxonomy): Eukaryota > Metazoa > Chordata > Myxini > Myxiniformes > Myxinidae > Eptatretus > Eptatretus atami. The sequence continues at coordinate 42,587,418 of CM068956.1, read as the reverse complement.
TCCACAACCTCGAAAAACCTTTATTTTATTTCAGTTGAATTACAGAATATACCAGTTTTTAGTCGACTGTTTTTAGTCTCGCCCCGAAGGAGTTGTGCGACTATTGTAACGGCTGTGTCTGTCTGGCTGTATAGTGTATATGTATGTGTCCACGTCGAAAAAAATTTGTTTTAATTTTTTGTCTCTGCCACTGCTTATCTGATCGATGCGAAACTTTAAACAAGGGAGGGACTCCCCATGGATAATATTTTATTTATAACTCTGATGTCATATGTCACATGGTGGGGCAGCGATATTGGATTAAAACAAAAAAAATTTGAACATCTTCCTTGAAGAAACTGCTCAATGAAAAAAATTGAAACTTGGCAAATGCCATCAACTCCCCATGAGGTATATAGGATGATCATGATGACGTCTTCAGTGAAGTGGTATTCCAGCCATAATTGGTTAAATCGAAGTGCATAACTGAAAATTCTGAAAATTCATATATCTCATCAACGTCTGACGTGAGCAAATAGTTAGATTTATGACGTCATTGGTCATGTGGTTTTGCGGCCATACTGGATTGAAAATAAAAATGTAAAAAAAGCTTCTTCTCCAGAACTGCTTAACAGATCGATGCAAAACTTCATACATATGATCGACCAGCCGTGCAGGATATAGTTCCGCAATGTCATCGGTCGCATGGTCTGGCAGCCATGTTGGATTGAAGGTAAACCGATGAAAACCTTTATAAAATATTTTTAAACGAGTAATTCGACCACGCAGTCGACGGGTATGCCTCCGCTCTCCCGCACAAACACTTGAGTATTGACATATTTGACCCTTGACCTTTATCATGTCTGGCCCAAAATCTAATCAGTTAATTGCCCTGTCTAACTTTACCTTTGTACCAAGTTTGATGAAATTCTGTCCAATATTTCTTGAGTTAGGGCATAAACAGTAAAATTTCAGAGTTTGACCTTTGACCCTTGACCTTTATCACATCTGGCCCAAAATCTAATCACTTAATTGCTCTGTCTTACTTTACCTTTTTACCAAGTTTGATGAAATTCTATAATTTCCTTCTTGAGTTATCGCATAAACGAAAATCCGGACGGACGAACAGACGGACGGACGGACGGACGGACAACCCGGAAACATAATGCCTCTGGCACCCTTGGTGCGGAGGCATAAAAACCATCTCTCAAACCGATGAACTAATGGATCCGAAACGAAGTATATCATCAACTACCCATGGGGATACAAAGGTGATAACGAAAATGTCATTGGTCACATAGTTTGGCAGCCATCTTGGATTGAATGAAAACATTAAAAATATTCTTCTCCGAAACTACTGAATAGATTGAAGCGAAACTTTATATATATATATATATATATATGTATGTATGTGTATATATATATATATATATATATATATATATATATATTGATGGCTACCCATTGGGAATAAAGTTTGATGACGATGACGTCATCAGTGACGTCGTGTGGCATCCATATTCGATTGAAGTGAAAAACCTTTAAAGATCGTCTCTGAAACTGCTGAACTGGTGGATGGGAAATTTTAAATCACCATGCACCCAATCAAAGCAGGGTTGTATCACAGCAGTCATTTCATATTCATCCACATTGACACTATATATTTAATTGACACAATTTAGCATTCATGTGCACAAAGCTGGTCGGTAAATGTCTCAATAATCAATCAATAAAAAATAAAGCTACGGATAATGGCAATGCATGTGACATAATAGGGTGCATGGATGATATGGGCATAATATGGGGCCATAATAACATAATATGGGCATACGGGGCCGTAATAACAGTGGGCCAGATAATAGTAGTGTGTTCAGTTAACAATGGTATTTTTGTTCAGAATGAGCGTGTAAGGCAAGACTATGTGCTCGACTGAGTGCCATTATAGTTTACTTGCAAAATCGAAGATTTGCAAGTATATTGGTTGGTCTGGTCTGTAATTCTGTCTATCTGTTTGTCTGTCTGTTTGTACGTCAATCACCTACAGGTTGCATTTCTACTCCAAGGATACAGCAAGCACAGGGATGACCATACTTGATCCAGGACCAACACCCATGCCCCTGCCCACGGATGCGTGCATGCTGCTCGCATAACTCTGTGGGCAGGAACGGAAGGTGCCCTCTGGTAAACCACAGAGGTTGCACTGTACCTGAGAGGTACAGCACTCACTCAAATGTCCCAGCTGGCCACACTGCGAGCAAAATTGTTTTTTGTACCCAGAGACTAGGTGGCCCAGCTGTCTGCATCCGCTGCATACTTTTGGCTGACCCACGTAGAAAACTTGCCATGGCCCATATTCCAACTACTATCCCGTTCGGGATATGGGTACTGTGCCATCCTCCTTAACTCAGAACTTAACACGATATTGCCGAGCTCCAGTCTATATACCCAGACCATTTCGGATAAACCATGGTGGGGTTTTCACATCAATATAATGAGACAACCAGTAATTCACATCATAATCAGACATGCTGTCATTGTAGAGGCGGTCGTCACAACCTTCTCATGGTCAGAGAGGACCACGACCACCCAATCAGCTGGAGAACCAGCTGACCAAGCAGTAGTCCACCACACCCAGAACTCGGCAAGCCTTTCAGCTGATTGAAAGGACACATCAAATCCACGGGCCAAGGAGATGAGGCAAAAGCTGAATACCATGAATGACCCCGACGTTGAATGAAAGCTGATTACCAAATGATGTTGATACTTGGGCAGCCGATTACCAGACAATATAAAAAAATACCAAGAATGAACGGGTGTCAAATAAAAGTCGATTACTATATGATGTTGATGATACTTGTGCAGCTGATTACGAGACAATACAAGCTGAATATCATGAATGATCACGAGGCCAAATCAAAGCCGATTACTAAATGATGTTGATAATACTTCCATAGCTGATTACCAAACATAACAAGATGGCGACTATGCGCGACCCCCACCCCTTGTATGTCATGACGTCGATTTATTCGATAAAATAAATGTAGACACAAATTCCTGTCAGCTTGATTACACAATGTAAGGTGACATTGCAGTTAAAGATGACAGAAACACAAATATATCCATATCTTAACGAAGACATGTCCTTTGCGCGTGACTGTTTAAATGGTGAAGACGGACTGACCACGTGCCTGGGCGTGGCCCAACTCTATGATTGACAGAAGCTCTGAAGCGCTCAAGCTGTGATTGGTTACTGATCTCATGGACGGTCTGACGACCAATCACAGCAATGACGTAAATGTGAGGAGGATGAGGAGGAGAAAACAATTTGAAAACCCCTCCGATTGACAGAGTCAAACGTCGGAGTAATAAAAATCTTGGGTCTTAAACCCCAGCACATCTAACAAAACCACCCGCCCAAATACCTCACTTGTCGGCACAGATTCTTCCTTGGAAAACACAAACCTGATGCAGTTATGGCGCATGCTCACCATTCTGGGGTCCTGGGGGGCTGGAGGGGGCTCGTTCCGGTCACATGACTTTAAGTCGGTCAAAATGGCCAACTTAGTAAATTCCTTCAAAAATCTTCCTCACCAGATCCACCAGTCAAGATTCTACCAAATTTGGGTTACAACATTAGGCCAGGGAAGGGAAGTTAAACTGCAGAGGTCAATGAGTGATCATGTGACCGGAAGTGTGTCAAAATGGCCGACTTAGTCAATATTTGGGAAAAATCGCGTAAATTCCTTCAGAAAATCTTCTTCTCCAGACACACCGGTCAGGATTCTACCAAATTTGGGTGACATTAGTACAGGGACCTGATGTTAAATTGCAGAGGCTATCCAGATCACATGACCAGAAGTGTGTCAAAATGGCCTAGTCAATTTTTTGGGAAAAATTGCATAAATTTCTTCAAAGATCTTCTTCTCATGATCCACCAATCAGAATGCGCCCAAATTTGGGTTTCAACATTAGTACAGAGTCTTGATGTTAAATTGCAGAGTCCATCCAGATCACATGACCGGATGTGTGTCAAAATGACCGACTTCGTCAATTTTGGGGGAAATTGCTTAAATTCCTTCAAAAATATTTTTCAACAGAACCACCTTTCAGAATGCTACCAAATTTGGGTTGACAACAATGAGGTTGACGACATGACAACCCAGATAAGCTACAGGTCCAGTGGTCCTATGTTTTATTATACATGACCAAAACATGCTGGAATGTTATTTGCTTAATTCACACCTGTGTGGAAGCTGTTACTTGGTGTCCCTCATTTACCCAGGTGTTTCCATTTTTCTGTCCACTACCTGCACATACTGTATATTAAACTGAAAAACACGGGTGGATGTTGAACCCTCGTCGAGGTGAAGTCTTGCTCGACCCCTGTGAGTATGGGTATGAATTATGTTCTGTTTGAACGTGAGTTGAACTGTGAGTACATCAATTGATTACTTATTATTGGACCTCAACTATGTCTATTAATTACCTCTATAATTATTGACAATTGGAACATACCTTTTAGAGATGTGGACCTTTTGAGCCCTTACACCTTTTTGACCCCTTAGACCCTCTATAACCTTAAGACTGTTTAAGACCCCTCAGACCTAAGACACTCTAAGACCCTTCAGCTCCATTTAGACCCTTTATAACTCTTTTAGACGCCGAAGACCCTTAATACTGCAAAGACACTTAAGACCCTTTATAACCCTAAGACCACTTAGACCCTTTATAACCCTAAGACCCTTTTATACCCCAAAGACCGGTCAGACCCTTAATACTGTTAAGACCCCTTGGACCCATAAGACCCCTAGGATCCTTTATACCCTTAAGACCCTGTAGGACCCTAAGACTGTAGAACCTATAGACTCCATTAGAACCCTTAGTACCCTAAGACCACATAGACCCCGTTAGACCTTCTGAAATAACATGAGGTTCACCAGTCATAATCATAAGGTCCCCATATTGGTAAAGCACCTAAGTACCAAGCTAAGAGGGTGCAAATTATAATCGATTAATTAAATTTAGCTTCTGTTTTTTTCAGGTTCTGCTCATCTAGGTTAGTGGCATAGAGAAAAGTCCCACATGGAAAAGAGAAAACTGTGTCCATGACAACAATTTCACCCCGTTATAATCAAATGGGATATTTTTGTGATTTTATTATTTCCAAACCTCAATAATTTTTCGAGATATCAGATTGAAACTTTGAAAGCTTATTTGTAAGCACGTGTAGTATATGCATATAAAATCTGGTCAAAATTGGTCAAAGGTCAAGGTCAATGCCATCCGAAACATGTAAAACCTATTTATGTGGCAATTAGAAAATGTATCAACCAAATTTTCTCATGCACAACAAGCCATCGTGTAAAACACTTGATAGGTCAAATTTTCAAAATTAACAAATTGCTGTTTCCATGGCAACTATTGTTTATTTGGATTTCGCAATTACCATGCTATGCACGACATCTTTCTTGTTTGTTTGTGAGCAGGATATCTCAAAACGTTATGGACAGATTCAGACGAAACCTGGTGGACAAGTTGGGTGTGTGACAAGGACAAATTTATTACATTTTGGTGATGATCCGGATCCAGATACTAGATGTTTTTTTTAAAAGTGATTCTTCACCGTTGAGAGATTAGGCCAAAAACGATATATAGTATGATATTTCCAAAAGATGTGGACAGATTATGACAAAACTTGGTGGATAAGTTGGGGAGGTGACAAGAACAAGCCAATTTGATTTTGGTTCAGGTCCGGATGCAGATCTGGACTATCAGTGGGATACAAAATGTAAATTTTTCAGCCTGGTGGAGGTATGCACTCTACTGAGTGCCGTTTTCATTGTGTATTTCATTTGTGAAGGGTTTGAGATTGAGAAATGTAATGTACAATGAACAAGGCACTTAACGATTCTACTTATAGACGGGGCCCACGGACACACACACACACCCACCCAAAAGAAACTGGACCCGTGGGTCTTTAGTCGGTAGAGCCGGACCGGGGTACCTGTCCCGCCTTGTGCGGTCACACCGACCCGAACCACCACGGTGGGACTCGAACCCACCGACCCTTGGCGTTGTCAGCACCCAGACTGCAGACCGCTCAACCACGACCAGAGACCGCGCCGCAATCGCCACCAAGACTGCAGACCGCTCAACCACCACCACGGACAGCGCCGCAATCGCCACCAAGACTCAGACCGCTCAACCACGACCACAGACCACGCCGCAATCACCACCAAGACTCAGACCGCTCAACCACGACCACAGACCGTGCCGCAATCGCCACCAAGACTCCTGTCTGTTGTCCTTTCGTCTCTTTTTCTCTCTTGAGGTGGGAGGGGTTTCTTTCCTCGCCCCTCGCCTCCTGATTGGACGAGGGCTGGCGGACGACTCGTGGTCAGCCTCCCGATTGGCTGGGGCGCGCGTGTGGTGCTCGCCCTCCGCTCATTGGCTGGAGGAAACGGTCCATGCCCTTCCTTGGAGCTGAGCCTCGATCCGAAGCGACGGAGGCTCCGCCCACGCCCTCAGCCAAAAACCCATGGGCAATGGTGACCGGGTTGAATGAGGGACCATGGGGTTGTTGTAGTTTTTGATGTTGTTGTTGTTGTAGAGGTAAAAACCTAACTATAAAAGAACTCACAGCACACACACACAAAATTCCCATTAGACATGGAGGATGGATTTTAACTATAAACACATACTTATCGAAATAACTGAACTACGGGGACTCTGGCTGTCTGTGTGCACAAGGTTTCCAAAACCGTAACAGTATATGGAAAGGTGAATTTAGAATGCTCTTTTCAATAACTGGTATGACCCCCTGTGAACCTCAATGAAAGAATCACTAGACCGTTCTGAGCCCTTTTTCTTCATAAATTATGCATTTTTTCATACCTTACAATCCCCGAGGCCTCGCAATCCATGACAGAGACTTTATGGGAGAGAGAGTTTCACAGCTGAGTTTCTCACTCTACCAATGCATAAATGGCATTCAACAGGTTGTGGTGTATTGTGCTTGTATTATTTTTTTTAAAATTTGATTAAAAAAAAAAATTGGTTTGGTACGGGTGTAATAGCCAATAAATAATTTCGCTTACTTTCATTGGAATCATTAGAATTGCTTCAGCCATTATTGTGCTAGGCTGGATGACATTTATCAAGAATTATATTGATGAACAATTTGGCGATTTTGCGATCTCTCAATTTGTTACTTTGGCATTGTATTCTAGCATCTTTTCCATTCTTGTTAATTCTGAAAATGTTCGAGAATGAAAGGTATTAGACAGGTCCAGATTTGAGAAAAACTGAATGTTAAAAGTGGGCAAACAAGTTTTTTTGAATTCAGCACACTCAAATTACCCTACAAAAAACTTGTTTGCCCATTTTTAGCACGAAATGCCTACAACACTTTTTTTTTGAAGCACAAATATTGAAATCTGGACCTGTCTATATGGACCTGTCAGACACATAAAGGCTGATGACTTCATTTTCTACACAGCTTTTCAGCGTATCAATTTGAACACATTTGATCAGGCAGTCATTTTTTTCCTGTCCCATCCTTACATGTGGCGTATTCCAGAACAGCCCCTTAATTTACTCGGCACTTCTTTTATTGTAAAGTGTTGGGGACCTGTGCTATGTAAGGAAATCATGGAGGGAAGTTTACATTTTATTGAATGATCATGTGCACATTCATTTGTAATGTCATTCTGCTCATTGCATCATGAGAGAAGTTATGCTTTGTACTATGTACTGTCGTGGCCAAAAATATTGGCACCCTTGCACTTTTTTCAAAAAATGCACCATTTCTTCCAGAAAATTGTTGAAATTAAAAAATCTTTTGGTATCCACATATGCATTTCTTTGGTTTGCAGTGGAACAAAACAAAAAAAAAGCTGAAAAAATTACTAAATCTTAGCATATTCGACAAAGAAATCCGAAAATAGCCCGAGCAATATGGTTGGCACCTTTTAGAAGTTGTTAGAAATAATTAAATTTCAAGCAAATCTCCTTTACTTTGGAATTGAACTCACCTGTGGGGAGTTACAGGTGCCTGCAATATAGAAGTCACTCATTCGACCAGTATGAATATAGAAAAGGAGTCATCCTGCTGTTTTGTGTCACTGTGTGTACTGTAATGAGCATGGAGAAAAGAAAGAAAACCTGAGGATTTGTTTGAGGAGGTCAGACACAAGATTGTAGCCAAGCATGGACAATCTCAAGGCTACAAGTCCATCTCCAGAGACCTTGATGTTCCTGTGTCCACCGTACGCAATGTTATCAGGAAGTTTAAGGCCTGCAGCCAACCTCCCTGGATGTGGCCGTAAGAGAAAACTTGATCGAAGATTGCAGCAAAAGATTGTTTGAGTGGTGGAGAGAAAGCACCACGATCAACTGCCAAACAGATTCAAGCTGACCTTCAGACACAAGGTACGACAGTTTCAACTCGCCATCCGTCGCCAACTTGATGAAAGGGGGTTTTATGGAAGGAGACCCAGGAGGACCCCACTGCTGAGAGAGAGAGACATAAGAAAGCCTGACAGGAGTTTGCCAAAACACACCTGAACAAGCCAAAATCCTTCTGGGAGAATGTCTAAGTGACAGATGAGACCAAGTTTGAGGTTTTTTTGGTAAAGCACATCATCCTCTGTTTACAGAAAACAAAATGAAGCCTTCAAAGAAAAGAACACGCTTCCCTACAGTCAAACATGGAGAAGGTTCAGTGATGTTTTGGGGTTGCTTTGCTGTCTCTGGTACTGGGTGCCTTGAATGTGTGCATGGAATCATGAAATCAGGGGATTACCAAGGCATTTTAGAGCGCAATGTTGGTATGGCAATAGAACCAAGAACCAAGGCATTCAACCCAGTGTCAGGGAGCGGAGTCTCCGTCGAAGGTATGAGTCTTGCTGCAGGATAATGACCCCAAACACACTTCAAAAAGCACCCAGGAACGGTTCAAGACACAACTCTGGAATGTTCTGAAGTGGCCAGCAATGAGTCCTGATCTAAATCCCATTGAAAACCTTGGGGGAGATCAGAAAACAGCAGTTGGGAGAAGGCACCCTTCAAATCTGGGAGGACTGGAGCAGTTTGCTCAAGAAGAGTGGGTCAAACTGCCAATAGAGAGGTGTGGGAACCTCATTCATGGATAAAGGAAGTGCTTGAGTGCAGTTATTTTGTCCAAAGGCTGTGATTCCAAATATTAAGTCTCGGGTGTTAATAATTTTGTCAATGCCATTTCTTTTTATTTTCTGATTTAAAAGGAAATATCAAGTTCCGAATGAAAATCAAAGGTTCTGTGATGTTAACAATGAAATAAAGAATTGTGAAGACCAAATACTTTGGTCAATTTCAACTTATTTTTCGAGAAAATTGTGAGTTAATTGAAAAAAGTGCCAATATTTTTGGCCACGACAGTATCTGCATACGATATACAGTGCAGTGCAGTCGTGCGCAAGTAACACTCAGATTCACATTATTATTCCTCTCTGACCGATTCCTGTTTTTCATATATTTTTATACTTTTGTCTTGACTCTTGAGCCGAGGGTGTGGCCCGGCCCCAGATGTGCAATTGACTCTTTTCGTGGAAAAGTGCACCACGCTCTCTAACAGTCTCAATGACCTACTTGCTGTGATCCAATCGCAATAACAGCCGTGCAGATTAGCCCTTGCAATCGTAAACACTAAATTAACCCCTTGTGACAGCCAACCTTGTACCACCATCACCACTCACAGGCACAGGGCTGAGCAAATCGAGTTAAAAAATGTAACTACTTTATTAAACAATTTACATGCTACACTCCCAGTCATGGAACCCAGTCCAATAGCCAATCAGACACTAGCTATAAGTATGTGGTACTTGCACTTGCACTAGTCCCAAATAAAGTGGTCGTTCATTAACCCAACATTGGACACACTTCATCTTTCTTTGCATCTAATCACACCACTCAGAGTTTCTAAACACAGAGAACACAAAAACAAAGTGGAAAAACACAAACAGGGGATTGGATCTGTGCTCCTTTCTTTTCGCAACTCCTGATTGCAATGATATGCCTGCAATTGGCTTAATGGCTAGAGTGGTGGGCTTGTGGTGTTGGCTTAATGGCTGGAGTGGTGGGCTTGTGGTGTTGGCTTAATGGCTGGAGTGGTGGGCTTGAGATCCGAGGATCCTGAGTTCAAATCCCGCTTGGCTGTTGAATTAATAATCCTGCTTGCTGTTATTGAATTAAATCGATCGATTATTGCGATTGGATCGCAGCAAGTAGGTCATTGAGACTGTTTGAGAGCGTGGTGCACTTTTCCACAAAAAGAGTCAATTGCACCTCTGGGGCCGGGCCACACCCTCGGCTCAAGACAAAAGTATAAAATTAATAGTTGAATTAAATAAATCCTGCTTGCTGTTGAATTGACTCATCATGTTATCGTTTTGAGGTCGGCAAAATGAGTACCATCTTGCTGGTATCCTGCATTGGAGTGGTGACCCATCCAGGATTGTGCCCAATAGCCCAGGAGACTGTTTAAGCAGCACCAATGCTCTGCACAGAGTCTGTTCCTAATGGACAGAGGGATGGATGGTTTGCAATGATGCACTTCCACACCCTGATGTGGTACCATGCCAAGGGGTGTGACCTTCAGAGATGCGGTGCCATGCCAAGCGGTGTGACCTTCAGAGATGTGGTGCCATGTCAAGGGGTGTGACCTTCAGAGATGTAGTGCCATGTCAAGGGGTGTGACCTTCAGAGATGTGGTGCCATGCCAAGGGGTGTGACCTTCAGAGATGTGGTGCCATACCAAGGGGTGTGA
>CM068956.1:42555091-42567171 GCA_035128595.1 Eptatretus atami | reverse complement strand
TATTATGGATGTGATGTGTGGTGTGTGTGTGTGTGGTGTGTGTGTGTGTGTGTGTGTGTGTGTTTGTATTTCTATACATATATATATACACATATGTATGTGTATATATATACATATACATATATATAATATATATACGTTATATATAAATATATACAATAATACATATATACATATATATATATATATTATATAAACACATATACATATATATATAATACATATACATATCATAATATATATAATATATATATATATATACATACAACATACATATATATATATATATAAATATACTATCAGAATATATATACATACATATACATATTCATGTATATGTGTGTATATATACATACATATACATATACATATATACATACATATATACATACATACGCCTGGTGTTGGCTCAGTGGTTAGGGTGGTGGCTTGAGATCCAAGGGTCCTAAGTTCAAGCCTCGTTGCCCGCTGATTTACTTCACCAGGGGGTTGACTCAGCTTGCCATCCTTCCGAGGTCGGCAAATGAGTACCAGCTTGTTGGGGATGATCGAGTCATTCGAGTATCCTGCGTCGGAGTGGCAACCCGTTCAGGATTGTGTCCAATAGCCAAGGAAACTGCTTCGGCGGCACCGACGCTCTGTACAGAGTATGGTTCCAATGGATGGATGGATTATATATAATTATAATATATATATATATATATACAATTATATATACAGTATACACATATTTTAACATAGCAGTCTGTCAAACATGTAGCACATGGTATTTAAACACGGTTATATTAAAAGCAGCTTGGCAGGATAGCCTCGCCCTAGGAAGTGCGCATTCTTGCTTCCAAGCAATATTGTCTCCAGGTATTAATCCCGACCCAGCTTTACACTGTCATCCCGGTGTTCCACAGGCAGGGTGATTCAGCAATGTGTGTGCCGTCCCTCGGATGGAGTTGAACTAGGTGTCCCATCTATCAGCATTAGTTGGTGGATGTTAAAGCTCCCACAGTGTCCTTCACAAAGAGTAGACGAGATTTTGCCACCATTCTGGTCAAATTCCAAGTTCTTGCCCTAACCACTGCTGGGAAGGAAATGCAAACCACCCAGCGCAACCCTTTCCAAGAAACTGCTTCAGGACCACCAACGCTCTGTAACAGAAGATGGTGCATCGGAATCAGAATGTACTTTGCACGGCGGAGGATGCCGCGCTAAAGAGTACACTTTATGTACCACTGAGCGGTGGTGCCTTCAGCTCCCTCGTGGCAATCCGAATGGCCTTATGGGGACTGTGTTCAAACGACTCACGATTGTGTTTAACATCCTCACCACTTGTGCATGGCTGGCCTGCCCCTTCCTCTGCAGAATGCAAACCAGTCTGCATAGACATTTTGTGCCATGCACTAATCGTTTTCTCGTTGGTGACTGCCTTCGATAGGTCTTCCTTAAATTTCATTGAACTGTGCAGCTGATTTGGTCTCGATAAACCTGCAACACACTATGGTTTTTTTTCTTTTTCTTGTGGGGATGCCATTTGCAGTAAATGTGATGTCACGTGTCAAAGAAGACACTTGGAAACGAAAAAAAAAGTCAACAAAACTTTCAAAAATATTCTTTCAAATGCAGTAAACACATACACTGTATCCCGTTTCAAAATTATTTTATTGCGGTTTGAATTTGGAACAGTAATTGGTGGACAACCTTTATATATGCTATTGTTTATGTTTGAGACGAGTTTTTATGGAGGCAGAGGGAGGATTTAAGGGTGTGGTCAAAAATTACTACCTTATTTGCATATGTGATTTAATAAATGACCTGTTTGTCAATGACTACATTCTCAAACACAATATTTCTAATCCACAGGTTTGGCTTTAACTTATTAATGCAGGGAATTGTCATATACACTATAACATGGACTGCATTATATGGCTTAATGGTTGGAGTGATGGGCTTTGGATCCTAGCGTCCTGAGTTCAAATCCTGCTTGGCTGTTGAATTAATACAAGTGGGGTTGATTCAGCCTGTCGTCCTGATGTCGACAAAATGAGTACCGACTTGCTGAGATGATTGAGCCATTTGAGTATCCTGTGTCAGAGTGGTGACCTGTCCATGATTGCACCAATAGCCCTGGAGAGTGCTTCTGCCAGCACTGTGATCTGTTCCTGATTCAGATGGATAGCTTGCCTTTCCTCAAAGATGAAATCTAGTGTTGCCAATTTTACCATAATATCACCAGAACGCATCATCTCTACATGCTGTACTGAGGTGGAGAAATATTGTTACAGATTTGGAAGCCATTTACCACAAACAGACAGCAGTCCCCGTAGCTTAGTTATTTCGATAAGTATGTGTTTATAGTTAGAATCCTCCTTCTGTCTAATGGGCATTTCGTGGTGCGCTACGAGTTATTTTTTAGTTAGGTTTTTACAACAACAACAACACAACAACAACAACAACAACGGCACCACCCTCACTCAACCGCGTCGCCATTGCCCACGTGTTTTGGCTGATGGGTGGCGGAGCCTCCATCACCTCAGATCCGACTCCGCCCCAGAAAGGTGGGAGTTGCCCCGCCTACCGTGGGCCTGTCCAATGAGGGACGGCCAGTGGATCGCGCGATGGACCGTCCAATCACGAGGTGAGTGGCGAGGAAAGAAACCCCTCACCTCAAGGAGAAAAAGAGACGAGAGGACGGCAGACAGGAGTGATTGTGGCGATTGCTTGGTCTGCGGTCCTTTGTGGTGGCTCACCGGTCGTGGTGACCGAAGAGCAGTGATCGTGGCGACTGCTGAGCAGTCTGCGGTCCTTTGCGGTGGCTCACCATGGTGGTGGTGACCGAAGAGCAGTGATCGTGGCGACTGCTGAGCGTCTGCAGTCTTGGTGGCGATTGCGGCGCGGTCTGTGGTCGTGGTTGAGCGGTCTGCAGTCTTGGTGCTGACAACGCCAAGGTCGTGGGTTCGAGTCCCACCGTGGTGGTTCGGGTCGATGTGACCGCACGAGGCGGGACAGGTACCCCGGCCCGGCTCTACCGACTAAAGACCCACGGGGTCCAGTTTCTTTTGTGTGTGTGTGTGTGTGTGTGTGTGTGTGTTGTGTCTGTGGCCCCGTCTGTAAGTACAATCATTAAGTGCCTTGCTAATTCTACATTACATTTCTTTATTTGTGATAAATCTGCTCTGTGTCTCCCTCCTGAATAATGTAAAATAAACCCCTGTTAAATGTACCAGCTCGTTTTCTGTGCTTTCTCTCATTGGCCTAGCATGGTGCGTATTGAGAAATAGTGAAACCGTTCGTGCCGTAAATTATTATTTGGTCCGGCGCGGCTTTGGTAACTTCCGCTCAGTTACGCCGGATTCCGAGTCGGTGATAGCGACTCGATTCGGACAAAGTCGGCCGAGGGTGTGGTGTTCCCCGGTAGTTGGACGGCGTGGAGTACTTAGGTAAATTGGAATTAGACAAGTGGACCCTACCTCACGCCGTCAAATATTGGCGACCACAGTCCTCCAAGTGACCCGTAACCTTTTGGAGTTGTTCGAGAGTCACGACCTAAATTCCGGGTGTTCGGTGGGAGACGACTCCACTACTCCACCTAGTGGTCGTTTATCGCCACCGAACCCCGCCCACAACAATATAACATGTTGGTCAGATCAGCTGAGTGACCAACTGAGGACAGCTATTTCACACTTTGTGCTTCATCAGTTTGGAGTTGATTCCAAGTTGATCAACTGTGATTTGTTGAACTAAAAACCAGCTTCCAGTTGATATCGAAGCACAATGAGTGTGACTTTAACTTTGATGTAATTTTCGTGAAGACAAAGTGCCGCACGCTCGACTTGCTGTATGCATCTTTGAAGACACTGTGTGAAGATCACAGCAAATGTTTGCTCGTTTATTTGCCTGAGGTTCATACAGAAGAACAACTGGGTAAGTTTCGTATCAATGTTTAGTTTTGAAACGACCCAGAATGCTCATATGATTTTGAGTCAAACATAACCCTTTGGTGTGAAGCAGCTGCCCATGCCAGCCAAGAAAGATTCTTCCTTACAAAAAAATAATATAAACAATGCCAATGATCCATATATAGATCAAGGATTCATCTGTGGATTTTGCCACAGGAACCTCTTGGCGTATATCCAGATGCTGACTTATGGGCACCAGGAAGAGATGCAGCTGCATGCTGCCCACTTATAAATGCTTCACAGTGGATGTGTGCGTCCCAGAAAGTTCTTCCGTCCACTCCGATGGGAACCTGGTCTCTGTTCTACTCTCGGTGCTAATATGAGACAGGCGTTGGGTTAAATTGAAATAATAAGCCGCTTTCTCTCTCTCCTGCAAGGCTGTAAAGCTGGAAACTAAGATCTGCCGATTGGCGGAGGTCACATCAGAGAGTGCCTGGGCAGGCGGAAAAGCTAGCTACAAGGTCTTGCGTGTGTTTTCATTTTGGCAATCACTTTTTCTTTTATATTCTCACAACTTAAAACTTGGCTACATGGTGAGAATGTTGGTCTTTGTGTCTTATGAACTAAATTCAAGTTATATTAGCCGTAAACATGAAGCCAACGTCGGTTGGTGTTGGCATCGTGCTGACTTGCAAACCACTTTAGGTATTTTCCAACACGATATTTGGCATTCCCAGAAAACACCCGAATTACCCGTTTGCCTTTTGCTCAATGGATTTGGCCTCGAAATGTTTGTCGGATATGTTGCGGTTACCAACTCCACGGACCAATTTTCATTTGCTCGAGAGTTTCCAAGTGAACATATATCCGTGCTGCTTGAAACAATATGGCCACCCAGAAACCAAGTTGACGGCAGACATGTTTATTTTACAACCACGAGCTCTTTTATCCCGAGAATATTTTAAGGTTTGCAATTTTTATGGCCATAGACTATTGCGTATGAAACTTTCTCGGGCATCGTGACGACTCCTTATGCACATCAAACGTTTCCCAGCAGCCCACGCCAAGAGCCCATGACTTCCTTTGTAAGCACACAAAGAATGACTGCATCGACAGAACATTAAAAATTCCACATTGCTCCTAACTGAATTCAGAACCAGCTGACATTGCACGGGAATTACATTCTCCCAGGTTATTTCAACATAAATTATTCTGCGGATGCCATTCAAATGGTTGAACGGAAAACGATCAGTGATGTCAATGGAGATAAAGGTTTTTCATATCGTCGGTTGCAACTTTAAAAGGATTATTTCAAGACAAGCACGTATAACTAAGATAGAAAAGTGATGACAAGTTGAGAAGAGCTCCCGGAGAAGCCGAATGGTTATTTCTAAGCTTGACAAACTAACCGATCTCATTCTTTTGTGGCTTAAATTTCAATCAATTTTTAAAAGTACATTTCCAGTGATTTTATTTTTCCTCAATCAAATAGCACTAAATGAATGCTTTTCTCTTTTATTCTCTGCTGTGGATATAGCCTGGCAGGAAAACGAGAGGTATGCACCTGATCTCTGACTTATCTATTCTGGGTTTGAATCTCAGCCAGCCGTAAACTCTCCTCTGGTGGTTCGCATGCAGGGCAAGGAATTAATGTGTGTGCCATCTAATGGAAGGACAATTGTCTGATGACCCGTCTCCCAGAAACTGGTTGTTGATGAACGTAAAATATCCCACCGAATCTTTCGTGAAGTCTCGGTGAGTTACTGGCAGCACCCTGAGCAAATTACGAATCGTGGCACCTTCAGCCAAACCAGTTCTCAAAAGACTTGCCAAAAACGTTTCTGCCGATCCACAATAAGTTGGAAATAATTGGGAAGTAGTCGTAGTAATAGTTTACTCTCTGCTTTGGATGATAAAATTGCTCTGCTTTTGCTCTGCCTGAAAATATGACAGTGTTATTGTTGCATGCGAGTGCTGGCTGAATGTGTAACTCAATTGTAAATGAGGATCCCTCACCATTTGTCATTTACTTCAAGGTGCACTCAACTGGTTAAATGGCTCATTTAATTTTGACAAATAGTCATATAGTCCTTGTGCAACTTTCAACTTTATCATTTTTGATGTACACATGATATAATATAACAAATTAATATGGAATAGGCAAAGCCTAGAAGCGAACGTTAGAATTCTTCTTACATTCGCTTCTGACTTTACATAAAACTTTTCACAACTGTATACTTGCCAACTATACCGTGGACGTGTAAGCGCCGCACAAGCTGATGATTTTGATGCAATTTCCGGTTACTTCGGCCTGGATTCGGGATCAGCGATCAAATAATGTAAATCACGATTAAAAATATTTTTTGATGATGCGGGAGATATCTTATTATAAATTAACTTTGGGGGAAAAATAATTGAATAAATAACTAAATAAACGATCACTTCTGGTCAAGAATAAAAGAAATTAAAAGTTCCGGAAAGAGTTTCAAAATCCCTCCCGGTAATGTTAAATACAAATAAACACTTCCTGTCATGAAAAAAAATCACTCGGAAAAAAATAATTGAATAAATAAATAAACACTTCCCGGTCATGATCTCCCGGCATGCATCATTCCCCATGAGAAAAACCGGAAACAAAAAAAACCCAGAAACAAAACAAAAACGAAGCAAAATGGTCATAGCCAACGACACGGATCACAATTGCCAGGGTATTGTGTTGTTTTTGTTGTGTTCCTATTCTCTCATGTGCCGCGTTAAGTAATATTCACAAGATAGAAATAAAACCCAATCTGTTTATACACACACAGCGTTTAACAACAACGGAAGCAAAAGGTCATAGCTAACGACACGGATTCCGAAATAGCCAGGGCTATTTGTTTGTTGTTTGTTGTTGTTGTTGTTGTTCCTATTCTCTCACGTGCACGCGTTTAGTATGAAGCTCACTACGTTCGCTATAAATGGCATATGAAAACATAATTCATCAAATTGTAAATGCTGATGTTGTTACTCCGCTCAAATGAAGCGAAAAGTGGGGTTAAGCAATGGTTCATGCTCTACCTGTCTGTCTGTCTTATCAGTTTATGATCGTCAGTTTATGATCAAGAAAAACTTATTTAAATTGAATGTTATATCTTGAACACGAATCGGAACATGAATAGGAAGACAAGTTTGCCGTTTTACAGTACTTGGCTCTGATTTGTCCCGATCACACTATGCGCAGGAAGAGTGAAATAATATTTTTACACTGTCTACCTGCCTGCAGTCAAACAAAATGAGAAATCATTCCACCCAGGAAACTTATTGTTTTTTAAGGATGTTACAAAGGACACAAACAACAGGCATGAAGAACTAATGTAACGTGTTAGACAGGGTGATGTAATAGACACTGGAGATAACGGCAGTAAAACCTAGAATTAATTCATTTATATGCCAATAACCTCTTTAAAACCTTTAATTTGAATTGAACTATATATTTGAACACTCTAGAACACAAATCATCTTCAGAAGACATCCATAACCTCGATTGTGCAAGGCCGATTGGCACTGCATTCTGTGGGATCAATAAAGCCCCCGTCTCCTAAACTGTGACTCAACGTCGTCTTGTTACACTGGATAAGGTGATGTATAAGATGCTTCAGGAGCACTAAACGATCTTTTAAAATCATCATTCATTAAAATTGAGGTACAGTACAATCTGGGATATAAGTGTATGCTTGAATATAAGCGCACATGAAAAATAGGCGCACATGGGCCTCCTGTTGATTCTCCATTAAAAAATAAGCGCATATAAAACGTCTCGTAAGGCTTGAAAACTGAAAATATTATCAACCCAAACACGACAGTATTTCGTGGTTTATGGTAACAAACTTTAAGTCTGATTTCTTACACGTCTGGGACTGGTACTTACAAGAGTGTACGTTCAAAACAACGTTGTTTCATCAGGTCATAAAGGGGTGTTTTTATGACAAGGGTAGTAAAGGGTGTTTTACAATAAGATGTTAAAGGTGTTTTATGACAAGGGTAGTAAAGGGGTGTTTACGACAAGAATAGTAAAGGGGTGTTTCGACAAGAGTAGTGAAGGGAGTTTTATGACAAGGTAGTAAAGGGGTGTTTATGACAAGGGTAGTAAAGCGGTGTTTTACGACAAAGAGTCGTAAAGGGGTGTTTATGACAACGGTAGTAAAGGGGTGTTTTACGACAAGGGTAGTAAAGGGGTGTTTTTACGACAAGGTAGTAAAGGGGTGTTTTACGACAAGGGTAGTAAAGAGGTGTTTTCACGACAAGGCGGTAGTAAAGGGTGTTTATGACAAGGATAGTAAAGGGGTTTTATGACAAAGGGTAGTAAAGGGGTGTTTTACAATAATGACAGTCAAGGGGTGTTTTACGGACAAGGATAGTAAAGGGGTATTTATGACAAGGGTAGTAAATGGGGTGTTTTACAATAAAACAGTAAAGGGGTTCTTATGACAAAGGGTTATGAAGGTGTTTTTATAAACAAGGGTAAGTAAAGTGGGTGTTTTTCGACACAAAGGTCATAAAGGGTGTTTACGACAATGACGGTTAAAGGGTGCTTTACGACAAGGATAGTAAAGGAGTTTTTTATGACGTTTTATGACACTTGATGATAGAGTTGATAAAACAACGTTTTTCATCACAATAAAAATGGACCGGCAGTTGAAACAGTCGATCATACGTCCATTAAAAGAAGATTGAGATTATCTCGTTTTACAACTCTTGTAAGAACCAGTAACAAACGTGTCATAAATTCAGACTTAACACTCAAGGGTTGATGTGAATGGTGAAGAATGAGAAATAATTGTTGAGTGATAAAATGTTCAAGGAAGATAGGGAGCGGAAGACGGGCCGTTTACCGAGACATGGAAAACGAACTTGTTGCGAAGTTCAAACAGATAAGTGCTCAAGAACTGGAGAAAGTGTATTGAGATTTGTCTCCGAGATAAGGACAATTAAATTTGCAATGATGTAAAAACTGACATCTATGCGCCAATCTGAAGAACATTTAACATTATAAGCACGTCATGGCTTATTGAAAATAAGCGCATATGTGCTCCATTAAATCTAGAAATAGGTGCATACATTTATTATCCAGATTCTACTGTATATCTATCTAAATTCCAGCAATGTGTGTGTGTGTGTGTGTGTGTGTGTGTGTGTGTGTGTGTGTGTTGTGTGTGTTGTGTTGTGACCGCTGTTCTCGACAACCACTGGTCCGATATATTTGAAACTTGCCAGATATATTGCTGGGACCTGAGGATGTGCCTTTTCAAGGTTGATATTAATCGGCAAGTGCTTCCAAGTTATGGCCATTTATTTACCAAACCAATGACAAGACACGTTGTTGCGTGGGCGTGGCCGATGGGGAAGGGGAGCACAGCCGCGTTCCCCATTACGGGTTACAACGTACGGCTTCCGGATAATGATGACTTCGTGTATTCTAATAATTTTTCGATTTCTTATGCGCATTTATCGATAAACACAATGCCCCAAGTTATGATCGTTTTCATATTAGACGGTGCATAAATTCGGTAACATCAGAGTGCTGGTATGCTCCGACCAGGAAGTAAATTTTTTTTCTCTCTCTTCTCTTCTCTTTTTGTTTTCCTTGCCACGACATTGCAGAAAGGTAAAATACGTTGGCGCTAATTGAACAATTGTTATTAAACTTAAATTGCGAATGTAACTGCGAAATAATATGCTGAACTTCTGCGGCCACGCACGTACGGCCGCGGAGAGCGAAGAAACGCCTGCTGTGGTTGTTGTTTGTTGCTCGCGGTTTGAATTATTTTATTTTTTTTTTTACGGTACTACTGAGTACAATAAAATGAGGTATATACATTATTTAAAATTGAGGGGGGGGGTGACATTTCTGATTGTTTTGTGATTCTTCTTTTTCTCTCTTCTGGTATATATCTCCTCTTTTCTATATATACATACATATACATATTCATGTATATGTGTGTATATATACATACATATACATATACATATATACATACATATATACATACATACGCCTGGTGTTGGCTCAGTGGTTAGGGTGGTGGCTTGAGATCCAAGGGTCCTAAGTTCAAGCCTCGTTGCCCGCTGATTTACTTCACCAGGGGGTTGACTCAGCTTGCCATCCTTCCGAGGTCGGCAAAATGAGTACCAGCTTGTTGGGGATGATCGAGTCATTCGAGTATCCTGCGTCGGAGTGGCAACCCGTTCAGGATTGTGTCCAATAGCCAAGGAAACTGCTTCGGCGGCACCGACGCTCTGTACAGAGTATGTTCAAATGGATGGATGGTATATATATATATATATATATAAATTATATATACAAGTTATAACACATATTTTAACATAGCAGTCTGTCAAACATGTAGCACATGGTATTAAACACGGTTATATTAAAAGCAGCTTGGCAGGATAGCCTCGGCCCTAGGAAGTGCGCATTCTTGCTTCCAAGCAATATTGTCCTAGGTATTAATCCCGACCCAGCTTTACACTGTCATCCCGGTGTTCCACAGGCAGGGTGATTCAGCAATGTGTGTGCCGTCCCTCGGATGGATGTTGAACTAGGTGTCCCATCTATCAGCATTAGTTGGTGGATGTTAAAGCTCCCACAGTGTCCTTCACAAAGAGTAGACGAGATATTGCCACCATTCTGGTCAAATTCCAAGTTCTTGCCCTAACCACTGCTGGGAAGGAAATGGCAAACCACCCAGCGCAACCCTTTCCAAGAAACTGCTTCAGGACCACCAACGCTCTGTAACAGAAGATGGTGCATCGGAATCAGAATGTACTTTGCACGGCGGAGGATGCCGCGCTAAAGAGTACACTTTATGTACCACTGAGCGTGGTGCCTTCAGCTCCCTCGTGGCAATCCGAATGGCCTTATGGGGACTGTGTTCAAACGACTCACGATTGTGTTTAACATCCTCACCACTTGTGCATGGCTGGCCTGCCCCCTTCCTCTGCAGAATGCAACCAGTCTGCATAGACATTTTGTGCCATGCACTAATCGTTTTTCTCGTTGGTGACTGCCTTCGATAGGTCTTCCTTAAATTTCATTGAACTGTGCAGCTGATTTGGTCTCGATAAACCTGGCAACACACTATGGTTTTTTTTTCTTTTTCTTGTGGGGATGCCATTTGCAGTAAATGTGATGTCACGTGTCAAAGAAGACACTTGGAAACGAAAAAAAAAGTCAACAAAACTTTCAAAAATATTCTTTCAAATGCAGTAAACCACATCACTGTATCCCGTTTCAAAATTATTTTATTGCGGTTTGAATTTGGAACAGTAATTGGTGGACAACCTTTATATATGCTATTGTTTATGTTTGAGACGAGTTTTTATGGAGGCAGGGGAGGATTTAAGGGTGTGGTCAAAAATTATACCTTATTTGCATATGTGATTTAATAAATGACCTGTTTGTCAATGACTACATTCTCAAACACAATATTTTCTAATCCACAGGTTTGGCTTTAACTTATTAATGCAGGGAATTGTCATATACACTATAACATGGACTGCATTATTGGCTTAATGGTTGGAGTGATGGGCTTTGGATCCTAGCGTCCTGAGTTCAAATCCTGCTTGGCTGTTGAATTAATACCAAGTGGGGTTGATTCAGCCTGTCGTCCTGATGTCGACAAAATGAGTACCGACTTGCTGAGATGATTGAGCCATTTGAGTATCCTGTGTCAGAGTGGTGACCTGTCCATGATTGCACCCAATAGCCCTGGAGAGTGCTTCTGCCAGCACTGATGATCTGTTCCAGAGTATGGTCTGACTCGATGGATAGCTTGCCTTTCCTCAAAGATGAAATCTAGTGTTGCCAATTTTACCATAATATCACCAGAACGCATCATCTCTACATGCTGTACTGAGGTGGAGAAATATTGTTACAGATTTGGAAGCCATTTACACACAAACAGACAGCAGTCCCCGTAGCTTAGTTATTTCGATAAGTATGTGTTTAATAGTTAGAATCCTCCTTCTGTCTAATGGGCATTTCGTGTGTGCGCTACGAGTTATTTTTTAGTTAGGTTTTTATACACAACAACAACAACAACAACAACAACCAAGGCACCACCCTCACTCAACCCGGTCGCCATTGCCCACGTGTTTTTGGCTGATGGCGTGGGCGGAGCCTCCATCACCTCAGATCCGACTCCGCCCCAG
>CM068956.1:42546507-42554048 GCA_035128595.1 Eptatretus atami | reverse complement strand
CACCTAGTGGTCGTTTATCGCCACCGAACCCCGGCCCACAACAATATAACATGTTGGTCAGATCAGCTGAGTGACCAACTGAGGACAGCTATTTCACACTTTGTGCTTCATCAGTTTGGAGTTGATTCCAAGTTGATCAACTGTGATTTGTTGAACTAAAAACCAGCTTCCAGTTGATATCGAAGCACAATGAGTGATGACTTTAACTTTGATGTAATTTTCGTGAAGACAAAGTGCCGCACGCTCGACTTGCTGTATGCATCTTTGAAGACACTGTGTGAAGATCACAGCAAATGTTTGCTCGTTTATTTGCCTGAGGTTCATACAGAAGAACAACTGGGTAAGTTTCGTATCAATGTTTAGTTTTGAAACGACCCAGAATGCTCATATGATTTTGAGTCAAACATAACCCTTTGGTGTGAAGCAGCTGCCCATGCCAGCCAAGGAAAGATTCTTCCTTACAAAAAAATAATATAAACAATGCCAATGATCCATATATAGATCAAGGATTCATCTGTGGATTTTGCCACAGGAACCTCTTGGCGTATATCCAGATGCTGACTTATGGGCACCAGGAAGAGATGCAGCTGCATGCTGCCCACTTATAAATGCTTCACAGTGGATGTGTGGGCGTCCCAGAAAGTTCTTCCGTCCACTCCGATGGGAACCTGGTCTCTGTTCTACTCTCGGTGCTAATATGAGACAGGCGTTGGGTTTAAATTGAAATAATAAAGCCGCTTTCTCTCTCTCCTGCAAGGCTGTAAAGCTGGAAACTAAGATCTGCCGATTGGCGGAGGTCACATCAGAGAGTGCCTGGGCAGGCGGAAAAGCTAGCTACAAGGTCTTGCGTGTGTTTCATTTTTGGCAATCACTTTTTCTATTTATATTCTCACAACTTAAAACTTGGCTACATGGTGAGAATGTTGGTCTTTGTGTCTTATGAACTAAATTCAAGTTATATTAGCCGTAAACATGAAGCCAACGTCGGTTGGTGTTGGCATCGTGCTGACCTTGCAAACCACTTTAGGTATTTTCCAACACGATATTTGGCATTCCCAGAAACACCCGAATTACCCGTTTGCCTTTTGCTCAATGGATTTGGCCTCGAAATGTTTGTCGGATATGTTGCGGTTACCAACTCCACGGACCAATTTTCATTTGCTCGAGAGTTTCCAAGTGAACATATATCCGTGCTGCTTGAAACAATATGGCCACCCAGAAACCAAGTTGACGGCAGACATGTTTATTTTACAACCACGAGCTCTTTTATCCCGAGAATATTTTAAGGTTTGCAATTTTTATGGCCATAGACTATTGCGTATGAAACTTTTCTCGGGCATCGTGACGACTCCTTATGCACATCAAACGTTTCCCAGCAGCCCACGCCAAGAGCCCATGACTTCCTTTTGTAAGCACACAAAGAATGACTGCATCGACAGAACATTAAAAATTCCACATTGCTCCTAACTGAATTCAGAACCAGCTGACATTGCACGGGAATTACATCTCCCAGGTTATTTCAACATAAATTATTCTGCGGATGCCATTCAAATGGTTGAACGGAAAACGATCAGTGATGTTCAATGGAGATAAAGGTTTTTCATATCCGTCGGTTGCAACTTTAAAAGGACTTATTTCAAGACAAGCACGTATAACTAAGATAGAAAAGTGATGACAAGTTGAGAAGAGCTCCCCGGAGAAGCCGAATGGTTATTTCTAAGCTTGACAAACTAACCGATCTCATTCTTTTGTGGCTTAAATTTCAATCAATTTTTAAAAGTACATTTCCAGTGATTTTATTTTTCCTCAATCAAATAGCACTAAATGAATGCTTTTCCTCTTTTATTCTCTGCTGTGGATATAGCCTGGCAGGAAAACCGAGAGGTATGCACTCTGATCTCTGACTTATCTATTCTGGGTTTGAATCTCAGCCCAGCCGTAAACTCTCCCTCTGGTGGTTCGCATGCAGGGCAAGGAATTAATGTGTGTGCCATCTAATGGAAGGACAATTGTCTGATGACCCGTCTCCCAGAACTGGTTGTTGATGAACGTAAAATATCCCACCGAATCTTTCGTGAAGTCTCGGTGAGTTACTGGCAGCACCCTGAGCAAATTACGAATCTGTGCACCTTCAGCCAAACCAGTTCTCAAAAGACTTGCCAAAAACGTTTCTCGGCCGATCCCACAATAAGTTGGAAATAATTGGGAAGTAGTCGTAGTAATAGTTTACTCTCTGCTTTGGATGATAAAATTGCTCTGCTTTTGCTCTGCCTGTGGGGGGGAAAATATGACAGTGTTATTGTGATGCGAGTGCTGGCTGATGTGTAACTCAATTGTAAATGAGGATCCCTCACACATTTGTCATTTACTTCAAGGTGCACTCAACTGGTTAAATGGCTCATTTAATTTTGACAAATAGTCATATAGTCCTTGTGCAACTTTCAACTTTATCATTTTTGATGTACACATGATATATATAACAAATTAATATGGAATAGGCAAAGCCTAGAAGCGAACGTAGAATTCTTCTTACATTCGCTTCTGACTTTACATAAAACTTGTTCACAACTGTATACTTGCCAACTATACCGTGGGACTGTAAGCGCCGCACAGCTGATGATTTTGATGCAATTTCCGGTTACTTCGGCCTGGATTCGGGATCAGCGATCAAATAATGTAAATCACGATTAAAAATATTTTTTGATGATGCGGGAGATATCTTATATTAAATTAACTTTGGGGGAAAAATAATTGAATAAATAACTAAATAAACGATCACTTCTGGTCAAAATAAAAGAAATTAAAAGTTCCGGAAAGAGTTTCAAAATCCCTCCCGGTAATGTTAAATACAAATAAACACTTCCTGTCATGAAAAAAATCACTTCGGAAAAAAATAATTGAATAAATAAATAAACACTTCCGGTCATGATCTCCCGGCATGCATCATTCCCCATGAGAAAAACCGGAAACAAAAAAAACCCAGAAACAAAACAAAAACGAAGCAAAATGGTCATAGCCAACGACACGGATTCACAATTGCCAGGGTATTGTGTTGTTTTTGTTGTTTCCTATTCTCTCATTGTGCCACGTTAAGTAATATTCACAAGATAGAAATAAAACCCAATCTGTTTATCACACACAGCGTTTAACAACAACCGGAAGCAAAAGGTCATAGCTAACGACACGGATTCCAAATAGCCAGGGCTATTTGTGTTGTTGTTGTGTTGTTGTTGTTTCCTATTCTCTCACGTGCACGCGTTAAGTATGAAGCTCACTACGTTCGCTATAAATGGCATATGAAAACATAATTCATCAAATTTGTAAATGCTGATGTTGTTACTCCGCTCAAATGAAGCGAAAAGTGGGGTTAAGCAATTGGTTCATGTCTACCTGTCTGTCTGTCTTATCAGTTTATGATCGTCAGTTTATGATCAAGGAAAAACTTATTTAAATTGAATGTTATATTTTGAACACGAATCGGAACATGAATAGGAAGACAAGTTTGCCGTTTTACAGTACTTTGGCTCTGAATTTGTCCCGATCACACATGCGCAGGAAGAGTGAAATAATATTTTTACACTGTCTACCTGCCTGGCAGTCAAACAAAATGAGAAATCATTCCACCCAGGAAACTTATTGTTTTTTTAAGGATGTTACAAAGGACACAAACAACAGGCATGAAGAACTAATGTAACGTGTTAGACAGGGTGATGTAATAGACACTGGAGATAACGGCAGTAAAACCTAGAATTAATTCATTTATATGCCAATAAACCTCTTTAAACCTTTATTTGAATTGAACTATATATTTGAACACTCTAGAACACAAATCATCTTCAGAAGACATCCAATAACCTCCGATTGTGCAAGGCCGATTGGCACTGCATTCTGTGGTGATCAATAAAGCCCCCGTCTCCTAAACTGTGACTCAACGTCGTCTTGTTACACTGGATAAGGGTGATGTATAAGACTGCTTCAGGAGCACTAAACGATCTTTAAAATCATCATTTCATTAAAATTGAGGTACAGTACAATCTGGATAATAAGTGTATGCTTGAATATAAGCGCACATGAAAAATAGGTGCACATGGGCCTCCCTGTTTGATTTCTCCATTAAAAATAAGCGCATATAAAAACGTCATCGTAAGGCTTTGAAAACTGAAAATATTATCAACCCAAACACGACAGTATTTCGTGGTTTATTGGTACATAAACTTTAAGTCTGAATTTCTTACACGTCTGGGACTGGTACTTACAAGAGTTGTACGTTCAAAACAACGTTGTTCATCAAGGGTCATAAAGGGGTGTTTTATGACAAGGGTAGTAAAGGGGTGTTTTACAATAAAGATGGTAAAGGGGTGTTTTATGACAAGGGTAGTAAAGGGGTGTTTTACGACAAGAATAGTAAAGGGGTGTTTTACGACAAGAGTAGTGAAGGGGAGTTTTATGACAAGGGTAGTAAAGGGGTGTTTTATGACAAGGGTAGTAAAGCGGTGTTTTACGACAAGAGTCGTAAAGGGGTGTTTTATGACAACGGTAGTAAAGGGGTGTTTTACGACAAGGGTAGTAAAGGGGTGTTTTACGACAAGGGTAGTAAAGGGGTGTTTTACGACAAGGGTAGTAAAGAGGTGTTTTACGACAAGGGTAGTAAAGGGGTGTTTTATGACAAGGATAGTAAAGGGTGTTTTATGACAAGGGTAGTAAAGGGGTGTTTTACAATAATGACAGTCAAGGGGTGTTTTACGACAAGGATAGTAAAGGGTTATTTTATGACAAGGGTAGTAAATGGGGTGTTTTACAATAAAGACAGTAAAGGGGTGTCTTATGACAAGGGTAGTGAAGGTGTTTTATAACAAGGGTAGTAAAGGGGTGTTTTTCGACAAAGGTCATAAAGGGGTGTTTTACGACAATGACGGTAAAGGGGTGCTTTACGACAAGGATAGTAAAGGAGTTTTTTATGACGTTTTATGACACTTGATGATAGAGTTGTAAAACAACGTTTTTCATCACAATAAAAATGGACACGGCAGTGAAACGTCGATCATACGTCCATTAAAAGAAGATTGAGATTATCTCGTTTTACAACTCTTGTAAGAACCAGTAACAAACGTGTCATAAATTCAGACTTAACACTCAAGGGCTTTGATGTGAATGGTGAAGAATGAGGAAATAATTGTTGAGTGTAAAAGGTTCAAGGAAGATAGGGAGCGGAAGACGGGCCGTTTACCGAGACATGGAAAACGAACTTGTTGCGAAGTTCAAACAGATACGTGCTCAAGAACTGGAGGAAAGTGTATTGAGAATTTGTCTCCGAGATAAGGACAATTAAATTTGCAATGATGTAAAAACTGACATCTATGCCGCCAATCTGAAGAACATTTAACATTATAAGCACGTCATGGCTTATTGAAAATAAGCGCATATGTGCTCCATTAAATCTAGAAATAGGTGCATACATTTATTATCCAGATTCTACTGTATATCTATCTATAATTCAGCAATGTGTGTGGTGTGTGTGTGTGTGTGTGTGTGTGTGTGTGTGTGTGGTGTGTGTGTGTCTTGTGACCGCTGTTTCTCGACAACCACTGGTCCGACTATATTTGAAACTTGCCAGATATATTGCTGGGGACCTGAGGATGTGCCTTTTCAAGGTTTGATATTAATCGGACAAGTGCTTCCCAAGTTATGGCCATTTATTTACCAAACCAATGACAAGACACGTTGTTGCGTGGGCGTGGCCGATGGGAAGGGAAGCACAGCGCGTTCCCCATTACGGGTTACAACGTACGGGCTTCGGATAATGATGACTTCGTGTATTCTAATAATTTCTCGATTTCTTATCGCATTTATCGATAAACACAATGCCCAAGTTATGATCGTTTCATATTAGACGGTGCATAAATTTCGGTAACATCAGAGTGCTGGTATGCTCCGAACCAGGAAGTAAATTTTTTTCTCTCTCTTCTCTTCTCTTTTTGTTTTCTTGCCACGACATTGCGAAAAGGTAAAATACGTTGGCGCTAATTGAAATTGTTTATTAAAACTAAATTGCGAATGTAACTGCGAATAATATGCGAACTTCTGGGCACGCACGTACGGGCACGCGAGAGCGAAGAAACGGCCTGTGTGGTTGTTGTTTGTTGCTCGCGGTTTGAATTATTTTTTTTTTTTTTTTACGGTACGTACTAGTACAATAAAATTGAGGTATATACATTTCATTAAAATTGAGGGGGGGTGACATTTCTGATTGTTTTGTGATTTCTTCTTTTTTCTCTCTTCTGGTATATTGGTGTCGAGTTGCAGCAGTATGCCAAATTTCAGCTTTCTAGCTCACCTAGAAAGTACTAAAGATTGTTTTTTTTAATCCACATTCGTTTTGGTGAAGGATCTTGATTCATGGGCTAAGTTGTGAAGTTATGTTGTTGGCAGCATTTTGTTCTGAGGGCTCTTTTCCATACTGTCACTGAGCCCCGGACAGCCTCCAACTGTAGTTTGCCTGTGGTAATGTTCCCAGGGATGGTTTGTACTGTTGGATCTTTGTGAGGTTCTTCTTCATCATTCCTGTTTCTCCAATAATTATCAGTGGAACAATTTTGCACCATTTAGCTTCCAAGTTCTTTTCACTTTATTCTTGAGATCTTGATATTTGATCATTTTCTTGATTTACATGCTATTTAGATCAAAATCACTGGGTACTGAAACCTCAAGCTTGTGATACAATGCCTTCTTTTCCTTTTTGTATCTGAGTACAATGTCTGGTCGCAGTGTTTTGTTTTTGATGTTCACGCTGGAAGGGATTACCAGGTCATATGTGAGCATTACGTCCTTGTTTTCAATTATTACCTCCACCACCGAAGGTGGAAGGAGGTTATATTTTCACTGGTGTCTGTCTGTTTGTCTGTGTGTGGCATATCTCAAAAAGTTGTGGATGGATCCGGATGAAATTTGGTGGGCAGTTTGAATGTGTGAATAAGGACAAACTGATTAGATTTTGGTGAAGATCCAGATCCGGATCCGGATCCTAAAACAATAATTTTTTAAGTGATTCTTAATCATTGAGAGATTGAGCCAAAAACGATATATAGCACCATATCTCAAAAAATTGTGAACAAATCGGCCCCGTGGCCCACCTCGAACACGAATGGAGCTATTTCCAGTCCGACGGCTTCATAGAGCGAGTGACACCAGGATGCAGATGAAGTCTGGGCCAATGAACACAGTGCACTCAGAACACAAGGGGCAGACATTGGTTGCCGTGCGGCACGGATACACCTGCCGGGGACACTGGGCTCCACCGCACTCGTAGCGTATAAAATAGCATTCCAGGTTCTTTCATGAGTTCTTTTTGATATTTTAAGAGATTCTTTCAGAGGTTCTCTTTTGGAAGGTATTTAATGGCAGTTTCATGAAGTTCGTTAAGAGATATTTCAGAAGTTTTATTTGAGGTTCTTTTCGGCCTGATTACGGATGCACTTTCTGGTGTTGGGTTTGAGGTGAAGCACCATGGGACGCAGCAGGGCACCACAGGATGAGGTGGAAAA
>CM068956.1:42531507-42544007 GCA_035128595.1 Eptatretus atami | reverse complement strand
CAATAACGATATCAAACAGCTGTTTTGGTATGTTCTTCTGAATGGTCAATTTGAAAACATTTTTGGATGATTGTCACATTTTAAATTCAGTACAGGTAATGTTCAGCCCCTTTCACGCACTCCCCCCCCCCCTTCGCCTACACCCTTTGCATTTTTTCAATAAGTATGGGGATTTGTGTACACAGCCACCTCCATATTACAAATTCCAAAAATGAACAATCATATATCTATATATATCACTAAAACTCTCATCTTGTATGTATGTATGTATGTATGTTCCAGAAATACAGCCAATATGGTACACGATAGCACAAAATTTTCGGCCCACCTTACTCACCATCTCTCCTGCGTGTGCAGTATCAAGTTTCGTTAAAATCGGGCAACGAAAAATAATATTAAAAAATCAATTCACGATTCAGTCAAGTACTCTTCGGGAGAATTTGATCAATCCAAACAACCTCAGCGTATAGTTCGCTGGAGCTATCTTTTTTCTATTTTCTTTTTTTACATGATTTTTTTTATCAACTGCTGTCACAACTGGAACCCAACGGGTTCGCGGGTCGTCTAGTGCCAACTAAATGCACCTCAAATATGCAATATAATCACTGCATCACATCTCTTTATGCCTATAAGCTCTACACAAATAAACCATGAAACTAGAAGAGCACTCGTTAGAGCGCATACCTCCGCCATGTAATGCCTGATCCAGTAGAACATTTTGGGCCCAATCAATACATTTTTGAAACATCATGCGATATATCGTTTTTGGCCCCATCTCTCAATGGTGAAGAATCACTTTAAAAAATAAATAATTCTCGCATCCAGATCCGGATTCAGATCGTCAGCAAAATCGAAACTATTCGTCTTTGCTCCACACCTAACGCGTCCACCAAGTTTCGTCCGAATCGGTCCACAACTTTTTGAGATATCATGCTAGATATCGGTTTAGCCTGATCTCTCAATGGTGAAGAATCACTTAAAAAATTGTAGTTGTCGGATCCGGGTCCAGATCCACACCAATATCTAATCAGTTCGCCCTTGTCACACACCGAACTTGTCCACAAATTCTCATCCGGATCCGTCCACAACGTTTTGAGATATCCTGTACACAGACAAACACACAGAAAGGGGTGAAATCATAACCTCCTTCACCTTCAGTGGTGGAGGTAATAACAAGCGATTCTGACAAATAGACCATGAAACAACTGGCTTGAGAATTCAGCTTTGCATCATGAAGTGCATCATCCCTCGGATGGATGTTAAAGCAAGGTGTCCCATCTGTCTGCTAACATTAGTTGGTGGACGTTAGTTTCTTTTGATGCAAAGATTTATGCTTTCAATCATTTTCAAATATCAAGCAAAAATGTTTTTCTGTTTTTGACAAATAATTGACCCTTTCAATGAACCATTTGTAATTTACACTGATATAAGATGTGTTCTTTTTTAAAGGGAGTGTGAGAAACCCTAATTATGCTTTGTGGGGTGCTGACTGCCATGCACACTTTGAGGTTCAACATATCTTTACTGTTTTCCTGTTGCATTTCAGACTAGTCATGATATTATAAAATCAGTTTATCCACCAATTCTACAAATAACTTGTGGGTTTTCTTTGGAATGAGGTGGACAGGAACGTTCAAACCAAGAACATATTTCCAAAAGATCCACAAAAGTGATGATAAAGGTTTATTTGTTATCAAACATCAATCCTGCTTCAAATCCATTTCCACCACCAAAGGGTGGCTTGATGGAGCACATGATGCTCATCAATGACTTGACACTGATCAATTGGACCTCCACATCGAAAATGGAGCGACACATACACGCTGTGAGGGGTTCTAATAACACGGTCAGGTTGTGTTCAACAGTGAGGTGAGGAAGGAGAATCTAGCTGACATGTTGAATTGTTTGCTGCTTCCTGGTACAGCTTCAGATCAGGACCAGTAAGCAGTTGAGCTTCAGCAAAAAAAATTTTTAAAAGTAACTAATCTGCCAACTTTGCATTCTATCACCGTGAAGCTATAATATGATGTCATCATCACGGCATCTATTCCTCAGAATCTCTGAAGACTCAAGGGGGTCTGTTCAGGGTGGCGTGGTCAGGAAGAGGATGAATGGGTAATCCTTCCCAACTTAGGTCTCCGCACAAGCGGTGGCAAGGTCCATTCGTCTTTAGAGATAAATAACCCTCAGGATTCTTTTTTTGGCACAAAAGGGCAGCCTGATGGAGCACGCCATGTGACATTAAGCTCATGTATTAATAAAATTGGGGAGTAAAAGGGAAAGTGAGGACAAGCAGAGCCATTTACGAGCTTTCTGCACTCTGGCTATGCCTGCAGTCAGCAATTAGCGCAGTGCCATGAAGCGATTATGAGAAACAAAAGGGGCCTTTTTCATGCTTGTGCCTTTTTCAGCTTGCTGCTCTGAACAGCTGCAAGGGAACAAGTCATCTGGAGTGAGGATGTGACAATAAGGTATGGGCTGACCAGCCCTTCCTTCTCCTGCCATCGAAGTGTTCTGCGGATAATTAACAGCTTCTCGTAAACTTCAAAAGCCTGTAAACTTGAAAATCAGATGGCAAAACTGATGCATTTTGAATATAATTGATTATTATACTGTACTTCAATAAGTGAGCACCGTCTTATAAGTTTGTGTTTGTATATGCACATACATCTTCTTTAACGGCCACAATTATTCCTACGTTCTTGTGGGGTTGGCCAAGGTTAGTCTTTCATGAACTGGCTTGGCACAAGTCTTTCACGAACTGGCTGGCCAAGCCAGAAGTTCAACTGAGGTTAGGGTAACAATTTGGAATTAGGCCATAGTGCTCGCAATAGCTCAACTACTTTTCGTAAAAGACACCATGGGATCTTTAACATCCACCAACGAATGGCAGCAGACAGGAATCCCATTTAACGTCCATCCGATGGGGCACATTCATTGATGAATCACCCTGCTTGTGAAACACAACGACAAAAGTTTCTATATTATTGATGACCCTTTGAATGAACCATCTGTAATTTACACTGATATAAGATCCAAAAAGCAAGCAGAATGAGCCAGGGGAGTGACTGGTATTCTTGGTAGACAGGTTGGGTGTGTGACAAGGTTATTACAATGAGCCAGGTGAGTGAACATTACTCGAACCATTACACCACCGAAGCTGGTCAACTTGAAGGAATGAGCCTTGTTGGGTAGTCATGAAAAAGAACCGCACCGGTTTCATGAAACCGGAACGGCGGCCCAGAGGGGCATGTGACATTGGGATTCCCAGGTATGTACACAATCCTTGTGAATGTCTGTAGCTGTAGAGAAACTCGAGGAGAGTTTGAAACAGCAAAGGTCTTACCTTTATTTTATTTTTTTGTATACATTGTCGAGGCTCGTATGAGAGCGAATACACAACGCACAGCAAGGGGGGCATGAGACAAGAGGGGCAGGAGTGGGAAGGACAAAACAGTGGGGAACAGAGACATTAGGAGTTCTGGGGAAGGGAGAGGGATGGGGCAGGGAACACAGGGTATACAACAAGATGGACATTACAGGGACTTTCAGGAAGGAAAGTAGGGAATTGCAAGGAGTGGCTTTGGTGGATTATCGGGGGTAGAAAGATCGAGGATTTGGATGGGGGATGATAAGAGGTGGTGGTGAACAGCTGTTTTGAAGGCCTGGAGGGAAGAATGGGAATGAATAAGTGAGGGAGTTTATTCCAAAGGTGGGGAAAAAGAGAATGAAAGAGTGAAGGTGAGCAGTGATTCGTGATTTTGGTAGTTTTACCAGAAGGGGTTTTTTGGCGGACCTGGACACCCTGCAGAAATGTGGTGGGGACAAATCGCAGAGAGAGCAGGAGGGGGTGAGGCTGGAGAGGAGACGGTAGAAGACAGAAAGACCACCGACCAGCCTGCGGTGGAGAGTGAGAGGCCCAAAGACTCAGCCTCATCGTGGGAGATGCCAATGATCCGAAATGCCTTGGTTTCTACAGCGTGAAGCCAAGAAAGGTGGGAGGCAGGAGCACCAGCCCAGAGGGGAGAGCAGTACTCCATCAGGTTGTGGACGAAAGCTTTGTAAGTGGTCAGGAGCTCAGGTGGGCCGAGGAAGGAGTTTGCACGACGGAGGATTCCCAGTTGGCGACTGGCTTTGGAGGCGAGGTTTGAAATGTGGCTTTCCCAGGAAAGATCATGGCAGATAGTGAGACCCAGAAGCTTGAAAGAAAGGACTTCTTCCAGAGGATTGTTGAGAAAGTGGATGGGGGGGGTTTCTAAACGGTCCTTTCGGAGAGACATAGTGAGAATTGAGATTTGTCCGGATTGAAAGACAAATTTCAGATTCCACGTGTTGGACCAGTTTGTGATTTTATCCAGATCTGCAGTGAGCGAAGAAGCTGCCGCTTGCCGGTCTGAGGGATGACAGATGGTACGGCAGAGGGTGGAGTCATCAGCAAAGAGATATAGAGGATTTTCCAGAGAGTCAGAGAGATCATTGATGAAAACCAGAAAAGAACAGGGCCCAGAAACTCCCTTGAGGAACTCCAGCCGGACAGGAAGGGGGGATGAAAGAACTCCATTTAGGGCCACACGTTGACTGCGACAGGAGAGGAAGTCTGCGAGCCATGAGTGGAGATGGCCTTGAATACCATTGGAAGAGAGTTTGTGGGCAGGGCAGGGTGCCAGACTGTGTCAAAAGCACGTGATATGTCCAGGGATACGGCTCTGATTTCATGTCTGGCATTGAGGACCTCCATCCATTGTTGGGAGAGCAGAAGCAGCATATCCAGGGTAGAGTGACCTGGTCTGAAACCAAATTGATGATCAGAAATCAAGCCATTGGGGAAGAGGAAGGATTTGATGTCTGAAGCGATGATGGATTCCATAACCTTGCTGATGATATGGGAGAAGGCTGATTGGTCTGTAGTTGCAGGATCTGTTTTTGTACCTTTTTTATGCAGGGCAGCCATGTTTGCTGATTTTCAAGCAAATGGCAGATGACCTTGAGCAAATGAGAGGGTGAATAGAACAGAGAGGGTGAGCAAGAGCAGAAGAGCAGGCTTTGAGGACACGTGGGCTGATGCCGTCTGGACCGGTTGCAGAATCTGAGTTGAGGTTTGACAGCAAGATCTCCACCTTGTCAGGAGAAAAGGACACAGAGTCCAGGGACAGTGGGTGCGACTGGGTAAGTGGGTAGAGAAAGTGATGGGTTTGGACACAAGATTTAGCTGCAAACACCGAGTTTAGGCATTCAGCCTTTTCACGTGCGGTATCAGCAGTGCGGCCATTTGAGGTAAGGGAGGGATGGAGGGGAACATACACCAGAAACAGATTTTATTAGACGCCACCAGGATTTTGAGGAGGGAGAGAGGTTTGAAAGTTCGGACTTGAGATGAGAAAGATGTTGTTTTCTGGCTCTCCTGAGGGTAGATAAACACTTGTTCCAAGCTTTATGGAAGGAACTGAGATTACCCTCAGTTGGGTTGGCTTCCATGAGGCAAAGGCAAGTTGTTTCAGGACAACTGCCTCGCCACAAGCTTCATTAAACCAAGGGCGGGAGGAAGGGTAGGACAACTGAAGATGAGAGGGGATAAATCTGTGCATGAGGGAGAGCAAGTTTCTTTGAAAGAATTCCCAGGATGAGTTGATGTTGGAGAAAGTAGTGATAGGAGACCAGTCTATAAGTTTGATGGCTGCTTGGAGATCCTGCCAGTCAGCTTGAGTGAAATGCCAGACTCGACGGCGGTGAGGTGGTTCTCTGATAATAGCCAGAGAGATGTCCACTTTGACAAGGACGTGTCAGAAGAACCGATTGGAGCGGAGGAAGAGCAGCAGATATTGTCAGGGAAATTTGTCAAAATCAGAACCAGAAGAGATGGAGTACCATTGGTTGAGATCTGGGTCAGGAAGTTGACCGATTGAGTCAGTCCCAATGAGTCGCAGAAAGCTTTTGCTGAAGTGCCATGACAGGTGAGAGAGGTACCCACACCTAGCCAACTGGCATGATGACAATTGAAGTCGCCACATATGAGGAAGAGAGAGTTTGGATGAGAAGATAGAAGTTGGTCCATGTTTTCGGATAGTGAGGTGTACATGGAGTCATCACTGTTTGGTGGACGGTACAGTACATGGTGGACGGTGGACGAGTCTTTGATGAAGAGAGCAACTCCTCCACCAGGACGAGGCTCAGGTCTGTCATACCGGAGGAGGAGGTAACCGGGAGAGATACTTGGGAGTCAGACACGTCTAGGGAGAGGAAAGTTTCTGTTAGGCAGATTACGTCTGGTTTGGCGTGGCAACCTGTATGGAAAGATCTGAAAGGTTTGAGGAAGGCCCCGGATATTTGAGGTTCACACTGTTAATGAAGAGGGAGGGGAGGAGGCTTTTGGTTCAGGGGTGGGAAGGGAGGGGAGGGTAGGACAAGGGACGAGGGGGGGGAGGTAAGGAGGGTTGCTGAAGGAGTGTGGGGGATTGCAGAATAGCTCGGGGAGGGGGCCAGATGAGGAGGAGAAAGGCTCTGTTGTGCTGGGGGAGAGGGTGGTCAAGAGAGGGGGAAGAAGGCGGTTGATAATTTGAGGAGGTGGAGTGAAGAGATGGAGGTGAGAGGGCAGGGGAAGGAGGAAGCTTTGTGGATGAGAGGGGGGGGCAACTTTGAGAAGGGTGAGTGAGGGGGTGAATGGTGGAGAACGGTGAGTGGGAGAGTTGAGGAAGAAAGTGAGGGGGGAGTTTTTGAGAGAGGTGAGAGGGAGGCTTGGAGGAGAAGAGTGGGATGGTTGCTTTGAGAGGGAGGAGTGAGAGGGGTGGTTGGTACTGAAATTGGGAAAAAAAGAATGGTTAATGAAAACGAACATTCATAGCAAACTGGGTTTTAAAATTTAGTTCAGAGATGCGATTTAACACTTCTTGATGGATGCAATAAAGGTGATTCAGAGAATGGAGAAAGAAACGCTGTAATAGTTGGATTTTTTAGGCAAGGTATGAAGGAGAGGTCGAAATGAGAGCAGTCTGTTTAAATAGTAGAAGAGTAGTGCATTATGATGCAGTAAAGAGTACCACACATGTGAAAGAGGAAGATGAAGCATTATAAGAGATCGTTTTATTGTTAATATTATTATTGTTTGAGAGAGTTTTCATCAGATTAGGTCACGGAAATGTTGTAGAAAAAAATCATGAGGTGAATGGTGAATTTGGATCGGTAAAAACACAGTGTGAAGCTGCTGGGTCGATGAAAAGTACCAGGAGAGAGAGAGAGAGAGAGAGAGAGAGAGAGAGAGAGAGAGAGAGAGAGAGAGAGAGAGAGAGAGAGAGAGAGAGAGAGAGAGAGAGAGACAGAGAGAGAGACAGAGAGAAGAGACAGAGAGAGAGACAGAGAGAGAGACAGAGAGAGAGACAGAGAGAGAGACAGAGCAGAGAGACAGAGAGAGAGACAGAGAGAGAGACAGGAGAGAGGAGACAGAAGAGAGAGAGACAGAGAGAGAGAGACAGAGAGAGAGAGACAGAGAGAGAGACAGAGAGAGAGACAGAGAGAGAGACAGAGAGAGAGACAGACAGAGAGAGAGAGAGAGACAGACACGTGGTTACAGGAGGTGTCGAGATCGAAAGGATACAAGGAAGATTATTATTTTTGGAAGAACAGGTAAGATTCGGGAATGGAATGGAACCTTATGTGGCTTTATGTAGCTCTATTTGGCTAGAAGAGCATTGGAGTTAATTTATTTGATAATCCGAGCCACCTGGGGTAATTGATTACGTGACAGCTGATTAGTTATTCTCTCCATTCACAGGTGAGAGATGTGGGTGGGTCTTTCTTTATCATTTCTATATTGACTGCTTTTGACATTTGCACGTGGTACATGTTTTGGAGTCTCATTTGTATGCATTTCTGTCTGCGCTCTCACTGACGATTCGCCAATAAGCGATGAAACCGGTCCGGTAGATGAAGGAGTGTGTCGCATTGGGCTTCTCATGTGTGTACTATTTGTAAATATCTTTAGAGCTGTGGAGGAACTCTGGGAAGGGTTTGAAACAGCAAAGGGCTTCCCATGGAAACCTTTCTTTGTTGCTTTATGCAACTTCTTCGGCGAGAAGAACGTGGGAAAAGTCGATTTATTTATCTAATCCTAGCCACCTGGGTTTAATTAATTAGGTGAGAGCTGATTTGTTATTCCCTCCATTCACAGGTGAGAGATGTGGGTGGGTTTTTTCATATATTATATATAATAATATATATATATATATATATATATATATATATATATATACTATATACATATATATATTGTTACAGTGCCGCGAGTCGACCGCTCTGACGGAGCCACAAGTCGAGTCGGCCCGACGATCGCCCGGAATATAGATCGCCGCCCGGATAACTCCGAGGCCGACGGGTCCTTGTGCAAGAACTGTGAAGGCCAACTTTTCCACCACGTGGTACAGGGTTATTTGCCAATTCTTCAAAATACCTGGAGACCACGTGGCGATCCACGAGCCTCCACACCCTCGACGGAACTCGTACGAAACAAGCCGCTTAAGCGAGCCTGTCCGTGCGCGATTCCAGCGGCTTAATCGCCAAACCGTCGTCCGAATGTCCCCCTTTTACGGCAAACCAACGGCTTTCTAACTCCCAACACACAAAATGCTCAGTCAATGAAAGAATCGACGCGACGAGCTGAAAACATTTAACAATTGGGTATTTATTAATAATAATGGGAACTAGGAAGCACGTAAGAGCAGAACTATACCGACTTTACGAAATGCAATGCAAAGATTTACAGCACACAAAGCACTTAACAATTTCCTACTTATTAGACGGGCCCACGGACACACGTTCGCACAACACACACACACCCAAGAAATGGTGGCTGATGCCTTTACTAAGGACTCCAGCTCGAGGACAGATGAGCTGAAACCCAGAACCTATCTCGAACCTCTCCACCTCGTGTGGTCTTCAAGATGTTCGCACCGGGCTCCAGCGAGAGCGAGCTGGACCAATCGCCGTGAGCTGCGATCCTTCCCGAGCTCCAGCTATCCTCTCGTGCTTCGAACAGTGCTGGTAGACGAGGCGCCGATCCTTCCCGTCGATGCGTCCTTCCTCGTAGAACTACCTCCAAGATGAGGCCAAGGAGTCGCACCAAGCCGGGAGCAAGGGAGAAAAGAGCTCCATGAACAAGAAGAGCCAGCCGAGCAACCAGCTCAACTCTCTTCCGATGAACAAAGCCTCTCTCAACACGAACCAAGAGCAAGAAGCCACACCACGACAGCTCGAGCCGACAACCAGCTCAACTCTCTTCCGATGAACAAAGCAGAGCCCAAGAAGCGAACCACCTCTCTCTTCCAAACAAAGCCAGGCCGAAGCAAAAAGCTCTCCAAAAAGTCTCCACCCGAGCCAAGCAGAAGCGAAGGCCCACTGAACCACCAAAGCAGAAAGCCTTCAAAAAGCCTCCTCCCATAACCCGAGCCAAGCCGAAGCGAAGCTCACTCAGCCACCCGAACCAACTCAGGATCTCTTCTTATTCTCCTCCGCCCTTCCCCGCCGCCCCGGCGTGACTCATCTCCCCGTGCCCGCACACCGCGGGTGGGAGGGAGTTGTTTACGTCCCGGATTCAGGGACGGGAGGGTTCTTCTTCCTCTTTGCAGAAGAGGGGGAGGGGCGTCTCCATTGTGTTGGGATCGCTCCCTAACTATTAAATTGAATCGCAGAGCACTTAATCGATTTCTGCCCATTAAACAATGGAAGGTGAGCTATCTAGGGAACAAGCACTTATCGACATAACTGACTAAAGGAACCTGAATGTTGTGTGCAATCGAATTCCCAAATTCGTAACAATATATATGTATATGTCTGTACTAATAAAAGGCAATGTGTGTGTGTGTGTGTGTGTGTGTGTGTGTGTGTGTGTGTGTGTGTGTGTCAGTGTGTCTCCTCCATAACTATAAAACTGAGCAGCTTGAAACTTTGCAGGCAGACTAAGAAAAGTCCAAGGAAGTGCAAGAGTGAAAATTGGGTGTTTGGGTTAATTAAAACACCCCTTGTGAAGATAATTAAAGACCTAATTTAATTATATCCTTCATCAGGTGATTCTCAGGGTCGAAGAAGAACAAAAAATAATAAGAAAAAGAGCAATCACAGATTGCATACCCTCAACAGGACTTGTTTTGTGTGGTGTTTGTGTAGTTTTATGTGGAGTAGTTTGTGTGGTGTTTGTGTACTGGTGTGTTATGTAATAAATAATAGACATAATGAAAACTGCCACATTATAGCTGCTGGCAGTGATGACCGGGTACCAAGACATCCCGCTTTGATCGGACATTTATACCCTGACCCATGACGTTTATTATTATTCAATTGAATTCAGAATGAGATTAAAATAAATTCAATTCAAAGCAAATGGAAGACCAAATGGGTACAGTCCTGCATTGGAGTAAGCAGAAGGAACCTGAGGAAGTAAAAAGCAAAGATGAAATCATCAGAAGGAACCTGGATAGGATTCACGTCTCAGCTGCTACTCCTCTACCTTCAAACCCATCCAGGCACAACCAACCCTGGTGAGGATAATAATAATAATGATGATGATGATGATGATGATGATGAAAATTATTTCAACAAAATTATTCATTTGTCCTCTCGATATTCTCATTATAAAGCTTTGTTGAAAATTTGATGACAAAAATTCAAATGGTAAAAACGTTATGGCCCGGACGAATGCAACGACACATAGAAGTGATTGCAAAACCCCGTCTTCCAGTGCACTGGGGACAGGTGAATGAATTTAGATCTTTCTTCCATCAGGATGAAGTGCAAAAGACAATACTTTAGCCAGGTACATTAAAGCATTCAGAAAAGCCTCACCCTGGTTGTGACAAAAGTCACTTTCAAACGGTAGTGAACATGTACAAGTATATTACATTTTCAATATGACTTGCAGTGATGTGTTATTTATGGTATGTGTTAAACCTCTGGTTATAAACCTCTGGTGTTAAAAACCTCTGGTATGGTATGTGTGTCGTGCTGCTTTTTCATAGGCAGTATATTTGGCCTCATTCCCAGTCAAGGTATATAAAGAGTCAACCACAAAATGAGGACTGACAACCTGGAGACCAGGCCTGGCAGGGCAAGCAGATTAGCTGCTTCCAGAATGCCATTAATGAGCCAGATGGGTTTTTACTAACAACCTTGAAGCAACATGCAAATTATCTCGAGATTAGCTGGGTTTTCTGAACCACACGCGACAAGCCCTCCAACATGGGCACAACTCCACGACATGTACATATCCATCCAAAACAAATAAGACTCGTATGCTTGTGCACAATAGAACACAATATGGAGGAAATATATTGTTGCGGTTGTGGAAAACGGACCCCAGGGAAGTTGCATCCATCAAGTAGGGAACCCTGAGTTAGTTATTTCATTAGTATGTGTGCTGAGACAGATCCCTGCCCTTTGTACATGGGATGGGGGAAAATGCGTTGTGTGGGTTTAGCTCGGATTTTCTCCATGTAATTCCCCAACATTCATATAACTCTCCAACTTTTCTGACTTTCAATTCATCCTACAATCCATCCATCCATCCCAATCCCTCACCCTTTCACTTCCAAGCTGCGATTCCCCATGCCTTCCCAACACCCTTCACCACCTTAAACCTCAGACGGACTAAATTATCCTTCATAATTGGAAACACATTCGATCCTCAAGTTTAGATGAATTCCCTTCCATCCTTCTTAATCTTTGCACTTCTCCTTTAAAACGGAACACAAACATTTCTCACAGTGCTCAGGTGGACAGCATCGTGACGGCATATCAGTCAAAGATTCTTCCAGAAGGGTGTCCACTATTCAGTTGTGAGGGGCCCTTCTGGAAGGCATTTGAGGAATCGGCGACCAGGGAACCAATGGAAAAAGACCACGAGTGGATGAGAAGGGCTTCAGGGGAATCTTCACCACGCCCTGCACCAGCCCCTATATAGGCTGGGCAAGCGAGCGAACGAGCCAAGCCGCCATGGGAGGAGAAAGCCACTGTGAACAATAAGAGCCATTTGGGAGCATTTGCTTGTGCTGTTACCTATACGAACCATCTCTGCCGCAAGTTGTTGCCTTCACATTGCCTGTCCGAGCTGTGAGCTGAACGAGCTGTCATCATCTGCTTGAGTTCTTACCTGCACGAGCTGCCACTTGCACGATCTATCACCAGAATGGGAGAGCGAACACGAGGGATTCAATGAGAGATAGCAGTAGGTGATCTTTAAACCGGGTGGCTCCAACCATTTAAGCACCGCATTTCCGACACACCCCATGTCCCCTATCCTCCCTACCCTTCATTTGGTACTGACACAGGCCCGACTGTCTGTATACGGCAAGTCGGGAGTCAAAATCATGCTCCGTTCTTCCTCTATTTTCGCATTCTTTCTATCTACGGTACTTTCCCGGATGAGTGATGCCGTGCCTGACTGATGTTTGCAGACAAGTAAACGTGTGTAAGGGGCTTACGTGCGAAGGGCTAAATACTTTCCTTTTGTGTCAATGATT
>CM068956.1:42519764-42530293 GCA_035128595.1 Eptatretus atami | reverse complement strand
ATGTTTGTGAGTATTGCTTTGTAAATACATGTTTGTGAATATTGCTTTGTAAATACATGTTTGTGAGTACAGCTTTGTA
Source organism: Eptatretus atami (assembly GCA_035128595.1). NCBI lineage: Eukaryota > Metazoa > Chordata > Myxini > Myxiniformes > Myxinidae > Eptatretus > Eptatretus atami. The sequence continues at coordinate 42,530,214 of CM068956.1, read as the reverse complement.
AATACATGTTTGTGAGTATTGCTTTGTAAATACATGTTTGTGAGTACTGCTTTGTAAGTATGTGCTTATGATACGTGCTTGCTTTATTAACTTGGTAAACTGCATTCAAACTTGCCCGGTTGTCCTTTCCTTCATTGGTTCGGCATCGTGTTTACCTGTTAAAAAAGACAGGACATTATATCCCACTCAGGGTCAGAGGTCGAGCAGCGGGTCTGAGAGACCCCCTCGTGGACCCTGGAGCGCGAGCATCCAATACCCGTAACAATATCTTCATAACTTTTGTCACCATAACAACTGCATCAAATGTACCTTCACAAAACCTACATTCGGATTCAAACCCACAACCTCAAGGATAACAAGGAATAACTATAGAGGCACTCAGGTGGAGCACATGCCTCCGCCAGGCTGAACAGTTTATGTTTTGCATCCCCATTGAGAGGCCTGATCTGCTGAACTGAACCAAAATGGAATCAGCTTGTTCTTCTTGTCACCAACTCATCCACCAAGTTTTGTCATAATCCATCCACAACTTTTTGAGATTATATATAATGTATATGTCGTTTTTGGCCCCATTTCTCAATGGTGAAGAATCACTTGTAAAAAATATAAAATCCTCGTGTCCAGATTAGAATCTTCATCAAAATCTAATAATTTCATCCTTGTCACACACCCATCTCAAGGAGATGGGGATGGGCTAGGCATCTGTCTGGGGAATGGCCAGAGGGAGTATCGCCCCTGGAGTACCGGCGGAAAGTGGACGCAGCAGCGCACTGTTCTGGCGCATGCTCCCATACCTGACCTGACACACCCATCCGGTCCACCAAATTCCGCCCGAATCCATCCACAACTTTTTCAGATATCATGTAAACTGACAGACAAATAAACAGACAGATACACACACAGACAGACAGGGGTGAAAACATAACCTCCGTCCACCATCAATGGCGGAGGTAACAAGGAAATTTGGTGTAAGAGGCCATTTGGCCCATCATGCCTGTGCTACACCAACACAACATGCAATCACCCATCCACACGCAAGCTACTTATTAGTCCTGCCAAAATCCCCATACCCCTCTAGCTCCAACACATAGGTACCTATCTAATTCCAACTTAAACCGATCTACTCTTTCTTTAAACAATACCATGTAAACCTGTTTCTTGGTTGGGTTGTTGGCGACTAAACGGTCTCCCCCACCAGGTTTCCTGGTGAGGAAGGTGTATGGATATGGACACCCAGCAAGACTAAAAAGAAAAACCTGTCCAATTGCAGAGGATCTCCTTGTGTGCCAACAGCCATCCATATCTGTTGCCAACTGTGTCTGCGGATGTCCTCCTACAGTTGGGGTACCTCTTTCGACGAGGTTGGTGGCTGAATTTACTCTCGGGCCACCGTAAAACACGTCATTCTGCAAAACACAAAAATAAACCAATGTCACCCGTAGGGTGATCCGTATCTTGCCAAAAGGTGAACCGTGGGACTTCTTTAGGTCACACTGAGGTGAACAGAGCTGCTATCCACCAGGAGCGACTCCTTGAGGAATATCTGCCTACGAGAGATTCCGATGAGAATCGTTCTACAGAGTAACCATGAAAAATATGCGTTTGCCTCATAAACTCACCAAATCACGTCATAATGTCTCAAGCTTGATATATCTAGAAAGCACTCATCGAGGTGTTCAATTTGAGGTACTACACGATATGGTTCCTAAAACTTGAAAATTTGACCTTGGGGTCAATATGTTTGACCTTAGGCGTTAACCATGAAGGTCAAGGCCAATCGCCACCAAAAATTAATCAGCTGAATGCCAGACCATGAACTATATTCCCATGAAGTTTGAAGACGATCCGATCAAAATTACTCCAAAAATAAGGGTTTCGTCGACTCCCCTGATTTGCGACAAAGTGACCTTGACTTTGACCTTGACCTTCAAAATTGTATGCGCTGAAAGGGCCTATAGGCCTCTGATATGCGAAGTTACAAAAATTTCCAATGAAAACTGTGCTCTGCATAGTAGATTTATACGTGATTACAGATAAAAAAAAATAAAACACACAAAAAAAACACATGAAGGTCAAGGCGAATCGCCACGAAAATTAATCAGCTGAGCGCCAGACCATGAACTATCTTCCATGAAGTTTGAAGACGATCCGATAAAATTACTCAAAAAATAAGGGTTTTGTCGATTCCCCTGATTTGCGACAGTGACCTTGACCTTTGACCTTGACCTTCAAAATTTTTTGGCCTGAAAGGGCCTCCATAGCCCTCTGATATGCGAAGTTACAAAATTTCCAATGAAAACTGTGGTCTGCAGAATTTTTTTTTCGTGATTACAGACAAACAAACAAACAAACAAACAAACTAAAAATAAATAAATAAAAAAAACAAACATACAGACTGACTAACATATCTTGCAAAAACTTCTTTTGGCAAGATAACAACAACAAAAAAAAACACAGGAAGGTCAGGCCAATCGCCACCAAAAATTAATCAGCTGAGCGCAGACCATGAACTATATTCCCATGAAGTTTGAAGACGATCCGATCAAAATTACTCAAAAATGAGGGTTTTGTCGATTACACTGATTTGCGAAAAAGTGACCTTGACCTTTGACCTTGACCTTCAAAATTTTATGGCCTGAAAGGGACCTCCATAGGCCTCTGATATGCGAAGTTACAAAAATTTCCAATGAAAACTTGTGTCTGCAGAATTTTTTTTTCGTGATTACAGACAAACAAACAAACAAACAAACAAAAAATAAAAAAATAAAAAAATAAAAACATACAGACTGACTAACATATCTTGCAAAAAAAAAATGCAAATAAAACTAAAAAGCCACTCTGTGGGAGTACTTCCTGTGCTGCTGTCCTTCGCAGGGCAGCTCAATAGATGACGGGATTGGAGCAAAGCCTTCTGGACCCCCATTCTTTGATGATAGGAGGAAAAACACAGGGTAACTAACCTTCCTGGGTCAGGTTGTGTTGTTGTGTGTCGGGGTGGAGCAGAGCTATCGTCTGCCAGATGGTGGTCTCCTCGGGTTAACGTGAGGCTGTCCCTTCGGGTGGACGCCTGGGTGCCTAGAATGTTCTCACTCGAAGAGAGGGTGATCACCTGTCTCTGCTATCATCTGAGCTCCAGCGTTTGAACATCAGTATTGCAGCACTCTCTGATGTTCGGAGAGCGGATAGTGGTGAGATCATGGCGGGTGGTTACACCTACTACTGGTCTGGTCACTCTGACGGTTACCATGCCCAAATAGTTGCTGTAGCTGTGTCCAAAAAGCTGACTCCCATGACAATTGAGGTAACACCGGTCAACGAGCATATTATGAGACTGATGATTCATCACTCTTTGGGTGTCATTTCCCTGGTCTCTGTATTTGCTCCGACTCATTTTCCTTGTCTCTGTATCACTTTGAAGGAGATATTCTTTGTCGTGCTCGAGTCTGTAGTTTATAAGTGCCCCAGGCGAGATACTCTTCTTGTCTTGGGGTATTTTAATGCATCGACTGGCACTGATGGGGATGGTTATGAGACAGCTTTTGGCCCCATTGGTTTGGAACTACGAACCAGAATAGCACTAAATTCCTTCACTTTGCAAGAAGTCATGGACATAGGGTGGTGGCTGGTTCATGGTTTCAGCACCCACAGGCTCATCGTTGGACTTGGTATTCCAATGCTGGTAGTGTGGCAAAGGAGATTGCCCATGTTCTCATTGATGGTTGCTGGGGGATGATCCAGATTGCATGGTTTACTGGAGTGCTCAGTTACTCAATACCAACCACAAGCTTGTGGAAACTCTGAAGTTGCAGCTCAAATCCAGGGAAATGGTAACATCCCAGCCTCGGCTGGATGTTAGCAAGCTCAAGGATGAGAGGGTACCTGAGGAGTTTGCGAACAGGCTGAGTGGGAATTGGGGGGGGGGTGGTCTGGATGTTTTGGGGGATCCTGAAGAGTTGTGGAGTGCCTTCAAGCCTCGGAACCTTGATGATGCCGGTGGTTGTCTTGGAACCCACAGGAAGGCGAAAAAGAACTTTGTCTCCCGAGGGACACTGCATACCATTGACCAGAGTTGCAGAGCCAGGCTTGATGGCTGAGCTGAGCTGTTCAGGTTTCTCAGGGGTAAAATTGTCCATTCGCTGAGGGTGGACAAAAGAGGCCTATTTCTGAGGAATCTGTGAAGGGGTGGAGAATCACCTGTGGTCAAGTGATTCTCATCCTGCTTGCAGAGGAATTTGTGCATTGTGCTCCTCCAAGCCTGTCCCCCGGTGTGATGCAGTTAGAGTGAAGGGTGGTGAGCTCTTGACAGAGGAGTCTGAAGTGAAGACCCGCTGGGCCGGTTACTTTAAGCAGCTGTACCAGGCTGATCCAACAGCTGTTGAGTTGGATGGCAGGGGTGTTACTATCCCAATTGCTAACCCTCCAATTAACTGTGAACCGCCTTCGTTTGTGGAAACACAGGCTGGGTGATTCAGTTGAAATGGGGTAAAGCTCCACGGATCTGTGGCATCCATGCTGAACTTCTTAATGCTGGTGGAAATGTTGTACTCATATCATTGCATGCAATTCTGTGCTCTGTTTGGAGCACAGGCATCATCCCAAATGATTGGAAGAGGGACCTTGTTGTCCCTCTCTGAAAAGGGAAATGTGATCACCAGGACTGCAACAACTACCATGGGGTGAGGCTGCTCTCGGTGCCAGGCAAGGTCTTTGTTCGGATAATTCACGATTGGGTTCACTACCATCTGCTTGAGCACCAGCATCCAGAGCAGTCAGGCTTTACACCAAGGAGGTCAATGATTGACCATATCCTTGCTCTTCGGATCCTCACCGAATGCAGATGAGAGTTTTGGCAAGGGATGCTTGCAGCTTATGTTGATCTCCGTAAATCTTTTGATTCAGTGAATCTGGATGCCCTCTGGAGGATTCTTGGTCTTCGTGGGGTGCCACCAAACTGATCAATCTGATGTCTGAACTATACTCTGGTAATGAGGGTGCTATGAGGTGTGGTGGTTCAATCCCTGACTTCTTTTCAGTTATTTCTGGAGGTCATCAGGGGTGTGTAATGGCCCCGACACTTTTCAGTGCTCGTATGGACTTTATTCTAGGGAAGATGTTGGAGAGATCAAGCTGCGGTGCATCATTTGGGAATGTCAAGATCTCTGGCCTTGATTTCGCAGATGATGCAGTCATCTTTGCTGAGATGCTGGATATCTTAATATGGTCCCTCCTAGCGCTGAATGAGGAGTTGTAGCCAATGGAATTATGGGTTTCCTGGGTCAAAACTAAGATCCAAGCTTTCAATGACATCTTGTCCATTCCTGTTTGTGATGAGGATGCTGAGGTCACAGAGAGATTCACTTACCTTGGCAGCGATATTCATGTCTCCGCATGTTGTGAGCCAGCGGTCAACAGATGTCTGGATCAAGCCTGGGGAGTAATGGATTCACTGGATCATGGGGTGTGGTGCTGTTGGTACAGATGCAGGAAGATGAAGATCTGAGTCTTTAAGTCCTTGGTGCTTCCATTCTTGCTCTACAGATGTAAGACTTGGACTCTGACCAAGGATCTGAGATGGAGACCTAATTCTTTCAGAACCAAGTCTCTTCAGAGAATCCTTGGCTATCGCTGGTCAGACTTTGTTTCCAACAAGCATTTGCAGAAAGAGACTCAGATGAGATTTGTTACCTGTTTTTTCCATGAGCGACAGCTTCAGCTACATGGACATGTGTCTCGTTTTCCTGATGCCGATTCTGCTCACCAGATTCGCCCAGTGAGGGAGCCTCATTAGTGGAGGAGGCCAACGGGCCAACCTTGTTCCTCATGGTGCAGCAGGTTGATCGGCATCTCAAGGAGATGGGGATGGGCCAGGCATCTGCCTGGGGAATGGCCAGACAGAGGCCCCTGGAATACCGGCGGAAAGTCGACGCAGCCACACGCTGCTCTGGCGCATGCTCCCATACCTAACATGACCTGTGTGTGTGTGTTCTTACGACGATGTTAGCACCACTTGCAAATGGAATAGATTCAGAAAAAGAAGCATTCCACTACCTGTCGCAGAAGGCCATTAACCTCATGTCATCTTACAAATTTGGGAATCGGTATCAAATCTCACATGACATTTCCATCAATGGGAACCGAAATTGTGATGAGATCGTCGTTTGCAAAGGAACATAGTCAAAGCAGGCAATTCAATTTGGAATCGCAAAGGAACACCCAGAAGTGCAACAAGCTCAGTGAACTGTGATTATTTGGAAGGTATATAAAGTGGAGGTGAAATCCATTTCTGCAAATCTTGGCATTTGTATTACAACAGATGGCCTGAAAATATGGAATCTGCATGAGAATACCCGAGTCTCAAACCTTGCTGAATCTCAAAGTAATTATTTTCAGTATTACAGACAATGTTGAATTGACTGGGCCGTGGCCATAATTTTTATGGTAGTTACTGCATCTGTCACAACTGCTTTGAAAACGTTATATTAAGGACTTCCAGATCATTCCCAATATCGAGAGCATGACGCAGAGACACGTGATTGATAATCATAATAATAATCAAAATATTAATTTCCTTTCAAGGAACTTCAACACAGGAGGAGGAGGCCATAAGGTACATCAAAGCTTGTGCTATTATTACCAACCTATGGTTGTTTGTCCGTGCTCTATCTTTTCTAAATAATGAGCGCTAAGCACAGAAACTAGGCATTCCATTTTTTTAAGTCTTTGGTATGACTCGGCCGGAGTTAGAATCTTGGACTTCCCAGACACTCCAACCATTACCACCACCGAGCACTGAAGTTGTTTTTTGACCAATCTGGTTCATTGTGTGGATATATGATATATAGTGAAGTGGGGTTGGGGGGAAATGCAGATTCTTTAATATAACTATGGAAAAGGTACTGCGCATGTGGATATCTGAGGTCAAAGGTCAGGTGTAATCAAGAACTCTGGTCACTAAGAGGCACGATGATACGACACAACAGTGCTCCTTTGGACATGAGACAAAGACTAGTGGACGAGGTTAGTAAGAGGAAACAATATCAGAAGTTGTCGTTTGATTCAACATGAGGGGTGATCTGATATCACTTTGAAATGCTTTTGAAAGTTGGATTATGAATTATGGCCACCCAAGATATGTTGGGATTGTGAGACCAGGGAATTCCAGAGACTTTACTTTTTTACAGAGCTTGATTTTACCAACTGATGGGAGGTTCGAAATCAGGGGTGTTATGTCAAGGTTGCATTGCACCATTATCCTGGGATAAGAGTGGTAAACCTACCTGGGCTGAGGTTGATATTCAAGATGGATGAATATTTGCACAAGAACAAACAGGATGCACCAGCAGCTTGTTTATTTAAATAATTAAGGTTGCAGCACAAAGTAGGACAAAATTACTTACAAACCAGAAAGAAAGGTTCTTAAAGTACATCAGGAACATGGCTCAACCAATAAAGGTGATTCTGATCGACGGATACCATAGCAGATCATAGAATGAACCACAGGGCCTTTTTTCATTCCTAGTATAGTCCATAAGCCTGCTCATGTGTCATGGCATGTTTTACATCAAGTGAGTGGAGATGCAACAGCTGGTTTACCATCCCCTGGAAAGTAAGGAGTGTTTCAAAACGCATATATGCTATCTGCTGGCACCACAACAGAATGGCTACTTTGTAGTTACATCTGACTCCACTATGAATTTGTTCTAAAAATACAGAAGTTCAGAGATTAATACTCTCTCTCGATTCTCGATGAGTTATCTTGTTATCCTAATCGATTATATTTTATTGATTCCAATGTTTCACAAAACCCTTACACACTGTTCTTGAACATCAATGATGGTGTAAGGATAGGAAGCTTGCTCACTGATGTTGGTTACCTGCCACATGCAATAAAATTATTCATATTAGCCATACGCATCCCAAGGCATCAAGGAACAATTTGTATCCATGGGAAAATTAATATTCAACTAAGTCAGAAGTCCAAAGTTTCAGTCTCTGAATGACAATCATCAGTGATTACACTGGCAGTGCATGCTCTGGTCCCACATAGGTCAGGTCAGGTCAGGTATGGGAGCATGTGCCAGAGCAGCGTGTCGCTGCGTCCACTTTCCGCTACTCCAGGGCCTCCGTGTGGCCATCCCCCAGGCAGATGCCTGGCCCATCCCAATCTCCTTGAGATGCCAATCAACCTGCTGCAACCACGAGGAACGTGGTCGGCCCATTGGCCTCCTCCACTCACAAGACTCCCTCGCTGAGAGAATCTGGTGAGCAGGATCAGCATCAGGAAAACGAGACACATGTCCGTACAGCCACAGCTGACGCTCATGGACTATGCAGGTAACAAATATCATTTGAGTCTCTCTCAGCAACCGCTCGTTGGACACAAAGTCCAACCAGCGATAGCCAAGGATTCCCCGAAGAGACCTGGTACCAAAGGGATTAAGTCTCCATCTCAGATTATTGGTCAGAGTCCAAGTCTCACATCCATACAGCAAGACTGGAAGCACCAAGGAGCTGAAGACTTTCGTCCTCCCACACAGGTACCGGCAGGCGCCACACCCCATGATCCAGTCATGACTCCCCAGGCTCGACCCAGACATCTGTTGACCTCTGACTCACAGCCAGCAGAGACATAAATATCAATGCCGAGGTAAGTGAATCTCTCCACGACCTCAACATCCTCACCACAAACAGGAACAGACAGGACAGCAGCATCCACCCCAAAAAGATTGTTTTCCATTGAAAAGGGCCCTGGCATCTTAGTTTTGACCGCAGGAAACCCGATAATCCCAGTGACTTCGATTCCTCATTCAGGCACTGCGAGGGCCCCAAAAGGATATCTTAAAGTCTCCGTAAAGATGACTGCATCATCTGAGAAATCAAGTCAGAGATCTGGCATTCCCAAACGATGCACCACAGGCTTATCTCGTCCGACATTCGTCTCAAGAATCCAGGTCCATACAATGCTGGAAAAGTGTGGGGCGCCCAGTACACACCCCTGACAAACTCCGTAACAACTGGAATAAGTAACAGAGATGGTAACCACCATATCTCACTAGCACTTCTCAGTACTCAGAGTTAGAGTTCAGACATTCAGTACGATCAGTTTTGGTGGCACCCCAATGAAGGCCAAGAATCCTCCAGAGGGCTCCTGAAATCACTGAATCGAACGCTTTACAGAGATCAACATAGACTGCAAGCAGCCCCTACGAAACTCTCGTTGCATTCGGTGAGGAACCCAAAGACGCAAGGGATACGGTCAATCGTTGACATCTTTGGTTAAGCCCTGACTGCTCTGGACGCTGTGCTGAAGCAGATGGTGGCGAACCCTATCAAGAATTATTCCGAGCAAAGACCTTGCCCGTCACTGAGAGCAGCGTCACCCCTCGGTAGTTGTCTGCAGTCTTTGGCGATCACCCTTCCCCTTTCCAGAGAGCGACAACAAGGCCCCTCTTCCAGTCAGTGGGATTTGATGCCTGTTGTTCCAGCAGAGCAACAAACTGCCATAGCAACGACATGAGGTGCCAGCATTTCCACCAGCTGCAGAAGTTCAGGCATGGATGCCACAGATCCGTGGAAGCTTTAACCCCATTTCAACCGGTTCACTGCAGCCTGCTGTTTCCACAAGCGAAGGTGGACCACAGTTGATTGGAGGGTCAGCAACAGGTGTAAACACCCTGACGACCAACTCGACAGTGTGGATCAGCCTGGTACAACCGCTCAAAGTAACCGGCCAGCGGCCCTTCACTTCGGACTCCTCTGTCCAAAGCCTGCCACCCTCTGCTCTCACTGCAGTACACCGAGGGCATGGGCTTGGATGAACGCAAAATGTGCGAATTCCCCTGTAAGCAGGACGAGAATCACTTGACCACAGGTTGATGCTCCACCCCTTCACAGATTCCTCACACATAGGCCTTCCTTGTAACCACCCTTATAGCGCACATACAGTTTATGCCTCAGCTCCTGAACAGCTCAGCTTGCCATTCAGGCCTGGGCTCTGCGACCCTCTGGATCAATTGGTATCCCAGTGTCCCTTCATTGTCCAAGCCACCAGACCCCCCAAATCTCCACTCAGCTTGTTTTGCAAAACTCCTCAGCTACCCTCTCATCCTCGAGCTTGCCAACATCCAGCTAGCTGAGATGGTACCATTCTCCTGGATTTAAGCTGCAAACTCCAGAGTTGATTACAACAAGCCGGTGGTCAGTATTGAGGAAACTGAGCACTCCAGTCGCACCTGGCAGTCTGGATCATCTCCAGCGGACCATCAACGAGCCACATGTTCAAATCTCTTATAGACCACACGCCACGTGAAATACCAAGTCCAGCGATGAGCCTTGGTGGGCCGCTGAAACCTATGAAACCAGCCACCCTTGAAGTCATACGTTTCTTGCCAAAGTCAAGGAACTTAGTGCTATTCAGGTTCACAGGCCTCCAGACCCATCTCTCTTCTTT
>CM068956.1:42503294-42519503 GCA_035128595.1 Eptatretus atami | reverse complement strand
CCATGCCCTCGGTGTACTGCAGTGAGAGCAGAGGGTGGCAGGCTTTGGACAGAGGAGTCCGAAGTGAAGGGCCGCTGGCCGGTTACTTTGAGCGGTTGTACCAGGCTGATCCACACTGTCGAGTTGGTCGTCAGGGTGTTTACACCTGTTGCTGACCCTCCAATCAACTGTGGTCCACCTTCGCTTGTGGAAACAGCAGGCTGCAGTGAACCGGTTGAAATGGGGTTAAAGCTTCCACGGATCTGTGGCATCCATGCCTGAACTTCTGCAGCTGGTGGAAATGCTGGCACCTCATGTCGTTGCTATGGCAGTTTGTTGCTCTGCTGGAACAACAGGCATCAAATCCCACTGACTGGAAGAGGGGCCTTGTTGTCGCTCTCTGGAAAGGGGAAGGGTGATCGCCAAAGACTGCAGACAACTACCGAGGGGTGACGCTGCTCTCAGTGACGGGCAAGGTCTTTGCTCGGAATAATTCTTGATAGGGTTCGCCACCATCTGCTTCAGCACAGCGTCCAGAGCAGTCAGGGCTTAACCAAAGATGTCAACGATTGACCGTATCCCTTGCGTCTTTGGGTTCCTCACCGAATGCAACGAGAGTTTCGTAGGGGCTGCTTGCAGTCTATGTTGATCTCTGTAAAGCGTTCGATTCAGTGATTTCAGGAGCCCTCTGGAGGATTCTTGGCCTTCATTGGGGTGCCACCAAAACTGATCGTACTGAATGTCTGAACTCTAACTCTGAGTACTGAGAAGTGCTGTGAGATATGGTGGTACCATCTCTGTTACTTATTTCCAGTTGTTACTGGAGTTTGTCAGGGGTGTGTACTGGGCGCCCCACACTTTTCAGCATTGTATGGAACTGGATTCTGGAGAGAATGTCGGAGAGATAAAGCCTGTGGTGCATCGTTTGGGAATGACCCAAGATCTCTGACTTGATTTCGCAGATGAATCAGTCATCTTTAGGAGACTTTAAGATATCCTTTTGGGGGCCCTCGAGGTGCTGCATGAGGGAAGTCGAAGTCACTGGGATTATCGGGTTTCGCTGGGTCAAAACTAAGATGCCAGGGCCCTTTTCAATGGAAAACAATCTTTTTGGGGTGCTGCTGTCCTGTCTGTTCCTGTTTGTGGTGAGGATGTTGAGGTCGTGGAGAGATTCACTTACCTCGGCATTGTATATTTATGTCTCCTGCTGGCTGTGAGTCAGAGGTCAAGACAAGATGTCTTGGGTCGAGCCTGGGGAGTCATGGATTCACTGGATCATGGGGTGTGGCGCCTGCCGGTACCTGTGTGGGAGGACGAAGTCTGAGTCTTCAGCTCCATGGTGCTTCCAGTCTTGGCTGTAGTGGATGTGAGACTTGGATCTGACCATAATCTGAAGATGGAGACTTAATCCCTTTTGGTACCAGGTTCTTCGGGGAATCCTTGGCTATCGCTGTTGGACTTTGTGGTCCAACGAGCGGTTGCTGGAGAGACTGCCAAATGATATTTGTTACCTGCATAGTCCATGAGCGTCGCCTTGTGGCTGTACGGATCATGTGTCCTCGTTTTCTCCCTGATGCTGATCCTGCTCACGCAAATTCTCTCAAGCGAGGGAGTCCTTGTGAGGTGGAGAGGCGCAAATGGGCCGACCTACGTTCCTCGTGGTTGCAGCAGGTTGATTGGCATGCTCAAGGGCGATTGGGATGGGCCAGGCAATCTGCCTGGGGGATGGCCAGACGGAGGCCGCCTGGAGTACAGGCGGAAAGTGGCGCAGCGACACGCTGCTACTGGAACATGCTCCCATACCTTGACCTGACCTGACCTATGTGGGACCAGAGCATGCACTGCAGTGGTAATCGCTGATGATTGTCATTCAGAGCTGAACTTTGGACTTCTGACTTAGTTGAATATTAATTTTCCATGGATACAAATTGTTGCCTGATGCCTTAGGGATGCGTATGCTAATATGAATAATTTTATTGCATGTGGCAGGTAACCAACATCAGTGAGCAAGCTTCCTATCCTTACATACCATCATTGATGTTCAGAACAGTGTGTAAGTTTGTTTTGTGAAAGACATTGGAATCATATAAAAATATAATCGATTAGGAATAACAAGATAACTCATCGTAGAACGAGAGAGAGTAATAATCTCTGAACTTCTGTATTTTTAGAAACAAATTCATGTGGAGTCAGATGTAACTACAAAAGTAGCCATTCTGTGTGGTGCCAGCAGATAGCATATATGCGTTTGAAAACACTCCTTACTTTCCAGGGGATGGTAACCAGCTGTTGCTCTCCCCCCCACTACTTGAATGTAAAACATGCATGACACATGAGTCAGGCTATGGACTATACTAGGAATGAAAAAAGGCCCTGTGGGTTCATTTTCTATGAATCTGCTAATGGTATCCGTCGATCAGATCACCTTTATTGGTTGAGCCATGTTCCTGATGTACTTTAAGACCTTTCTTTCTGGTTTGTAAGTATTTGTCCTACTTTGTGCTGCAACCTTATTATTTAAAATAAACAGGCTGCTGGTGCATCCTGTTTGTTCTTGTGGCAAATAATTCCATCCATCTTGAATATCAACCTCAGCCCAGGTAGGTTTACCACTCTTATGCCCCAGGATAATGCGTGCAATGCCAACCTTGACATACACCCTGAATTTCGAACCTGCCCATTCAGTTTGGTAAAATCAAGCTCTGTAAAAAGTAAAGTCTCTGAATTCCCTGTGTCTCACAATCCAACATAATCTTGGGGTGGCCATAAAAATTTTCGCCCATAAATCCAACTTTCCAAAAGCATTTCAAAGTGATTCATGATCACCCTCAATGTTGAATCAAACGACAACTTCTGATATTGTTTCCTCTTACTAACTCGGTCCACTAGTCTTTGTCTCATGTCCAGGAGCACTGTTGTGTCGTATCATCGTGCGTCTTAGTGACCAGAGTTTCTTGATTACAACCTGACCTTTGACCTCAGATATCCACATGCGCAGTAACTTTTCCATAAGTTAATTTAAAGAATCTGCATTTTCCCCCACCCCCACTTCACTATATATCATTATATCCACACTGACCGCAGATTGGTCAAAAACAACTTCAGTGCTCGTGCGTGGTATGGTTGGAGTGTCTGGGAAGTCCAAGATTCTAACTCCGGCCGAGTCCCCCCTAAACCCGCCAAAAGACTTAAAAAATGGAATGCCTAGTTTTTCTTGTGCTTAGGCGCTCCATTATTTACGGAAAAGATAGAGCACGGACAACAACCATAGGTTGGTAATAAGCAAACAAGCTTTGATCGTAACGCTTATGGCTCCTCTCCTGTGTTGAAAGTTCTTGAAAGGAATTAATATTTTTGATTATTATTATGATTATCAATCACGGTCTCTGCGTCATGCTCTCGTATTGGGAATTGATCTGGAGTCGCTTAATATAACGTTTTCAAAGCAGTTGTTGACAGATGCAGTAACTACCATAAAAATTGTGGCGCACGGCCGTCAATTCAACATTGTCTGTAATACTGAAAATAATTACTTTGAGATTCAGCATAGGTTTGAGACTGGGTATTCCTCATGCAGATTCCATATTTTCAGGCCATCGTTGTAAATACAAATGCCAAGATTTGGCAGAAAATGGATTTACCTCCATTTATAATCCTTGCAAAATAATCACAGTTCATCTGAGCTTTGTTTGGCACTTCTGGGTGTTCCTTTGCGATTCCAAATTAATTGCCTGATTTGACTATGTTCCTTTTGCAAAACGACGATTCTCATTCACAATTTGGTTCCCATTGACGGAAATGTCAATGTGAGATTTGATACCGATTTCCAAATTTGTAAGTGACATGAGGTTTAATGGCCTTCTGCGACAGGTATGAATGCTTCTTTTTCCTGAGATCTATTCCATTTGCAAGTGGTGCTAAACATCGTCGTAAGAACACACCACACACACAGGTCATGTTTAAGGTATGGGAAGCATGCCGCCAGAGCAGCCGTGTGGCTGCGTGACTTCCGCCGGTATTCCAGGGGCCTCTGTCTGGCCATTCCCGTCAGGCAGCTGCCTGGCCCCATCCCCATCTCCTTGAGATGCCGATCAACCTGCTGCACATGGAAGGAACAAGGTTGGCATCCGTTGGCCTCCTCCACTTAACGAGGCTCCCTGCACTGGGCGAATCTGGTGAGCAGAATCGGCATCAGGAAACGAGACCACATGTCCATGTAGCTGAAGCTGTCGCTCATCGAAAAAACAGGTACAAATCTCATCTGAAGTCTCCTTTCTGAAACATGCTTGTTGGAAACAAAGTCTGACCAGCGATAGGCGCAAGGATTCTCTGAAGAGACTTGGTTTCTGAAAGAAATTAGGTCTTCCCATCTCAGATCCTTGGTCTCAGAGTCCAATGTCTTACATCTGTAGAGCAAGAATGGAAGCACCAAGGACTTAAAGATTCTCAGATCTTCATCTTCCTGCATCTGTACCAACAGCACCGACACTCGCATGATCATGGAATCCATTAACTTCCCCAGGCTTGATCCAGCATCTGTTTGACCGCTGGCTCACAACATGCGGAGACATGAATATCGCTGCCAGGTAAGTGAATCTCTCTGTGCCTCAGCATCCTCATCACAAACAGGGAATGGAAAGGATGTCATTGAAAGCTTGGATCTTAGTTTTGACCCCAGGAAACCCATAATTCCATTGCTACAACTCCTCATTCAGCGCTAGGAGGGACCAATATCATTAAGATATCCAGCCATCTCAGCAAAGATGACTGCATCTCTGCGAAATCAAGGCCAGAGTCTGACATTCCCAATGATGCACCGCAGTTGAATCTCTCCAACATCTTCCTAGAATAAGTCCATAGTCGAGCACTTGAAAAGTGTCGGGGCATTAACACACCCCTGATGACCTCCAGAAATAACTGAAAGAAGTCAGGGATTGAACCACCACGACCTCATGCACCCTCATTACCAGAGTAATAGTTCAAGACATCAGATTGATCAGTTTGGTGGCACCCCGAAGACAAGAATCCTCCAGAGGGCATCCAGATTCACTGAATCAAAAGATTTACGGAGATCAACATAAGCTGCAAGAAACATCCCCTTGCCAAAACTCTCATCTGCATTCGGTGAGGATCCGAAGAGCAAGGATATGTCAATCCGTCTGACCTCACTTGTGTAAAGCTGACCTGCTCTGGATGATGGTGCTCAAGCAGATTGGGTAGTGAACCCAATCGTGAAAATTATCCGAAACAAGACCTTGCCCCGGCACCGAGAGAGCCTCACCCCATGGTGTTGTTGCAGTCCTGGTGATCTACATTTCCTTTTCAGAGAGGACAACAAGGTCCCTCTTCCAATCATTTGGGGATGATGGCTGTGGCTCCAAAACAGAGCACAGAATTGCATGCAATGATATGAAGTACAACATTTCCCACCAGCATTAAGAAGTTCAGCATGATGCCACACGATGCCCAGGAGCTTTACCCCATTTCAATACTGAAATCACGCGCAGCTGTGTTTCCATCAAACGAAGGCGGTTCACAGTTAATTGGGGTTAGCAATTGGGATAAGTAAACAACCCTGCCATCCACTCAACAGCTGTTTGGATCAGCCTGGTACCGGCTGCTAAAGTAACCGGCCCAGCGGGTCTTCACTCAGACTCCTGCTGTCAACGAGCTCACCACCCTTCAACTCTAATGCATCCCCGGGGGACAGGCTGGAGGAGGCACAATGCACAAATTCCTCTGCAAGCAGGATGAGCAATCACTTGAC
This sequence comes from Eptatretus atami, assembly GCA_035128595.1. Classification (NCBI taxonomy): domain Eukaryota; kingdom Metazoa; phylum Chordata; class Myxini; order Myxiniformes; family Myxinidae; genus Eptatretus; species Eptatretus atami. The sequence goes on along the minus strand of CM068956.1, from coordinate 42,513,757 downwards.
CACAGGTGATTCTGCCACCCCTTCACAGATTCCTCAGAAATAGGCCTCTTTTGTCCACCCTCGCGAAATGACATTTTACCCGCTGAAGAAACCCTGAACAGCTCACTAGCCATCAGCCTGGCTCTGCAACTCTGGTCAATGTATGCAGTGTCCGCTCGGGAGACAAAGTTCTTTTTCGGCCTTTCCCTGTGGGTTCCAAGGACAACCACCGGCAATCATCAAGGTTCCGAGGCTTGAAGGCACTCCACAACTCTTCAGGATCCCCAAAACATGCCAGACCACACCCCGACCAAATCCCTCATGCAGCCTGTTCGCACTCTCAGGTCTCCTGTATCGCTTGAGCTTTGCTAACCGCCAGGCCGAGGCTGGGATGTTACCATTTCCTGGATTTGACGCTGCACTTCAGAGTTGCCAGCAAGCTTGTGGTTGGTATTGAGTAACTGACATCCAGTAAACCATGCAATCTGGATCATTCCCCCTAGCAACCATCAATGAGAACATGGGCAATCTCCTTTGCCAACAATACCAGCATTGGAATACAAGTCGCAACGATGAGCCCTGTGGGTGCTGAAACCATGAACCAGCCACCCGAACGCCTATGTCCATGACTTCTTGCAAAGTGAAGGAATTTAGTACTATTCTGGTTCGTAGTTCCAAACCAAATGGGGCCAAAAGCTGTCTCATAACCATCCTCATCAGTTGCCGTCGATGCTTAAAATACCCAAGACAAGAAGAGTATCTTCGCCTGGGGCACTTATAAACTACAGACTCGAGCACGACAAAGAATATCTCCTTCAAGTGATACAGATGACAAGGAAAATGAGTCGGAGGCAATACAGAGACCAGGGAATGACAACCAAAGAGTGCATGAATCATCAGTCTCATAATATTGCTCTTGACCGGTGTTACCTGTCAATTGTCCATGGGAGTCAGCTTTTTTGGACCCAGCTACGCAACTCTTTGGGCATGGTAACCGTCAAAGAGTGGACCAAGACCGTAGTAGGTGTAACACCCGCCATGATCTGCACAACTATCCGCTCTCCGAACATCAGAGAGTGCTGCAAGGATACTGAATGTTCAAAACGCTGGAGCTCAGAATTGATAAGCAGAGACAGGTGATGCAGCGCCTCCTCTTCGAGTGAGAAACATTCTAGGCACCCAGGCGACACCCGAAGGACAGCCTCACGTTAACCCGAGAGACACCATCTGGCAGACGATAGCTCTGCTCCACCCGACTCACAACACACAATACCTGACGCCGGAAGGTTAGTTACCCTGTGTTTTTTCCTCTAGCATCAAAAGAATGGGGGGTCCGAGAAAGGCTTTGCTTCCAAGTCCCCCGTGCATCTATTGAGCTGCCCTGCGAAGGACAGCAGCATCACAGGAAGTACTCCACAGAGTGGCTTTTTAGTTTTATTTGGCATTTTTTTTTTTTGCAAGAATAGTTAGTCAGTCTGTATGTTTTTTATTTTTTTATTTTTTTTATTTTTTGTTTGTTTGTTTGTTTTTTGTTTGTCTGTAATCAACGAAAAAAAAATTCTGCAGACACAGTTTTTCCATTGGGAATTTTTGTAACTTCGCATAATCAGAGGCCTAATGGAGGTCCCTTTTCAGGCATAAATTTTGAGGTCAAAGGTCAAAGGTCAAGGTCACTTTTTCGCAAATCAGTGTAATCGACAAAACCACTCATTTTTTGAAGGTAATTTTGCTCGGATCGTATTCAAACTTCATGGGAATATAGTTCATGGTACTGGGCGCTACAGCTTGATTAATTTTTGGTGGCGAGTTGGCCTTGAAACCTTCCTGTGTTTTTTTTTGTTGTTTGTTATGCATTGCCAAAAAGGAAGTTTTTGCAAGATATGTTAGTCAGTCTGTTATGTTTGTTTTTTTTATTTATTTATTTAATTTTTTTAGTTTTGTTTGTTTGTTTGTTTGTTTGTTCTGTAATTACGAAAAAAATTCTGCAGACCACAGTTTTTCATTGGAATTTTGTTACTTCGCATATACAGAGTTGCCTATGGAGGTCGCGCTTTCAGGCCATAAAATTTTTTGAAGGTCAAGTCAGGTCAAGGTCAACTGTGCAATGCAGGGGATCGACAAAACCCTTGATTTTTTTGAGTAAATTTTTAATCGGATCGTCTTCAACTTCATGGGAAGATAGTTCATCGGTCTGGCGCTCAGCTGATTAATTTTTCGTGGCGATTCGCCTTGCCTTCAATGTGTTTTTTTTTGTTGTTTTTTTATTTTTTTTTTTATCTGTAATCAGTATAAATCACTATGCAGACAGCACAGTTTCATTGAAATTTTTTTGTAAGTTCTTGCCAGTATCAGAGGCCTATAGAGGTCCCTTTCAGCGCATACAATTTTTGAACGGTCACAGGTCAAAGGTCAAGGTCACTTTGTCCGGCAAATCCGGGGAGTCGACGAAACCCTTATTTTTGGAGAATTTTTGATCGATCGTTCAAACTTCAATGGGAATATAGTTTCATGGTCTGGCATTTCAGCTGATTAATTTTTGGTGGCGATTGGCCTTGACGCTTCACTGGTTAAAGCTAAGGTCAAACATATTTTGAACCCCAAGGTCAAATTTTCAAGTTTTAGGAACCATATGTGTACTCAGCCTAATTGAACACCTCGATGAGTGCTTTCTTAGATATATCAAGCTGAAGACATTATGGACGTGGATTTGTGTGTTATGAGGGCAACGCAATATTTTTTTCATGGTTTTACTCTGTAGAACGATTCTCATCGGACTCTCGTAGGCTAGATATCTCAAGGAGTCGCTCCTGGTGATAGCAGCTCTGTTCACCTCCAGTGTGACCCTTAAGAAGTCACACGTGTCACCTTTTTGGCAGATACGGATCACCGCTACGGGGGTGACATTGGTTTGATTTTTGTGTTTTGCAGAATGACGTGTTTTTTATCGGTGGCCCGAGAGTAAATTCGCCACCAACGCTCGTCGAAAGAGGTACCCCCCAACTGTAGGGAGGCAATGCAGAACAACAGTTGGCAACAGATATGGATGGCTGTTGGCACACAAGGAGATCCTCTGAATTGGACAGTGTTTTTGCTTTTTAGTCTTGTCTGGGTGTCCATATCCATACACCTTCTCACCAGGAAACCCTGGTGGGGGAGACCGTTTAGTCGCGCAACAAACCCAACGCAAGAAACATGGTTTACATGGTATTTTAAAAGAAAGAGTAGATCGGTTAAGTTGGAATTAGATAGTACGCTATGTGTTTGGAGCTAGAGGGGTATGGGGATTTTGGCAGGATAATAAGTAGGCTTGCGTGTGGATGGGTGATTGCATGTTGTGTTTGGTGTAGCACAGGCATGATTGGGCCAAATGGCCGCTCTTACACAAATTCCTTGTTAGACCTCCGCCATTTGATGGTGGACGGAGGTTATGTTTTCACCCCTGTCTGTCTGTGTGGTGTATCTGCTTGTTTATTTGTCTGTCAGTTTACATGATATCTGAAAAGTTGTGGATGGATTCGGAATTGCGGATTTGGTGGAACCGGAATGGGTGTGTCAGGTCAGGTATGTGGGGCATGCGCCAAGAAGCAGTGCCGCTGCTTGCGTCCACTTTTCCGCCGGTACTCCAGGGGCGAGTAACTCCCTCTGGCCATTCCACGACAGATGCCTAGCCCATCCCCATCTCCTTGAGATGGGTGTGTGACAAGGATGGAAATTATTAGATTTTGATGAAGATTTCCTAATCCTGGACAACGAGGATTTTTTATTTTTTAACAAGTGATTCTTCACCATTGAAGAAATGGGGGCCAAAAACGAAAATATACATTATATATATATCTCAAAAGTTGGTGGATGGATTTATGACAAAACTTGGTGGAATTGAGTTGGTGACAAGAAGAACAGCTGATTCCAGTTTTGGTTTCAGTCAGCAGATCGCCTCTCAATGGGGATGCAAAACATAAAGCTGTTCAGCCCTGGCGGAGGCATGTGCTCGCACCTGATGCCTCTATATGTTATTCTTGTTATCCTTGAGGTTGGTGGTTGAATCCGAATGTAGGTTTTGTGAAGGTACAGTTTGATGCAGTTGTTATTGGTGACAAAAGCTTATGAAGATATTGTTTACGGGTATTGGATGCTTCGACGTCGCAGGGTCCAGAGGGGTCTCTCAGACCCGCTGCTCGACCTCTGACCGCTGAGTGGGATATAATGTCCTGTCTTTTTTTAACAGGTAAACAACGATGCGAAACCAATGAAGGAAAGGACAACCGGGCGAAGTTTGAATGCAGTTTAGCAAAGTTAATAAAGGAAGCACGTAATCATAGCACATACTTACAAAGCAGTACTCACAAAGCATGTATTTACAAAGCAATACTCACAAACATGTATTTAACAAAAAAGCTGTACTCACAAACATGTATTTACAAAGCAATATTCACAAACATGTATTTACAAAGCAATACTCACACGAACATTATTTACAAAGCAGTATCACAAAAAGACAGGTATTTACAAAGCAGTATCACAAACATGTAATTTACAAGCAGTACTTGCAAACATGTTATTTAACAAAGCAGTACTCCAAACATGTATTTACAAAAGCAATATTGCACAAACAATGTATTTTACAAGCAATACTCACAAACAGTATTTTACAATGCAGTACTCACAAACAGGTATTTACAAAAGCAGTATCAAAACATGTATTTACAAAGCCAGTTAACTCTCGCAACATGTATTTACAAAGCAGTATCGCACAAACCATGTATTTTACAAAGCAGTACTCACACAACATGTATTTACAAAGCATTACTCACAAACAGGTATTTACAAAGCAGTACTCACAAACATGTATTTACAAACAGTAACTCGCAAACTATGTATTTACAAAGCAAGTACTTCACAACATGTATTTACAAAGGCAGTACTCAGCAAACATGTATTTACATAAGCAGTACTCACAAACATGTTTTACAAAGCAGTACTCACAAACTGTATTTACAAAGCAGTACTCACAAACATGTATTTACAAAGGCAGTACTCACAGCATGTATTTACAAGCCAGTAACTCCAGCAAACATGTATTTACAAAGCAGTACTCACAAACATGTATTTACAAAGCAGTACTCACAAACATATATTTACAAAGCATATCACAAACATGTATTACAAAGCAATACTCACAAAACATGTTTTACAAAGGCATTACTCACAAACATGTATTTACAAAGCATACTCACAAACATGTATTTACAAAAGCAGTCTCAGCAAACAATGTATTTACAATGCAGTACTCAGCAAACCAGGTATTTAAAAAGCAGTATTCACAAACAATGTATTTACAAAGCAATACCTCACAAACATTATTTTACAAAGCAATACTGCACAAAACTGTATTTACAAAGCGTACTTCCACAAACATGTATTTACAAAGCAATAACTCACTAAACATGTATTTAAAAGCAGTACTCACAAACATGATTTAAAAGCAGTAGCTCACATAAACATGTATTTACAATGGCAGTACTCACAAACATGTATTTACAAAGCAGTAGTCACAAAGCATGTATTTTCAAGGAATCATTGACACAAAAGGAAAGTATTTAGCCCTTCGCACGTAAGCCCCTACACACGTTACTTGTTGCAAACATCGTCAGGCACGGCATCACTCATCCGGGAAAGTACCGTATAATAGAAAGAATGCGAAATAGAGGAAGAACGGAGCATTGATTTTGAACTCCCGACTTGCCCGTATACAGACAGTCGGGCCTGTGTCAGTACCAAAATGAAGGGTAGGGAGGATAGGGGTAATGGGGTGTGTCGGAAATGCGGTGCTTAACATGGTTGGAGCCACCCGGGTTTAAAGATCACCTTACTGCTATCTCTCATTGAATCCCTCGTTGTTCGCTCTCAAGCATTCTGGTGATAGATCGTGAAGTGGCAGCTGCGGTGCAGGTAAGACTCTAAGCAGATGATGACAGCTGCGTTCAGTCTCACAGCTTCGGAAGGCAATGTTGAAGGCAACACTTGCGGCGAGATGGTTCGTATAGGTAACAGACAAGCAAATTGCTCCCGAAATGGCTCTTATTGTTCAGCAGTGGCTTTGGCTCCTCCATGGGCGGCTTGCTCGTTGCCTCGCTGCCCGCCTATATAGGGAGCTGGTGCAGGGCGTGGTGAATTTCCCCCTGAAGCCCTTCTCATCCACTCGGGCTTTTCCATTTGGTTCCCTGGTCGCGGATTCCTCAAATGCCTTCCAGAAGGGCCCCTCACAACTGAATAGTGGTACACCCTTCTGGAAGAATCTTTGACTGATTTATGCGTCACGATGCTGTCCATCCTGACACTGTGAGAAATGTTTGTGTTCCGTTTTAAAGGTAGAAGTGCAAAGATTAAGGAAGATGGAAGGGAATTCATCTAAACTTGAGGATCGAATGTGTTTCCAATTAAATGAAGGATAATTTAAGTCCGTCTGAGGTTTAAGGTGGTGAAGGGTGTTGGGAAGGCATGGGGAAATCGCAGCTTGGAAGTGAAAGGGTGAGGGATTGGGATGGATGGATGGGTTGTTAGGATGATTGAAAGTCAGAAAAGTTGGAGAGTTAATGAATGTTGGGGAATTACATGGAGAAAATCGAGCTAAACCCATACAACAGCATTTTCCCCATCCCATGTTACAAAGGGCAGGGATCTGTCTAGCACACATATAATGAAAATAACTACTCAGGGTTCCATACTTGATGGATGCATACTTCCCTGGGGTCCGTTTTCCAGCAACCGCAACAATTATTTCCTCCATATTCGTTGTTCTATGTGCACAAGCATACGAGTCTTATTTGTTTTTTGGATGGATAATGTAGCATGTCGTGGAGTTGTGGCACATGTTTGGAGGGCTTGTCGTGTGTTCAGAAAACCCAGCTAATCTCGAGATAATTTGCATGTTGCTTCAAGGTTGTTAGTAAAAACGCCATCTTGGCTCATTAATGGCATTCAGGAAGCAGCTAATCTGGCTTGCCCTGGCCAGGCTGGTCTCGCAGGTTGTCAGTCCTCATTTGTGGTTGACTCTTTATTACGTTGACTGGGAATGAGGCCAAACTATACTGCCTATGAAAAAGCAGCAACGACACGCACATACATACAGAGGTTTTTAACACCAGAGTTTATAACCATAGGTTTAACAACATACATAAATAACACCATCACTGGCAAGTCATAATTGAAAATGTAATATACTTGTACATGTTCACTACGTTTTGAACGTGATTTTGTTCACAACCAGGGTGAGGCTTTTCTGAATGCTTTAATGTACCTGGCTAAAGTATTGTATTTTTGCACTTCATCCTGATGGAAGAAAGATCTAAATTATTCCACCTGCCCCAGTGCAGCTGGAAACGGGGTTTTGGCAATCAGCTTCTATGTGTCGTTGCATTCGTCCGGGCCATAACGTTTTACCATTTGAGCTTTTGTCATCAAATTTTTTCAACAAAGGCTTTATAATGAGAAATATCGAGAGGACAAATGAATAATTTTGTTTGAAAATAATTTTCATCATCATTCATCATTATTATTTATTATCCTCACGCAGGGTTTGGTTTGTGCCTGGATTGGGTTTGAGGTAGAGGAGTAAGGCAGCTGAGAGGTGAATCCGCATCCCAGGTTTCCTTACTGAAAATTGAATTTTCATCTTGTTTTTACTTTGTTTGGGTTCGGCTTCTGATGACTCCAATGCAGGACTGTTCCCATTTTTGTCTTCCATTTGCTTTGAAATGAATTTATTTTAATCTCATTCTGAATTCAATTGAATTATATAAAACGTCATGGGTCTAGGGTATAAATGTCCGATGCAAAGCGGGAGTCTTGGTTACGGCGGTCATCACTGCCAGCAGCTATAATGTGCAGTTTTCCATTATGTCTATTATTTATTACATAACACACCAGTAACACAACACCAGCACAAACTACTCCACATAAAAGCTACACAAACACGCAGTCAGCAAACAAGTCCTGTTTTGAGGGTATGCCAATTCTCTGATTGCTCTTTTTCTTATTATCTTTTTGTTTCTTATCCTTCGAACCCTGAGAATCACCGGATGAAGGATATAATTAAATTAGGTCGTTAATTATCTTACAAGGGGTGTTTTTTATTAACCCAAACACTCCATTTCAACTCTTGCACTTCCTTGGAGTTTTCTTAGTATGCTGCAAAGTTTTCAAAGGCTGCTCAGTTTTTATAGTTATGGAGGAGACATACACTGCAGTCACACACACACACACACACACAGCACACATCACACACACACACATACAAACACACAGCGACACACACACACACACACATTGCCTTTTATTAGTACAGACATATACATATATATTGTTTACGAATTTGGGAATTCGATTGCAACACAACATTCAGGTCTTTTAGTCAGTTAATGTGCGATAAGTGCTTGTTCCCTAGATAAGCTCACCTTCCATTGGTTTTAATGGGCAGAAATCGATTAAAGTGGCTCTGCGATCAATTTAATAGTTAGGGGGAGCGATCCCACACAATGGAGACGCCCTCCCTCTTCTGCAAAGAGGGAAGAAGAACCCTTCCCGTCCTGAAAATCACGGGACGTAACAACTCCTCCACTCGCGCGGTTTGTGCGGGGCACGGGGAGATGAGTCACGCCGGGAGCGGGGGGAAAGGGCGGAGGAGAATAAGGAAGAGATCCTGAGTTTGGTTCGGGTGCGCTGAGTGGAGCTTCGGCTTCGGCTTGGCTGGCGGGTTAAGGGAGGAGGCTTTTTTGAAGGCTTTCTGCTTTGGTGGTTCAAGTGGGCCCTTCGCTTCTGCTTGGCTTCGGGTGGAGACTTTTTGGAGAGCTTTTTTTGCTTCGTGCCTGGTTTGTTTGGAGAGAGAGGTGGTTCGCTTCTTGGCTCTGCTTTCGTTCAGTCGGAAGAGAGATTGAGATGGTGCTCGGCTCGAGCTGGCTGGTGGTGGGCTTCTTGCCGCTTGGTTCGTGTTTGAGAGAGGCTTTGTTCATCGGAAGAGAGTTGTTATGTTCTGGTTGCTCGGCTGGCTCTTCTTGGTTCATGGAGCTCTTTGTTCTCCGCTTGGCTCCGCGGCTTGTGCGACTCCTGGGCTCATCTTGGAGGTAGTTCTACGAGGAAGCGACGCATCGACGGGAAGGATCGGCGCCTCGTTCTCACCAGCTACCGTGTTCGGAAGCGAGAGAATTAGCTGGAGGCTCGGGAAGGATCGCAGGCTCACGGCGATTGGGTCCAGCTCGCTCTCAGCTGGAGCCCGGGTCCGAACACCTTGAAGACCACACGAGGTGGAGAGGTTTCGAGATAGGTTCTGGGTTTCAGCTTGCATCTGTCCCTCTGAGCTGGAGTCCTTAGTAAAGGCATCAGACACCATTTCTTGGGTGTGTGTGTGCTGTGCGAACGTGTGTCGCGTGGGCTCCGTCTATTAAGTAGGAAATTGTTAAGTGCTTGTGTGCTGTAAATCTTTGGCATTGCATTTCGTAAAGTCGGTATAGTTCTGCTCTTACGTGCTTCCCTAGTTTTCCCCAATTATTATTAATAATACCCAATTGTTAATGTTTTCAGGCTCGTACGCGTCGATTCTTTCATTGACTGAGCATTTTGGTGTGTTGGGAGTTAGAAGCCGTTGGTTTGCCGGTAAAAAGGGGGTACATATCGGACAGACGGTTTCTTGCGAATTAAGCCGCTCGGAATCAGCGCACGGACAGGCTCGCATTAGCGGCTTGTTTCGTAGCGAGTTCCGTCGAGGGTGTGGAGGCTCGGTGATCGCCACGTGGTTCTCCAGGTATTTTTGAAGAATTGGCAATAACCTGTACCACGTGGATGGAAAAGTTGGCCCTTCACAGTTCTTCACCAAAGGACCCGTCGGCCTCGGAGTTATCGCGGGCGGCGATCTATATTCGGGCGATCGGTCGGTGCCGACTCGACTTGTGGCTTCCGTCAGAGCGGTCGACTCGCGGCACTGTAACAATATATATTATATGTATATATATATATATAATATAATATATATATATATATATATATATATATTATTATAATACTTGAAAAACCCCCATCTCTCACACTGGTGAGGATGGAGGGAATAACAAATACAGAGCCTCGTGCACCTAAATTAATTAAACGCAGGTGGCTAGGATTAGATAAATAAATGCGACCTTTCCCACGTTCTTCTTCTTCTCTCTCTCTCTCTCTCTGTGCCTTTCTCTTGTCTGCTTCTCTCTTTCTCTTCTGCCTCTCTTGCTCTACTGCTTCGTTCTCTTCTACTCTCTGCTTTCTCTTTTCTTTTCTCTCTGCTTTCTATCTCCTCTTCTGCTCTTCTCTCTGCTTGGATGAACGCAATGTGCGAATTCCCCTGTAAGCAGGACGAGAATCACTTGACCACAGGTGATGCTCCACCCCTTCACAGATTCCTCACACATAGGCCTCCTTGTCCACCCTTAGCGCACATACAGTTTTATGCCTCAGCTCCC
>CM068956.1:42469941-42487014 GCA_035128595.1 Eptatretus atami | reverse complement strand
GCGAAGGACGCCAGCTGGGGGCTTTCTTCTCCTTTGTGTGTGTTTTTCATCGGGGACTTTGTTTTTGTCTTCTTCTTCGTGGTGGTTTTCGGTGGTGCGTGGGGCTTCTTCTTTCCGTCGGCTGGTCTTCGGAGAGTCTTGCTTCGGTGGTTCGGGTCGAGTCTCTGAGCTTGCAGTCGGTGGAGAGTCCGGGCGTCGCGGAGGGGACGCGGACTGGAGGCGCCGCTCTGCCAGCTGTGTCACGCGACCTGCGTGTTCGTGCAAGGAGGCGCCGGAGAGAGCTCGTCCACCATCGCACACGAGGGTGCAGGTAACCTGCACGGTCCTGTGGATTCGTTCGGTCTGCCAAGTCCCACGCCATAAAGGTCTACGGACCCTGTCTGGCGCCCTTGTCTTTGGGGTGGCCTTTTCTCTCTTTTGTGTGAATGATGTGGCGCCGAGTCTCCATAAGTAAAACTGTTTAAGTGCTGTAAATTATAAATTGCTTATAGTCGGTTGTAGTGTTTCGCTTTATTTGCTTCCATACCTGCATGATTGACTATATGTGTATTGAAATAAATGTGTTTGTGTGAATGTTACCCGTTCGTCGTGTCTTTCCCCCATTGGAACGCCGTATTGCATCTCGGAATATTAGTTGGGTTTTTAAATACCCGTTAAATAGAATCGGATCCGGCGAGGTCGGGCGATAATACCCGCTCGGTTATCACTGCAGGAACGGAACGAACCGCTTGGGCGGTTCGTGTCCAAGTCGACCTGCGCCGAGGTACGGTCTCCCGGTAGGCTACCCGCGTGGGTACTTAGGTATATCGAGATTCAGCGATTGACCCTATTCTGCGCGGGTAGAAAATTCGCTAGGCCGTGGTGGGGTTGAAGACCCACCCGTGACAGGGTTCTGGCGTTGTTCCGGAAGGTCACGACTAAATTGTCCGTCCGGTGGGCGAGCGGCTACTATTAGTGGAAAGCGGCCGTTCGCACGCGGCAGCGCGAATTCGTAAAAATATTTCTATATAAAAAGAATATATATATATAAGCTGTGTAAAGCTATTTTTTAATAACAGGTGCATGTGTAAACAATATTATCATTAAATATGTGTTGTTGCCAAAAAAAAAATCACGACAACCTCAAGATACAATCTTCACAATACATAATACTCGATCGCTCCCGAGAAGAAAAAAAAACCGCATGCAGTGTATAAGCACAAGACCAGATTGAGGCCTGAAGGGCAATTATCTGGGGTCAATATTTTTTTTATCCAAACATAGCTCTCGAATTTTCTCTGAATGAAAGAGTAGGTCATGCAAAGTTTGGTCACACTGTTTCCTGCAGAGTCCAAATCCATAAATGAACAAACAAACAAACATCCTTCTTGAAATATTCAGGAGCAGATTACCCACCTTTTGGGTGAGTCGAATTTGCGCATTACCTGCTAAAAAAAAAAATGTATAGTCTGTGTTTTGCAAGAAGACTATCGATGTTTGTGTGGTGTGCGCTTAAATGGTTCTAGATGGTCTAAAGGGTATGTTCCAATAGTTGTTAGTGTGTAAGGGGTTGGAAGGGTCTAATCTCTCAAGCATGTAAAAATGGTCTAAAAAGGTTCAAGTAGTCAAAAGCTCTAAATTGGCAAGGGTTAAAGCTCTCTTTTCTTTCTGAAGGGTGTAAAGGTTCTAAATGGTGTTAAGGTCCAAGAGGTCTAAAGGGACTTAAAGGGTGTAAAGGTCGAAAGATTCTAAGGGTCTAAAGGGTATAAAAGGACTAAAGAGTCAGGTCAGGTCAGGTATGGGAGCATGCGCCGGAGCAGCGCGTCGCGACGTCCTCTTTCTGCCGGTACTCCAGGGGCCTCCATCTGGCCATCCCCCAGGTAGATGCCTGGCCCATCCCCATCTCCATCTCCATCTCCTTGAGATGCCGAAAGGGTCTAAATGATGAAGGGATCTAAAGGTGTGTAAAGTGTCGAAAGGAACTTAAAGGTAAAAGGGGTGTTAAGGGTCTTTGGGGTCTTCAAGGGTCTTATGGGCCATTGATGTCTTTAGGGTCTTTGAGGTCTTAAAGGGTCTTCAAAATCTTTGGGGTCTTTAGGGTCTTTTGGATCTTTTGGGTGTTAAAAGGATTTAGGGGTGTAAAGGTCTAAAGGTTCGCGGGGTTTAAAGGGTATAAAAGGTCAAAAGGGTGAAGGAATCTAAAGGTGTCTGAAATGCCAAAAGGGGCTTAAAAGTAAAAGGGGTCTTTAGGGTACTTGGGATCTTCTGGGTCATTAGGGTCTAAAGGGTCTTTGAGGTCTTAAAGGGTCTTCAAAATCTTCAGGGGCTTTAGGGTCTTTGGGGTTGATAGGGTCTTAAAAGTCTTTGGAGTCTTAAAGGATGAGGGGTCTTTAGGGTTTGGGCATCTTATAGGTCTTTAGGGGCTTTAAGAGTATTCGGAGTCTTAAAATGTCAAATGGGTCTCAACAGTCAAAAGGGTCGTAAGGTTTAAAAGGTACATTCCAATCGTATGTAATTAATAGACGTACGTTTAGTCAGGGTTCATCTGATGATCAAACAGTACATAATTAACAGACAGACAGCCTCTTAAGGGTCCTAAAGGCCTTGGGGGTCTTTAAGGTCTAAAAGGGTCTTCGGGGTCTTAAGGGTCTTACGGCCATTTGGGATTGTTAAAGGCTGAGATGGTGGATGAAAATATCCTGAGGACAATCCCCGAGTCGGACTTGGTCTGTGTGCCAAATGTGGTGGTTGTCGGCCCAGCGGTCCTTGCAAAAAATGCGAACATGCAGACAGACAGACAAACAGACGACAAATTATATTTACTAGTATGTGCCCATACGTGCAAAAAAAAAAAGAAGAAGAAGAAGAAGAATTGTGACGACAATTGTGACGTCATAGCACCGTGTCCTGTCATTGGTTTGGTAAATAAATGGCCATAACTTTTGAAGCACTTGTCCGATTAATATCAAACCTTTAAAAGACACATACTCAGGTCCCCAGCAATATACCTGGCAAGTTTCAATTAGATCGGACCAGCGGTGTCGAGAAACAGCGGTCACAGACACACCACACACCCACACACAACACACACAACACACACACACACACAACACACACACACACACACCACAGATTTCTGGAATTATAGATAGATTAGATTGCTAAATAAGGATAAATATGAGGGAATTAAAGGAGAATGTGCCGTTATCACACAATTGGATAGGAGTTTATAAAGTGCTTCTTCAATTCATGTGTTGTGCTGAAGGGGAAAGGCAGAGAATTATTATTTCAAGACAATGCAGTTGCTGTGTGCGAGGTTGGAAACAAGAGAAATCTGTCCCCTGTGAGAATGAGACAACTTCATGCCAAGAGTATTTAAAGTCCACAAAACCACAGCAGCACAACAACATTGACCTCAATGACCAACGTATGTTGTGAACTGCAACAGCCAACAGCTGGTGTATCGATTCGTTTACTTCACCTTAAACCCTTCTTATAGGGTTCTTAAAAGGGTCATCAGTTTTAATTGAAACTCTGACCACATAATGAACTGTTTGGTGAACTGTACACTAGTTTGTATAGGCCCATTCCTCCTCCCCAGAGGAGTTTAAATGTTTAAGAAAACCATCCGCCAACACCAATCCACTTTGACAGATGAAGCAGCCATCTTGAATTCATTCAAAGGGGCAGGTGCACCCAGCTTATGTATTCTCTACGTGAATCCATCCTCCCACTGCATCCCTGCCGTTTCACTGCACTTTAGGGTTGGTGGTAAGGCTGGGAGTAGATGTGTTACATCCTCTTCTAGTGAAAGGAAGAGAAAAGGAATTCAGTGTTGACTTTGGCTGCTTCCTGAACATCTCACATGGTACCTGTTAAGCAATGTCCTTTCCAACTTGCTTTGCTTTCTTGTGGTTCTTTTCATCCTACGCTTCCTGAAACTTCCGGTGCTTACCACAGGGGTAGTGGTGAGGGTTGCTTTTTTAAAATCTCCTTTTTCCAACAGATGTCGTCTTTTCAGCTGTGATTGAAAAATTATGCTTTAAACGTATCGGTCTAATCCAATCAGCCTGACCTCATGCCTCACTGTGGCCACGAAAGGTCATGTTCCGGATGGAGATTTAAAAAGTGTGGCATCGGTGTTTCCTTTTGGCACGTCAAAATGAGTGAAGCACATAACCAGAACAACTTTATAACGTCCTCGTGATCTGTTGAGGGCATTCTAATCGTCGAAGGCTCACAATTAGGAGTATGTACAAACATAATTCCCAGGAGTATGAAATAAAACATCAATATACAGTACTTTGACTTCATGTGATAGCAACCCACAATGCATTGGTATTAGCAGTACAGGATTATTTTTCTATAGAATAAGGAATGTAAAAGTAAATTTGGAAATTTCATTTGGAAATGTAAAAGGACATAGGGATGTTACTCCAAAAAGTATGTAAACAAGGTTGGGATGGACACAAGAAATGATCATTTGAAACCATCCCTACATCTGTCTTCAAATAATGGTTGTTGCCTGTCCTTCCCCATTTCTGCATGCATTTACACTGATCGTGTATGTTGACTGTTTCCATGTATGAATTTGACCACTTTTCATTTCTGTTGCTCACAATTCTATAACACACACACACAACCACAACAACACACACACACACACCACACACCACACATCACACACACACAACACACACCACACACACACACACAAACACACACACACACACACACACACACACACACACACACACGACACACACACCACAAACCACACACACAGACCTATCAGGGCTACAGGTATTCCTCAAATAGAATATAATTTAAACTTTAAAGGATTGCTGTAAATTATGTTAATTTCACAACATCCTTTTTTCAACTTCATTTAAATTGCAAATTTCAAAACATAGTTCCCTCACCTAAAGGAAGAACTTTAACCTGTAAGCAATTGAATGGTTTCCCAACCGCATGGATCATCAGCTGGGAACCACTCTTCCTCAAGGTTTCGATCCTTTCAGACAGAACCTCTCCAAACGGCAGATCCACAATCTCGGTCACGGATCCACATCAGTAGATCCACAACCTCAGTTGCGTACAGGATGCAACATCATTATTCAAACTTTACTCGCTGGTAGATTTAATGTATTGTTACGGCTGTGGAAATTCGCAATACACCATAAAGGGTCCTCAGGTGAGATATATCGATAAGTTCATGTGTATTAGTCCACACCTGTTGTTAGAGGGAATATGTCTGATTCATCCGGGGCGACGCTTTGTTAGCCATTTTTCTTTCTCTATCGTTATTGTGACATTAAGCGCCAACAAACTCAAACACCACCACCTTCGCCTCTTTACCTCCACAACTCCATCCCGCAACATCGCTTCACCGCCATTCCCAAACGACGCCCGCCAACAACCAAACCACCACAGCAAACCCCCCCACCTTCGCCTTCTCCTTCCACAACCAACAACCACACCACCTGTCAACACCGAACGCCGTGCTCCAGGGCCCGTTCGGTAATTGTTGCCGAACGCGTCGAGCCATGAGTCCAAATGGATGCCTTTTAGGAAGATGAAAACGGATCGGGAGGCTTCACGCCCCTTTTCTTCCATCCAATGGACTGAGCATTCGGGTGGCATGGCCCCGCCTCCGAACCCACTGTGAATGCGTTCCTTTTAGGAGAGGAAAACGGATCAGGAGAGCTCACGCCCTTTTTCTCCGTCCAATGGCAAGCGTCGGGCGGTGTGGCCCCGCCTCCAAGCGCGTTTTGTCCGCGAATCTGCATACAAGCTCCCTCCCCGGTCTATAAAGCCGCGAGAACAACGCAGCTCGTGTGTGCAGAAAAAGGTGTGGAGAAAGAGAGGGAAGAAACGTGTGAAGAAAGTGGGTGCAGAAAGTGGCGCAGAAAGTGGCGCGAGTCGTTGTGCAGAAAGTGGCGCAGAAAGTGGCGCTAGTCGGTGTGCAGAAAGTGGCGCTGGTCGGAAAGTCGTGGAGTTTGAGGCGTTGTGTTTGTGGGGATCGGACGGCGAAGGGACGGAGCTCGGAGTGGAGGTCGAGGGACGAGTCGCGGAGTGGAGCAGGACGCAGAAGAGGGCTCAGGGGCGAGAGTTCGCCGGAGTCGGTGCGGTCCCGGCGACCCCGCTAGCGGGACGGAGCGTCCGCCATTCCCCTCTCCCGACCCGAGCATCAAACAATTCCCCTCCCATCCGCGCTGAATATAGCGCCGGTAACCCCGTCCGTTCCCCAACCCAACCGTGGTGCTGCGCGACGCTCGCCTGGAGGATCTCACCGACCATACCAGGGGCACGGAGTTCAAGCGCGTTACGCGACATTGCGGCTAGCCCACCATCGTGCCACAAGGCGCGGGTAAGACCCCTTCGGTCTCGTGAACCTGGCCGATCACCAGGTCCCACGTTCATTGGTCCACGGACCTGTCTGCCTCCTTGCCTGTGAGGGTGGCTTGTGTTTTCTTTGCTTTTGGTGTAAATGTGTGTGTGTGGCGCCAGTCTACGAAAGTTAAACCCGATATAAGTGCTTGTACATTGCGATATTCGTTGTAACTCTGCGTGTGTTTCGTGCTTTGACTGTTATAGTGCATTTTGTATTGGCTGTAAATACGTGCTTGCCGTGTGTGTGTGTTGTGTGTGTGTGTGTGTGTGTGTGTGTGTGTGTGTGTGTGTGGTGTGGTGAAATAAAAGTGCTTGCTTGTTGAACTGTTTCCCATTCGTTGCGTCCTTTCCTCCGTTGAAAGTTCATCTTGCATCACGTAAGGGATTGGTAGTGGTGTAGACACCCAATAAATAATCTGAACCGTCCGAGTCGACGATAACTCCACTCGGTATCCCTGCAGCACGGAACGAGCCGCTTAAGCGGTTCGTGTCCGAAGTCGACCTGCGGCGTTGGTACAACTCCTCGGTACGCTAACCCGCACGGGTACTTAGGTATATCGACATTCGGCGATTCACCCTATTTCGCGCGGGTAGAATGCGGACTGGGTTGTGGTGAGGTTAAACCCCACCCGTGACTGGCTCCTGGCGGTAGTTCCAGGAGGGTCACGACTGAATTGTCCGTTCCGGTGGGCGACGCGTCGCGATTTCGAGTTACGTGGCGATCGCACGCCGGGCGGGCGAAATTCGTAACATATTATCACATAGTTACAAACTCTCATAAGACATTCACCATATATATATTTGTTACGGCTGTGGAAATTCGCAAACACCACCAGGTCCCATAGGTGAGGTATTTCTGAGTGCATGTGTAGTTAGCTCCAAACCCGTTGTTATAGAGGGAATTAATGTGATTCTTCGGGCTGCGACGCTTTGAGTTAGGCGTTTTTCTGTTCTGCTTTATTTTCGAACCAACAACGCCAACCACACTTCAACGCCAACAACAACGCCAACCAAGCCACCACTCCAACAACGCCAGCACCGCCACCCTCACAACCACACGCCACCATCTCAACACGCTACCTACACCAACGAACGCCATCCTCAGCGGTCTACGTACGACGTTTGCGCGTTGCAAGCCGATCGAACGCGGAGAGGGAGGGGAGAGGTCCCCAGGTGCGATGGGTGCGCGTTTTTCCCGCCTATTTCTTTCCTTGGCCCGGCGCCAGAATGAATTCGCCTCGTCCCCACAAGCCGCAGGTGGGAGGGAACGACAGGAAACGTCCCCTTCTCGAAGCGCCTCGAAGGAAGGTGAGCCGAGAACGGGGCGTGGCGCCGGGCGCATAAGAAGCGGAGGCGAATGAGGGTTTTGTTCTTGGTTCTCTCTTGGTTCGGCGCTCTTTCTCTCTTGTCTTCTCTTCGTCGTCGGTTCTCTCTGCTCGCTTCTCGGTTTCGGCACGAGAGAGCTCGCGGGCCACGGCGAGTGACGGTCGCCGAGGACTCAACCACCTCAGGGGGAATTTGACTTCCATTTTCTTTTTGGTTTTGTAGTGAACGTCGGTGTGTGCGCCGTCTCTGTAAGTAGAATTGTGTAAAGTGTCCGTGTGGTCGCGTATTCGTAGTAGCTCTCTTCTTTTGTCTTTTAATTTGATTATATTGCAATTGCTTATTCTGACTGTTTGCTTTATGTGTGCTATTCGTTGCGGTTGTAATAAAAATGTGCTTCTGTGAATTCTGTCCCCGTGTCGTGCGTCCTTCCTTCGTTGGGTCTCCATCTTGTCACGTTAAGGTTCGTCTTGGGCGCGGGGACGGCCCGATAATTAAATCTGAACGTCAAGGCCGACGATAACACGGCTCGGTCTTAATCCAGTTAGCCCGGAACGAGCCGCCTTAAGCGGATCGTGTCCGAAGTCGGCCTGTGCGAGGTACAAACCCCTCGGTTACGTGTTACCAGTGCGGGGTTACTTAGGTATATCGACTTTCGGCGATTCACCTATTCCCCGGGTAGAATGCGGACTGGGTTGTGTGAGGCCGAAAGGTCCCACCGGGACTGGATCCCGGCGTTAGCCGGGAGGGTCACGACTGGAATTGTCCGTCGTGGTTGAGACGTCGCGATTCGACACGTGGCCGATCCACGCCGACGGGCGGCGAAATTCGCAACACTTGGTGTCAGGGAGCGGAAAACAAAACCCTTCCGTCTCCAAGCTAAATTCAAGGAATCGTGTCCAAGGGTGAGAGGAGGACCCCGCGATTCCCTCTAATACGAGCGAGTTTAAATTAACCCCTTACGTGGAATAACGATGGCGTTCTCAAAGGCGAGCGGAGCGGGAGTAGAAATGTATATGTGTAGTAGTGATAGGATCCATGCCCCCAGTCGGTTCTTTTTATAATTTATAACCCCACCACTAACTTGTGGTCAGTGGGAGCGGCTTGAGCACGAACTTCGGCAAACTGGGTCGCATAATGGCGGCCGATCGCACCTTCAGCGCAGCACTGGAGCGAGCGGGCCTATTCATGGCTCTGCGAATGGCGCAACACGAGGCGTTGAAACTCCAGTCAACCAGTTTCAAGGCCACGTGGTCACGGCATGGCTGCCATGGCAGGCGTGCAGGAAGATTATGCGAGCATTGGCAGCTTCAGGCACAATTGGGGATTGTCTTGAAAGGTGAAGCATTATGAAGAATGATATCGAGGAGGTGCAAAGTGGGAGTGACGAGTCACAACGGCACGCAGACGAGCATTCATAAAAATACGTTGACCGGGGACACAGCGATGGACGATTTACTGGAAACGAATTCGGTGTGGCCAAAAAACATGACTTTGGCCAAACAGAGTCGACGAACTATGTGGAAAAAGAATTTGGTAGTGTATATACCCGTCATTGGAATTATGCGAAGAGCAAACTGAACAAAAAGAAGAGAGGACACAGCAGATTGTATCTCTCAGGATAGGAAAACAATGGGAGGAAGAATGGGGAAAAACCGAGCTCGAAAAGGAAACAAAAGGAGCAACTGCTTGAAGTTAAAACAACTAATGGAAAAAATATTGAGAGGAAGCAAGGCGTTCAAAGAACTGGAGGCGAAGAGTGAGGAAATACAGTTGGGAGAAAAAAAATGTGAACATGATGGGGAGTTGGGAAACAATTGAGAGAGAGATTAAGCAACAGGCAATCAGGAAAGGGGGAAAGCCTAGAATGGAAGATAAAAAAGAGGAGAGGCAACAGCTGGAGAAAGGACGGGAAAGAATTGCTGCGAAAAGTCTGAACAATTCAAAGAACCTGCAGCGGAGAATTGAGGGAGGAAGGAGAAAAGGAAAAACGAAGCTAGAAAAGGAAAAACGCAAACAAGATGGGATTTGAGAACTACTGAAGCAAGAGGTAAGGGAAAGTCAGTTTGAAAGAGAAATCCTGGAAGGGAGATGAAGAATGGAAAGAATGGCAGAAAAAACTAAAGAAAAATACAGCAAAAAAAAGGGACGAAATTGAGGAGGCTGAAGCAGTGGAAAGAAGAGATGAAAATGAGTGAAAGCATGCAAATTGAGGAGAATTAGAAAAACAAAAACTCGAGTTACAGAAACACGAAAACAAAGAAAGATGGATTACAAGACGAACTGAAGATGTTAAAAGAGGAAAGGAAAGAGAACAGAGAATTGAACTTGGCACATGAACGAACATTTTTATTAGATAAACCAATCTTTTTGTGTATTTTTTTATATTTTTAGTATTAATTTTTCTCATTATAGATATTTGTGTAGTTTTAGTTTTTTCTTTTTTAGATTTGCTAAATTTCTTTTAGCATTAGAAGCCAAAGCAAAGTGGGAGTGTGCGGAGATGAGAAAGAAATTTGGAAAAGAAAGCTTCTGCGAGTTACAACAGAGCTGAGGATGTTGAGAGAGGAAAGAACGCGAGAACGGAGAATGAAACAGTTTAAGGAACCACACTTACAAACGAACAGCTTGGAACGCGAAGGCCAGTTTAAAGAAGAGATGCAGAAGAAAAGATAATGATGGAAGACGAAGAGACAGAAGAAGAAATCGATCAATGCGAAGGAAACCACGAGATTGCAGAATGAGGACAACAAGAAAAAGAGTCCTGAAAGAACAAAAGATTACGACCATGGAGAAACGAAGTCAGCCAACTGAAAGGAGAAAACGAGTATTACAGAATGAGGAGACGCAAGAAAGGACAGTTGGAATAGAAAACTGAAAGAGTATGAATTGAACTGAACGACAAAAGAAAAAAATAAGTTGTACGAGGAGAAGTTGAAGGACGCAAGGAATGAAGCA
This sequence comes from Eptatretus atami, assembly GCA_035128595.1. Lineage (NCBI taxonomy): Eukaryota > Metazoa > Chordata > Myxini > Myxiniformes > Myxinidae > Eptatretus > Eptatretus atami. Next base: position 42,476,361 of record CM068956.1, on the reverse strand, counting down.
AGGAAGGAAAGAAATGAGGAGATTGAAGACATACGAGATTGGAGAGGAAAACGAGAGAACAATGGGAAGAAAACAAAAAAAGAACATGAAGCCGAGTGACAATTGAAAGAAAGGCGGAGGTGGATGCGCAAGAGGTAGACAAAGAACAGCGACATGAAACACAAAAGGGAAATTAAACCACATGAAGAAAAACCATGAAACTTGCAGAGAAGGAAGGGCAGTGGAAAGAAACAGGAAAGTAATGAGGACAGCAGCAACTGAAACAACAAGAACGGAGCATTAACCAAATGAGCGAAAACCATGAAACTGGAGAGAGAAGGACAGGAGAGGAAGCAAGGAAGGGTAATGAGAAACAGCGAATGAAACACAGGACAGAAATGAGCCAATTGAAAGAAACGATAGAATATGGAAAATGAGAAGCAGGAGGTAAGAGTGGGAGAGAAAACAAAAAACTATACGAGTTTGAAATTAATGACTGAGGAGAGAATGAAATTGAAGTCCAGGAGAGATGGGAGGGAACTCCAGCAGAAGAAACAGAAACTAGTAAATGTATAAGACACGAGGTGAAAGGCAATGTAGGGAGTAGAAAAAGAACAATTAAGACGGAAACAAGGAGAGGTACGCGGAGATCCTGAAAGAGCAAGGAGTTGAAACAGAGGGAAGGACAGGGACGACTTAAGGAGAAAGCTAAGTTGTTGACCTACGTAAAGATAAGGGAAAGACGCCAGAAAGAAAGCAGAGTCTAAATAGACACGAGAAAGACAACAGAAACTAACAAATGTACAGAGACGCGGGAGGTAGAGAAAGTAGAGGAAAGGGACTGCACGATAAAGACGGGGTTAAAGGAACAGGAACACACACACAGGTAAGTGGAGGATAATGGGGGGAGCTCGCGGACTGGGTGGAGACCCGGTGCGAGCAGCGGAATGACCTCCTCCAGAACGAGGGGAGGAGTATGCCCCTTGAAGCGGGGTCACCGACAGGTGGGTTCGCGTCGTGCCAAGCGGAGTTGAAGGACGAGTGCTGCTGGATAGGTGCCGGTGTAGCGGGGGGGTGTGAGGCCCCGGAACCCTTGTGGGGACACGATCCCCAGTGTGGTTGTGCAGGGGTGTGTTTGCGAGTCTGTAGCGGGACATGCGTGCTTTGCCGGCACGCAAAGGTGTGATGTGTCCCCGTGGTGAAGCGACCCCGTGTGTGAGTTGCGTGGGGTGCAAGTGTGCCGGATGCGTGCCTTCCCAGCACGCCAGTGTGTGGATGAGACCCAGGGGTGAGTGGGACCCCTGTGCAAGTGAAAGGTGGGTGTGAGTGAGAGGCGTCCGTTGTGGAGCGAGAACCGTGTGTGTGAGCGTCTCTGATGTTGTAGGGAGATGTCGGTCGGCATGCAGTGAGCAGGCAGCCGCGTCTCCCGGTAGTGAGTTTAATGGAGAGTGGAGTCATGTGCGTCGTAACACGCAAGTCGTGGCGATGGTCGAATGGCGACGACGACGCGAAGAGGACAGAAGCCGGTGTAGCGGCCTGCTAAGCATGTGGGGGACCCGCCGGGTTCACCACGAGGAGCGCGCGTCCGTGCTGTGCAACGCACGAGACCCCCACTGTGCTCGCTTGCGGGAGTGAAAGCCCGGTCCGGAAACGCCAGCGGGGATATTGCCGATCCCGCGGACGGACAAAAGTTTAGCAGATAACTGATTGGACCGGATCGGGTTCGTCCACGCAGCTTGTGTTAAGCTCCAACGGGCAGAGCCATTGTTCGCGTGGAGCCCCCTCGGAGTGCGAGGGTTGTTTTTGGGGTGCGGCAGGGTGACGTCATGGCTGCACTGTGCGGGTTGAATCGGCAAGTGAGGTGAATCCCTGCCGGATGTACCGTCCAAGAGGACGAGGTACGCGTGCAAGCTGTCATATGACGTCAACGCGGGCAAGGTGCAAAAGTGGCGAGCTGCGAGTTTGCCGCGCGCGTTGCTGCGCAGAATTTGGTAAAAAAAAAATTATTTAAATTAACAAAGCAAGCCTCGCTTTCGTGTGAACAGGATCCCTGGCACAGGTGTGAAAGACCCCCCTTGGCCTGGGCACAGGGATGAACTATTAGGGGGGAAGGGTAGCTTAGCAGGACGGCTCCATGGGGCAGGGGTAAGTCCTCATGGGGCCCGTGAATGGGATTAGTTAGAGGGATTGTAGTCAATCTTAGAAGGAGATGGGGAAAGAGATTTTGAAGACCAGTGACAGACTTGTTGAGTTTGTACGGGGACGTAGTTTGGCTACGTGAGTGTTAAAAGGAACTGCTATTAGTATAAGGGAGACGCTGGAGAGCATGAGTTAGTTAGGGGAGTAGTTAGAAGGATGCAGATCAGCGGTGAATGCTGTGTTGAAGAGGTTGGTGAGTTGTGTGGAAACGTGTTGAGTGGAGTGAGGCCAGCGGGTCCTGTGTGAGGTTGGAGCGAATGGGGAATTGCATGGTGCGATGACTGAATTGGGGGAGTCAGATGACTCCCGCCCAAGGGACCCGGGGTCAGTTGTAGAGTGAGGTTAGCTTGGGTTAGTCAAATGAATAAAAAATGGAGTGCGTTTTGTTGTTGTGGGCGAAGTAGGCTCATACCCATTTGGAGGCGGTGCAGGAGCCCCGTTGACGGGCTGGGGCGGTTGCGCGAAACAGGTGAAGTATCGCTGGAGTGGGTTAACCCTCGGGCCGGGCTGTCGGCCGTGAGTAGGCCAAGGCCATGAGGGGCCGGAGTTAGCGTAGTGGGCACGGGTGCGCCTGCTTGGTGCGGTGGGCCCGGAAGCGCGTTAGCCCGCGTGGCAGTGCGTGGGCACGGCGTTGACCCTGGAAAAGGGGCCCGGGCGCCAGCCATCCACGTGTGCGTTTCAGGGAGTTGCCAGGGCATCTCGGTGTTTAGGGAGCTGGTTAGAGCTCGGAGGCAGTGTGAGTGCCCCGGGGGTTGCCATTAGGATTCGGCAGAGGGTCGGCCTGCCAAAGGAGCCACGCGTCCCAGCCACGAAAACCGTGCAAGGCACGAGGGAAAATTGAGGGGCGAGGCCGAAATTGAATGAGGTTCACCAACAACAGGCGACGGAATCTGGTTGATAGAAACCAATATGTACAGCGAGAGTCGCGCTTTTTGAAAAAGCCCGGGGTAGTTTAATAGTTAAATGGATAGGCAGATTAGGAAAGTGTAACCCCTTCCCACCATCCATCCCTTCGCCTCTTCGTTGTGGGCCGCTGGACCCACTTTGGGTTAGATCGCTAGATGTGGAGAGAGCCATCCTGAGGCTCGAGTTGGCCTCGGCACAAGACGCTAGCTTCCCTTATTTCCCCTCCGGGAAGGAACGTACGGGTTGGAGTAAGGCTAGTGACAGAATAGGTTAGCCGACAATAGGACGATAAAGGGGGTTAGGGGACAATTTACAGTGGAGGAAGTAGGGAAGTGCAAAATAAAACAAATAAAAAATTAGTGGCGCGGCAAATTGGGTTTACAAAATTAAGGAGTGGGTATTGAACAGTACAGGCAAGGCGATTAGGTGGGGGAGACAGAGTAGGTAGGTCCGAGCCCCGCCTTCTGCGACGTGCCAGCACCACCGCACTCCCCCACCAACCTTGCACTGCACGGCAAGAGGGCCGGCCAACTTCATCGGCTGGGCTGATTGTGTGTCTTACTGCAAAGCGCCTGTGCCGGCCCGTTCGTCCGCCGGCTGTGTTTTGCCTGCAACGGCCTTTTTCTGGCAGGCTATGTTTTGCCTTTGCCTATGCCAATGCCCATGCCCACTGCCCATGTCATCCAGCCCGTTCAATTTTGGTTTGCCCCCTTTGTTATTTCCATGTGCGCCAGGATTAAGCAACAGTTGCAAGCTGCCACGAACGTCCTGTTGGCAACGCGTAACACGGGCCTGAGTGGCGGCCCGATGACCGGTTTTTCTTTGACGTCTTCTCTTGTTCCTGCAGAGTCAATGTTCCTGGGGCCATGTTTAGCTGTCAAAATTTATAAGGTAAGGGTGTAAGTTGTATTGAAATTATGAGTGCGCCCCCCGGCATGTCTTGCTAGCGCCGGGCAATTTTATTTAAGTCGTCTGTATGAGTGAGTTTGTTAGTTAGTTACCTCAGGCCTCAGGTTATTTATTTTGGGAACAACGGAATTACCATGAATGTCGCACTCAGGGATCCGTAAGGTAAAAACGTACTAAAGGGAGAACTACACATGATGGCACACGATAATTTGACCCAAACTCTGGACGAATCTGTAAAAAGGGAGGGTTAGTGTTACGGGCGTGGAAATTCAGCAAACACCATTTCCAGGTCCCATAGGCTGAGGTATTTCTGAAGTTACATGTGTAGTTAAGCTCCAAAAAACTTGTATAGAGGGAATTAATGTGATTCATTCGGGCTGCGACGCTTTGAGTTAGGCGTTTTTCTGTTCTATGCTTTATTTTCGAAACCAACAACGCCAAGCCACACTTCAACGCCAAACAACAACGCCAACCAAGCCACCACTCCAACAACGCAGGCCACCGCACACCCTTCAACAACCACGGCCACCATCTGAACCACGCTACCTTACACCAACGAACGCCATCTCCAGCGGATCTACCGTACGACGGTTTGCGCGTTGCAAGCCGCTCGAACGCGAGAGGGAGGGGAGAGGTCCCCAGGGCTGAGGCGTGCGCGTTTTCCCGCATTTCTTTCCTCCCCATGGCCCGCGCCAGAAATGAATTCGCCTCGTCCCCTCACAAGCCGGAGGTGGGAGGGAACGACAGGAAACGCCCCCCTTCTCGAAGCGCTCCGAGGAAGTGGACCTGAGAAGGAACGGGGCGTGGCGCCGGGCGCATAAGAAGCGGAGGCGAATGAGGGTTTTGTTCTTTGGTTCTCTCTTGGTTCGGCGCTCTCTTCTCTCTTGTCTTCTTCTTCGTCGTGCGGTTCTCTCTGCTCGGCTCTCGGGTCTTCCGGCACGGAGAAGAGGCTCGCGGCCACGGCGAAGTGACGTCGCCGAGGACTCAACAACCTCAGCGGAAGTCGACTTCATTTTCTTTTTGGGTTTTGTCGTGAACGTTCGTGTGTTGGCGCCGATTGTCTCGTGCAAGTAGAATGTGTAAGTTGGTCCGTGTGTCGCGTTATTCGGTTAGTTAGCTCTGCTTTTGTTGTCTTTATTTGATATTATGTGCAATTGCTATATTCTGACTGTTTGCTTTATGTGCTGCTATTCGTGTCTGTGTAAATAAAATGTTGCCTTCGTTGAATTCTTTCCCCCGTGTCGCTGCGTCCCTTCCTTTCCGTTGGGTCTCCATCTGTTCACGTAAAAGGGTTCGTCGTGGCGCGGGAGCCCATTTAATTAATCTGAAACCGTCAAGGCCGACGATAACAGCCGCTCGGTTATCCCGTTAAGCCCGGAACAGCCGCTAAGCGGATCGTGTCCGAAAGTCGGCCTGTGGCGTAGGTACAACCCTCGGTAGCGTGTACCCGTGCGGCGTACTTTAGGTATATCGACTTTCGCGATTCACCCTATTCGCCGGGTAGATGCGGAACTGGGTATGTGGTTGACGGCCGTAAGGTCCACCCGGGACTGGATCCGGCTGGTAGCCGTGGAGGGTCCACCGACTGAACTTGTCCGTCAGGTGGGCGAGGCGGTCGCGATTTCGAGTCACGTGGCCGATTCGGCACGCCGACGGTGCGCGAAATTCGCGAAACAATATTCTTACATTGTGGGGGTAGATGGAGAATCTAATAGGGATAGTAGGCATGTGTAGAGTTGCTTGATCTGTGGATGTGTAGAAGCATCTCAATGATTAATTAGGAGAACCGTGAGCTTAAGTATTACGTGCACCACACGAGGGGTGGTGTTGTGTTAATTAGCTACGGGTTTAAGAATAAAGCTTCCCGAGTATGTAATACCCCTCTGTGATTTCGCTTTGTTTATATATTTCAAATCGGCAATACAAGGTGAGGAACACGTCCCGAAACTACCCGAGCAGGGCAGAAGCCCGCCTCCAAGGGGTGATGCAGGCATTGTCATGCCCCACGAGGCTGATGATGGATGGCGTGCGTTCAGAAGCATAGCCGAGCAGGCAAAGCCCGCCTTTCCGGGTTCATGCGGCAGACATAGCCCTGGGACGAGGATATAAACGTTGATTGAATGTAGTTGGGCGCATTTTGAGGGCATGGGGACACTCAAACTGGAATAGATGAGAGTCGGCGGAGTCACACAAATCAGTTTGAGGAACCAACATAGGCCCAGAGTTGATTGAGGAAGAGAATCCAAAGGCGGGAGTTCAGGCTTGGTGTATTTTTGGAGAGCCGTGGATCACGAGCGGGAGGCATTGAGCTGCATCATCCGGCAGAGAGTAGCAGTGCTGAGGGTTGAGCTCAAGCTGAGGAGATCAACAAGACCCTTGAATTCATCATTGAGCCGATTTGGCTCACGTGGTGAATCTCTCTCATTT
>CM068956.1:42431660-42457704 GCA_035128595.1 Eptatretus atami | reverse complement strand
GAGCATTATGTCCTTGTTTTCAATGATTGCTTTTGGTTTGTTTTTTTCCATGAGTTTTGTGGAACTCGGATATTGAAATGTCTGCAGATGTGCCGGTGGATTACTCTACGTACCTTGTGTCTTTGTGTGTACAGCTGTTTTGATACGAGTTTATTATATCCCGATAGGAGGTGGCTCATGCTTTCTGTTTCTACCTTTCAGAACCTACACTTGTCTGTTTGTATCAGTCCTGCCATTTTTCAAAGCCACTCCTATAGTGTCCTTGGTTTTCGGCATTTATAATGATTCGTTCTCCATCCCAAGTGAGCTGACCTCTTCTTAGCTATTCCAGTGAGCCTTCTTTGTCTATCCCCAATCTGTCTACTCTTTTATATATTTCCCTGCTCTTTTGTCTTTCTCCCAGTTGTCATAATATATCTGTTGGTATTTGGTCTTGTATGTTTCTTTCGTCTTTTTTGCAATTGTTGCCGTTTCGGTTTGGTGCATGACATCTTCTATTCACACCTGTTTTTGGAAGTTTTTTGCAAGGTGAGTGAGAGATACCTTTTCTGGCTTGTTGGGTTCATACTTGTAATATATACGATTGCGATTGGTCATGCTTATAGTGTGTTTGTTTGCGTGTGCGTGTGTGTGTGTGTGTGTGTGTGTGTGTGTGTGTGCATGGATCTACTTCAACATAGATCGTTCATTCACAGATCTACTGTAATCGATATACCCCAGCAAGGTTCCCCATTGTATTCAGAAGCTCACCTGGAACGTAGTTCCATGGAACTTATAGGATGGCGTGTCGTCCGTCTATCAGTCCGTCCATACAAAAACACTTGCAACTTCTTCTCTGAAACTACACACATTATTTCGATGAAACTTGATCACAACCTTCATTACCCAGTTTGTACCAAAGTTTGTTCATGGCATTCAAAAAAAATAAATTGGGGTCTACAGGATGATTGCCCCCCAAAATAGGTATTTGCTTTCTTCTCAGAAACTACACATACAAATCCGATGAATCTTGACCACAACCTTCATCACCCATGACATACTAACGTTTGTTCATGACATTCAAAAGATATATATTGGGGTCTATAGGGTGATTTCCCCCCCAACTATGTATTTTCATTCTTCTACAAAACCACACACACACTTTCGATGAAACTTCACCACAACAATCATTACTCATGATGCACTAAGGGTTGTTCACACCATTAAAAAAATTGGGCCCGAAGGGGGTCTACCGGCATTTGCTTTTTTCTCAGAAACCACACACACAATTCCGATGGAACTTGACCACAACCTTCATCACCGATGACGTTCCAAAGTTTGTTCACACTATTCAAAAAATTGGGGTCCAGGGGATGTACAGAGGTTTGGGGGGGGGTGGTTTCCCCTCAAAATAGGTATTTGCTATAACATTGGCTTGTTGGTACATTTTGTTGATTCTGTTCCACGCTAACTTCCTCCTCAGTATCATTATTTTACCAGGTGAGCACCCAGGGGTATTGCCCCTATTTATATTATTAGTCCCATTCAAGCATCATTATGTGAGGACTTTGGGACTATTGAATTATAAGCAATCCAAAGAGAATATCCAGGATGAAAAGATAAATTCCAAGATCTGACGTGCATTATATGTTTGGCATTATAGAACAAGTGAGTGAAGCCAAAAGGATAATGAGATTGATGAGGATACAACCAGCAGAAAAAAAATAGGGACAATACCCCTGGGTGCTCACCTGGTAAAATAATGATACTGAGGAGGAAGTCAACGTGGGCTGGAATAAGCAAAATGTACCAATAAACCAATGTTGTAGAAAATACTTTTTTTGGGGGGGGGGGACCCTGCTGAAAAACCCCCTCAGACCCCGATTTTTAAAAATAGCATGAACAAACTAACTTTGATACATCACGGGTGATGAAGGTTGTGGTCGTTTCATCGGAATAGGATGTGTAGTTTCTGAGAAGAAAGTGAATACCTTTTTTGGGGGGCAACCCCCCGTATACCCCTTTAGGGCCTGATTTTTGTAATGCCATGAACAAACTTTGGTACATCCCAGATGATGAAGGTTGTGGTCAAGTTTCATCAAAATCGTGTATGTGGATTCAAATAAGAAGTTGCGAGTGTTTACCGACGGACGGATGGAACCCCCTCCTCGCCCCCCGGTCGGACTGACGGACTGATGGACCCCCACCCCCCAGTCGGACTGACGGACAGATGGACAGATGACGCGCCATCCCATAAGCTCCCCGGAACTATGTTTCAGGTGAGCTAGCAAAGGAGGAAGATGTTGTGATTGTAATAATTTTGCAGCGAGAATATTCAACGGTTCGAGAAGACATGATATTTCACGACACAATTAGAAGAAAAAAAAGTGACAACTATGTTTACATTTGCGGTTTTATTGTAAATATTTTCTTGCTGGGAAACCTACAAAAGTTAGTGCTTGAATGTACTCCCGTGATGCGTAGGCAGGCGACCGTTTGACTACGTGCCTCATTCTGCTTGTTAGAGCATTTTCCTGAGAACCCACTCGTTGTACATCAGCCATGTGCCATGGCCTCACGGCTTGTTGCTTTAAAAGAGGTCATTTTGCTGGCTCGAATGAAGCCAGCTTACATAAACAGAGAGCGCGCGGCTGTGAGTGCATGCATGCACGATGTTATAGGGGCAACCAAGATTCGGGTACTGCCAACAACGCAAACTAAGGTGGGAAAAAGTTGCTGATTACAGGTTTCTGTGCATAATGGAGAGAAATTCGAAGTTGGAATTTGAGTTTGAAATTGCCTTCAAATATCCTCAAGGGAAGCTGTAAACACACATGAAAGTTTCTCCAACTTGTTCGGTAAGATTATCCAAATCTTACAAAATTCCCGTTCTAACCAATTTCTAAAAATTACCAAGAAATGTGCAAATAGAGACACAATGCATGAAACTTTTTCTGAAGCTTTATTTCACCAAGGGCCAAGAAATGTTTGGCCTGTGCCAGTAACGTCCCTTCGTCTTGGGCTGCCTGCTATGCTGGCGGAGATTTTATAACCAAGAATGCTTGGGAAAGCGGCCATGGAGCCAGGGTGGCTTCAGAAGGTGAGACATAACAACACCGGGAACATAAAATGAAACTGTGTGCCAATCTGCATCTTGCAAGAAAAACACTCGGTGTCGACGAGGGATTCATTCCAGAAAGACAGCCCAGCCTGGGAAAATGTACTTGATGACATTTTTCATTATATTAGTGCAGTATATATGAATTAAAGGTTCCTTTGGGATGCAAAACAGCTATATTAGGAACAAGTGGAGGAGTAATGTGGTGTGGGGTCTCGTACAGGTATGCATCATGTAAGTGGTTCAAATGAATGAACAAAGTTGAACTTCGGTTAAAATGTCTTCGAACTGGAGTTTTTAACTCGATGAAATCCACTGTCGAATTGCAATGCACTTAAGGAAGGTTTGCATTAGAGTTATGCCGTGAACGTTCCATCACCTATCAGATTTCATACACCCGAGGAATTATACATTGGATGAAAAGAAAGGTTACGAGAGAGAGAGAGAGAGAGAGAGAGAGACAGAGACAGAGACAGAGACAGAGACAGAGACAGAGACAGAGAAGACTTCCTAGGAACAGAAAAGAAAATGAATGAAAAAACAAGATGGGTGTGTTACGTATATATCTATCCATATGAATAAATGTCAGTGTGTCAGGGTGTCTCCTCCATAACTCCAAAACCATGAAACCTAGCAGCCTGAAACTCTGTATGAACACAAAGGAAACGCCACGGAAGTGCACGAGTGACTATTGGGTGTTTGGGTTAATTAAAATTCCCCTTTTGAAGATAATGAACAGCCTTATTTAATTATATCCTTTATTAGGCGCCATCCTCAGCCACCTCGCTCTCTGGGGTCTGAAGGCGTATCCTGGGTTACCTCACTGGGGTCTGAAGCCGCCATGTTTTTTGGCCTGCTCAACCGTGCTTTGCCTTGGAACAGGCCGCAATGATTTCAAAACGATCGTTTTTTTTCTTTTTCACTTTCCTCACTCATATTATCAAATGCCTGTTCATCATAGCTACGAATCCCTGGGTGCATTGCAATGCTTATAAACGCCTGGAGACGCCAGCGTTCTTTGGCCATATTTCATTTCCACACATGCCATAACCTCGAAAATCTCAAACTAATCCAAATCACAAAATTTATGCTCCAGAAATGAACTTAGCAACAGTTCCGACTCCTAAAAAAGTGTTAATTTGTCTAATTCGTACATAGTTTGGACAATCGGACATAGCTATTGCTTCCTGACCATTCAAATGGAGTGCTTGCTTTAGTGCTTAAGCCGCTTGCTGAGTGCCAGACAGTCAACGGCATTCCAGTTCTTGTCCTGATTGGGATATACAGTGGGCAGTTACTTCAAGGTAGAGGTAGATATATGGGTTTACAGGTGACCCTTGTATAATGCATGTTCTGATGATGCATTTTTGCTGCAGGGTGGATTTCATTCAACAACAACAACCACCACCACAATGCTTTGTCATTCTGATCAAATCGTTCAATCATTGCAGACGCTTTTGCTGCACCATGTCATTCTGAGCCAGTTGTCCGTGCTCCGTCATCCTGAGTGAGTGGTTCGTGCTCCGTCATCCTGAGCGAGTGGTTCGTGCTCCGTCATCCTGAGTGAGTGGTTCATGCTCTGCCATTCTGAACAAGTTGTTCGTGCTCTGCCATCCTGAGTGAGTTGTTCGTGCTCTGCCATTCTGAGCAAGTTGTTCGTGCTCTGCCATTCTGAGCCAGTTGTTCGTGCTCTGCCATCCTGAGTGAGTGGTTCGTGCTCCGTCATCCTGAGCAAGTTGTTCGTGCTCTGTCATCCTGAGTGAGTGGTTCGTGCTCTGCCATTCTGAGCAAGTTGTTCGTGCTCTGCCATTCTGAGCGAGTTGTTCGTGCTCTGTCATCCTGAGCGAGTTGTTCGTGCTCCGCCATTCTGAGTGAATTGTTCATGATCCACCATTCTGAGCGAGTTGTTTGTGCTCCGCCATTCTGAGCGAGTTGTTCGTGCTCAAATGGAGTGCTTGCTTGAGTGCTTAAGCCGCTTGCTGAGTGCCAGACAGTCAACGGCATTCCAGTTCTTGTCCTGATCGGGATATACAGTGGGCAGTTACTTCAAGGTAGAGGTAGATATATGGGTTTACAGGTGATCCTTGTATAATGCATGTTCTGATGATGCATTTTTGCTGCAGGGTGGATTTAATTCAACAACAACAACCACCACCACAATGCTTTGTCATTCTGATCAAATCGTTCAATCATTGCAAGACGTTTTTGCTGCACCATGTCATTCTGGAGCCAGTTGTCCGTGCTCCGTCATCCTGAGTGAGTGGTTCGTGCTCCGTCATCCTGAGCGAGTGCATCTAACAGCTTGCATCCTCTGCAGTGTGACTGGAAGGTTGGCATATGATGGGGAAAGTTTAACATGATATAGGCCTAGCCCTAGACTGAACAGGAGCAGTGGAGGGTGACCGGAGATCAGAATGCAAATTTCAATGAACGGCACTTTTTGCACATCCGACGATCAAACACCGCTGGACGCTTTAATTTGAAGATCACACACGCAAGACAGAACACAGGTAATGATGGCGGTTGAGAAACGTCAAATTACGCGCAGACGTTAACAGAAATTTTTTTTTTTTAAATAAATCTTTACTTTAAATACAATGTTTTTGTTACATTTTTTGTGTCAAATTCACCTTCTGAGGTAGTCAGCATGTGCAGAAGAGGGTTTTACATTGCAGACGCTGTTTTCGAGGAGTGGCATTACACCTCTCGGTGGTGACGGTCTTCGACGACAGACGTAGTGACATCAGCGAATGACCGATGATGTCATGACGGAATTACGCCTCTCAGCGGTGACGTCACACGTCGCCATGCAAACAAACGTAAAAATTAGGAAATCGCCCAAAATTCCCAAACCTGTCCGTCTGGCGCGATCACAATAGCCCATGCTGTTCATTAGACCACAGAGCACCCGCATGTCAAAAGTGGCGACAATCCGTCCGGCAGTTTTGGAGGAGATACGTCAAATTACACGCAGACGTTAACAGAAATTATATATATACATATATATATTATAAATATATGGTTGAAGGAAAACGGTCCTGCACCAGTGAAGCACAGTGAACGGTCCGACACCATAAACACCAGGTGTTAATTGGTTCGCGGGTGCCAGCAGTGACCACTATTTTCGTTGTGTCTGTGTGTCTGTCTGTCTGTCTGTCTGTGACTCTCTCCAGAGCATAGCTCCGTGATGTTTGATGCAATCTTGATGAAACTTGGACACAAGCTAGATATCATGGTCTAGTTGTGTCTTTTTGTATGAGGGGCGTCCCACGTCCCTTGTGGGCAGAGCCACGCCCACTTGAACTTTTTATTTATTTATTTTCTCGATTTGTTTCTCGCAATTTCACTTCCTAGAAGCTGTGCGTAATGTCCATAAGCACAACATGTAAAAAATCCGATTTGATTTGATCAATTTTGATGGAAGAGAAAGGTATTTATGGTAGAGCTTCCTCAATAGCTTCCACCAACTCAATTGTACCTATCGTGGCATTGTTCAATAATGTCCGCGAACCATCATCGCCTCCCAGCTAGTTTACATATTTTTCTTTGGAATTTCCAGCTCGTATAATGCATTCTTCCCACTTGTTTATTCATTTTCTCGTGTCATAGAAGACAACTATTTATGAAAAAGAGTAAAAATCACTTATTTATATTGTACGTATATCTATTGTGGTGATAAGGCTCAAAAGCAGTGGCTTGCTTACTGCTGAGTTCTCCCTTCTTGATCTCAATTCACCGGCGAAATTGCATCCAACTAAGACCTCCTTCTCGTTTGGTTCCAGAAAGACATTTCATTCACCACAGAGGAGGGCGTCCTTCTGAGAAGAAGATAAGCCAGCTGTTCTGTTTGCTATGAGGACAGGAAAAGTTCATGGAGTTTTCACAACCATAATAATCTGGGATTTTAACAAAATTTACTTTTCTTCTATATGTTGAGCACACCACCTTGCTTTATTGTCGGGCTATCTCAGGCCAATATACCACGAAGGCAGGCCTACAGGGTCTTATGAATGTTTAGTCTCCAACATGAAATCAAATACATTTAGAATATTTGAGATAAGTGTTATACAATGTGCTAAAATAACCTGTTGATCGATTATAATAATGATATCTAATATAAAAAGCTCTTTCTTACCACTTACTGACCGACTCACTCACTGATTCACTAACTGATATTAAAGATCGGTACCTTCCAGGTGACGTAGAATGATGAAATTTTGCGAGCCCATGGACATCATTGGACAACATCCATAAATGAAAATATAAATGAATGAAAACAAAAATGAAAAAAATGCAGGTGAGTGACGCCAAACAACGGAGGAAGCAAGGCAGTTTTGTGTTCCGACGGACATCGAAGCCGATACACCAGGAAAAAATCACAGAACCGGAAAGCATCCGTAAATGAAAATATAAAATTTTTAAAAAGATTGAAGTAAATAAATGAACCCGAGACAATGGGGAAGCACGGTTCGTACGCTTACACAATGTGTAAGCATACCCCGCTAGTATTATGTACAATGTATATGTGAATGGCGGTCACAAAGCTTTACAACTGAGTTTATCAAAAATTGCAAAACTTTTATCAGATGTAGTCAGACCATTTAACAGACAACGGTAATATGCAAGTCAAACAATGTGTGGGTATAGAAGTAATATTATCAGTGAAATCTTTGGGTGTTTTTATTCCTAATATTTCCTTTCTAGTCTCAAGAAAAAGGAGACTGGAATTAGGAAAGTCTATTAAGGGTCCAAACTACCCTGTTCGCTCTGACTTTACGAAGAATGCATATGATAAAAATGTGGTTCAAGTAAATTATGTATCATACATAAAGCTCGTCTTTCTAACCACTCACTCACTCACTCACTCAGTTGAAATATTTAGTCCTTTCTATGTGGGCTAGAACATTGAGTTTTTGTATACTGATGTGACTCAAAGCCACGATTCCAGGAACAATCACAAAACTGTGCGTCAATGTCCATAAACGAACATATCCGGAAACAAAAGTCGGTCGGTGGAGCTTCACTCCACCTCACAGAGGGTCACGTGACCAAAGACAATGACATTTCACGTGATCTTGCAGAGGCACGATCGCCCCCGAGGGAGCAGGTGTTTTTTGGTTTTATGGAGGTATGATTCGAGAAGTGTCTGCGAGTTTTTGTCATTGATAGATGGTGTACAGTGGTAGGAAGTCATAAATATTTATCGTTTATAGACATTGTAGCATGGTAAGTGTTACAGTACATACTTATTTTAAATTTTTTCATGTTCACATATACAGTCGGACTTCTGCACAAGGAACTCTGCTTATAACGAATCCCCACTTATAATGCAATTGTGACATTCAGAAGGTTTGAGTCAATATATATATATATATATATATATATATATATATATATATATATTATATATATATTGTTTGCGAATTCGCGCCCGCCGGCGTGCGATCGGCCACGTGACTCGAATCGCGACCGCCTCGCCCACCGGACGGACAATTCAGTCGTGACTCCCGGACTACGCCGGATCTAGTCACGGGTGGACCTTTCGGCCTCACCACAACCCAGTCCGCATTCTGCCCGCGCGGAATAGGGTGAATCGCCGAAAGTCGATATACCTAATACCCGCACGGGTAACCTACCGAGGGGTTGTACCTCGCCACAGGCCGACTCCGGACACGAACCGCAAGCAGTCCGTTCCGTGCTACAGAGATAACCGAGCGGTGTTATCGTCGGCCTTGACTGTTCAGATTAATTATCGGGCGTATCCGCCCACTCAAACCCTTACGTGAAGCAAGATGGAGACCCAACAAAGGAAAGGACGCAGCGAAACGGGGAAACAATTCAACAAGTAAGCATTTATTTACACACAACACACGAAAAGCACACATAAAGCATGTATTTATAGCAAGAATGCACATATAAAAGAAAGAGTTAAGACCGACCAACGCGAACACACGGCCACACTTACACAGTTCTACTTGACGGGACTCGGCGCCACACACACACGTTCACACAGAACCCAAAGGAAAATGGAAGTCGCGACTTCCTGAGGTGTCGAGTCCTTGGCGACCGTCCGCCGACGTGGTCCCGCTTGGCCGTGACTCCGTGCTCGAGCGTGGTCGGCGAGGTCTCTCCGGCGTGCCTCGTGCCTGCTCGTGCTGGCCTCTCGACGCCACGGACCGAGCACCGACTGAGAAAGAGCCGAACCAAGAACACACCGGACTGAGAGCCAACTGAGAGAGAGACGAACCAAGCCAAGAGAGAGAGCCGACTGAGAACACCGAACCAAGAGAGAGAGCTGAACCAACAGAACACCGAACCAAGAGAGACCTGAACCAAGAGAACACCGACCCAAGAGAGACCGAATGCCTCCTGCGCCTCAGACTCTTATACCCCCCCGGCGCCCCGCCCGCTGGCCCGCCCCGTTCTTGGCTCACCCTCCTTCGAGAGGGTTCTGGAACAGGGGCGTTCCTCACCCGACCGCCTCACACTGTCCATCCGCCAATCGGCGGCGAGCTGCCCTCCCTCGCTTCTCTCCTCCAAGCGCGGAGAAGCCAGACGGGAAAAACAGGCCGTAAAACGTACGCATCCTCCTGCTAGCGCTGCGGAGATCGTAGCCGCACGGAGCCTGTTGAACGGCGAGGGGGCGAGGATGCGGCTGCGTGGATGGTGGGGGGTGGCGCGGTTGTTGAGAAGCGGCGTTGTGGTTGGTGGTTGTTGTTCAAATTAAAGAAAGGACAGAAAAACGGCTATCTCGAAGGATCGCAGCCCGAATGAATCACATTAATTCCCTCTAAACAATGGGTTTGGGCTAACTATACATGTACTTCAGAAATATCTCACCTACGGGACTTGAATGATGGTTGCGAATTTCCACAGCCGTAAACCTACCCCCTCCCTTTTTTACAGACTCGTCCCGAGTCGTCAATTATCGTGTGCCATCATGTGTAGTTCTCCCTAGTACGTTTTACCTACGGATCCTGTGTGCGACATTCATGGTATTCGTGTCCCCAAAATAAATAACCTGAGGGCTGAGTAACTAACTAAACAAACCACTCACACGGACGACTTAAATAAAATTGCCGGCGCTAAGACAGACATGCCGGGGGCGCACTCATATTTACAATACATCTTAACCTTAACTTAACAAATTTTACATTAAACCATGGCCCAGGATCAATGGACTCTGCAGGAAAAAAGAAGAAGTCAACAGAGAACCGGCGCACGGGCCGCCACTGCAGGCCGTGTTGTAGCTGCCAACAGGACAGTTCCTGCAGCTTGCAAACTGTTGCTTTATGATCCTGGCGCACATGGCAATGAACAGGGGGGGGGGGGGGCAAAGCAAATTGAACAGAACGCGGCTGGTGAACATGGGCAGTGGGCATGAATGGCAAAGGTGAGCAGGCAAACACAGCCGGCAAAAAAGGCCGCTGCAGGCAAACACAGCCGGCGGACGAACGGGCCGCACAGGCCTTGAAGCACAGTGCAGATGATCCGGCCGGCACAGGCCTTGCAGCAAACAGCCAGCCGATGAAGTTGGCCGGCCTCTTGCTGTGCAGTGCAGTTGTGGTGGAGGGAGTGCGGTGGTGCTGGCCACTCGCAAAGGCGGGCTCGGACCTACCTACTGTCTCCCTCCACCTATCGCCTTTGCCTGTCACTGTACCTCCACTCCTTAGTTTCTAAAACCCAATATGCCCCAACTTATTTTTTTTTTGTTTTTATTTTCATTTCTATACCTCCCACTATAAATCGTCCCTAACCCCCTTTACTGTCCTTGTTCGGCTAACCTATCGTCCCCTAGCCTACTCCAACCCTACGTTCCCTTCCCGGAGGGGAATAAGGGAGAGCTAGCGTCCTGTGTCGAGGCCAACCAAGCCTCAGATGGCCTCCCCAGAGTTCAGCGATCTAACCAAAGTGGGTCAGCGGCCCACAACGAGAGCGAAGGGATGGATGGTGCGGAGGGGTACACTTCCTAATCTACCCTAACCATTTAACTTTAAACTACCCGGGGCTTTCAACAAGCACCCCTCGCTTAATATATTGGTTCTAACAACCCAGATTCCCGTCGCCTGTGTTGGTGTCCTCTCAATTTCGGGCCTCGCCCCCAATTTTCTCTCCGTGCCTCACACGGTTTCGTGTCTGGGACGCGTGGCTCCCCTGGCAGGCACGACCCTTGCGAATCCCCTACAATGGCACCCCCGGGCACTACACTGCCTCCGAGCCTATCAGCTCCCTAAACACCGGGGAGTGCCTCCCTGGCGACTCCCCTGAAACGCACACGTGGCAGGCTGGCTCCGGGCCCCTTTCCGAGGGTCACCCGTGCCCACAACACTGCCACAGCGGCTAATGGCGCCCCGGGCCCCGCACCAAGCGGGCGCACCCGTGCCCACTACGCTAACCGGCCCCCCATGGGCCTTGGCCTACCACGGCCGACTAGCCCGGTGCCCGGGGTACACTCAGCGATACTCACATTCGCAGCACGCTCCAGCCCGTCAACAGGGCTCCTGCACCCCTCCAAATGGGTATCGAGCCTACTCCCCACCAACAACAAAACGACTCCATTTTGTCAATTTACTAACACCACTAACTCACTCTACACTGACCCGGGGTCCTTGGGCGGGAATCACTCCTCCCCCAATCACTCATCGCACCATGCATTCCACATTCGCTCCACTCACACAGACCCGCTGGCCTCACTCACTCATCATGTACTCATCTCACAACCTTTCCACACACACATCGCTGAACTCAGCCATCCTTCTGACTGCATCCCCTAACTAACTCGTGCTCCCACGTCATCCCTTACACATATAGCACGTTCCATTTAACACTACGTAGCTAAGCTTCATCCCCCACTACACATCCACTGTCAGTCACTGTCCTAATCAATAAAATCATTTCCCCACCTAAAGCTCACTACAATCCCTCTACTAATCCATTCCACGGGCCCCATGAGGACTTACCCTGCCCCATGGAGCCGGTCTAGCTAACTAACCCTTCCCCCTAGCTAGTGTTCATCCTGTGCCCAGGCAATGGGGTCTTCCCCCCTTACCCGGGACCTGTTCACCCGAAAGCGAGGCTTGCTTTTGTTCATTTTTTTTTTTCCAAATTAGCGCAGCACCCAGCGCGGCAACTCACAGCTCACGCACTTTGCACCTTGCCCGTGACGTCATGCAGCTGCACGTGTGTACCTCGTCCCTCTTGGACGGTACCATCCGGCAGGGTTTCACCTCCTCCGGATTCCAACCCCACGTGCAGCCATGACGTCACCTTGCGCACCCCAAAAGCAAACCTCGCACTCCGAGGGGCTCCCCACGCGAACACATGTGCTCTGCCGTTGGAGCTTAACACAAGCTCGCGTGGAGAACCCATCCGGTCCAAATTCGAAATCCTGCCTAACCTTTGTCCGTCCGCGGGATCGGCAAATCCACCGCTGGCGTTTCCGGACCGGGCTTCACTCCGCAGCGAGCACGTGGCGGCTCCGTGCGTTGCACGGCACGGACTCGCGCTCGCTGCTGGGTGAACCGGCGCGGTCCCAAACAGCTACGGCCGCTACCCGGCTTTTGTCCCTCTGTCGCCGTCGTCTCCGTTCACCCACGCACACCTGCGTGTTACGACGCACAGACTCCACTCCAACACTCAAACCGGGAGAAGCGGCTGCGTGCTCCCGCATGCCCACATCATCTCCCTTTCACACAGCGACCTTACACACACTGTCTCTCTCACACGGACCCTCTCACTCACACCAACCTTTCACTTGTACAGGGGGGTCCACTCACACCATGCGTGCCGGAAAGCACGCATCTCCGCACACTCGCAAACACACACCCTGCACAACCACACTGGGGATTCGTGTCCCCACAAGGGTTCCGGGGCCTCTATACCCCCAAGCTGCACGTGCACTATCCACAGCACTCGTCCCCTCAACTCCGCTTGGCACGACCGAACCCACCTGGTCGTGATTCGCCTCAAGGGGGCATACTCCTCCCCTCGTTCCTGGAGGCGGCCATCCAGCTGCTCACACCGGGTTCCTACCCAGTCCGCGAGCTCACCCCCATTAAGCTCGCTACTCTGTGTGTGTGTGTTCTGTTCCTTTAACCCCGTCTTTATCGTGCAGTCTCTCCTCTATTTTTTCTGTTCCCGCGTCTCTATACATTTATTAGTTTTCTGTTTCTTTCTGGAGTTTTTCCTCTCTCTCTGGACTTCAATTCTACTCTCTCCTTCAGTTCATTAATTTCAAACTCGTATAGCTTTTGTTTTTCTCCCCACTCTTCCTCATGCTTCTCACTTTCCAATCTCATCGTTTCTTTCAATTGGCTCATTTCCTTCCTGTGTTTCATTCGCTGTTCTCTCATTACCCTCCTTGTTTCCTCTCCTGTCCTTCCTTCTCCAGTTTCATGGTTTGCTTCATTTGGTTAATCTCCTTCTTGTGTTTCATTTGCTGCTGTCTCATTACTCTTCCTTGTTTCTCTCCTGTCTTCTTTCTCAGTTTCGTGTTTTCTTCATTTGGTTCATCTCATTTGTGTTTCATTCGCTGTTCTTTGTCTACCTCTTCGCACTCCAGCCTCGCCTTTTTCTTTCAATTGGTCAACCTCGGCTTCATGTTCTTTTGTTTTTATTCCATTGTTCTCTCGCTCTCCCTCTCCAATCTCGTTGTGTCCTTCATCTCCTGATTTCTACTTCCTGGTTCATTCCTTGCTCCTTCAACTTCTCCTCGTATTCCAACCTATTTTTTTCGTTTGTCGTTAGTTTCAAATTCATACTCTTTCAGTTTTTTATTCCACTGTTCTCTTGTTCCTCGTCTGTAATCTCGTCATTTCTTTCAACTGACAGATTTCTTTCTCCTGTCTCATTCCTTGTTCTTTCAGTACTCTTTCTTGTTCCTCATTCTTTAATCTGGCCTTTGCTTCCAGCTGTTCGATCTGTACAGCGTGGTTCCTTAACGTTTCATTTTCCGTTCTTCCTTTCTCTTTAACACTCTCAGTTCGTTTTGTAGTTCCGTCTCTTTGTTTGGGTGTTTTCTGTAACTCAGTTTTCTTCTCTAATTCTTTTCTCATCTCCGCCACTCCGACCTTGCTTTGGCTTCTAACTGTTCTTCCGGCTTGCCCTTGTTGTTTGTCTATCCGTCTTCCAGTTCTCTGTCTCCGTTTTTACCTCCGTCCTCTTCGTCATGTCTTGAAGTTTTTCTCAACCCACTATTTTTATTTCCTTCGTGCTCGTCTTCGTCACCCCAATTAATTTTCCTCTCAGTCACCGTCATTTTTTTCCGTCACCTCCACGCTTCTCGCCCAACACGTCTCCCGAATTATTTTTTTCCTCACCCGCCTTCACCGCGGGCCTGACAACCGTTGCACCCTCCCAGCTCGTTCGCTCCCACACGTGGCGTCGCCATTACGCACTTCGCTGTTGTTGCCTTCATGCCCGCCTGCAGGCTTCGGCCCATGTTCTGCGTCTCACCCCGCATTTCTTCCATTTGGTTTTCCATTCCGTTCTTCACCTGTTGTAAGTTCGCATTCATTTGATTGTTCATCCTGCCACATTTGTTTTTATTTCGTTTGTGTTTGTTTCCATTCTGAGTGCGTTTCCATCCATTTTTTCGTTCATTCCGTTTGTGTTTGTTTCCATTTGTTTGTTCACTCCTTTTATTTCTTTTTTCATTTGTTCAGCATGGCGAATAGCCGGGCCATGTCGGGTGCACTCGGCTGAGCCGATTCGGCGAGGATCGGGGGTTTTGGTGGAGAGGGGGAGGGGAGGTGTTATACACCGCGCCGCCGCCGCACCTATTTCGGGCTCTGCGTTTGGTTGGGGAGTAATTGTTCCTGCACACCAATGTCCTGCTCGGGGTTTCCATCCTGGGCCATGGATCCTACATTCAAACACATACACATTTCTAATACCCGCCGCTCCGTCGCCTTGAGACGCCATCTTATTTCACGTAACGGGGTAATTTAGCTCGCTCGTAATTTAGAGGGAATCGGGGGTCGCTTCTCTCACCCTGGACGAATCCCTTGATTTAGCTTGGAGACAAGAGAGTCCGTTTTCCCACTCCTGACACAGTGTTGTGAATTCACGCCCGCCGGCGTGCGATCGGCCACGTGACTCGAATCGCGACCGCCTCGCCCACCGGACGGACAATTCAGTCGTGACCCTCCCGGACTAACGCCGGGATCTAGTCACGGGTGGACCTTTCGGCCTCACCACAACCCAGTCCGCATTCTACCCGCGCGGAATAGGGTGAATCGCCGAAAGTCGATATACCTAAATACCTGCACGGATAACCTACCGAGGGTTGTACCTCGCCACAGGCCGACTCCGGACACGAACCGCAAGCAGTCTGTTCCGTGCTACAGAGATAACCGAGCGGTGTTATCGTCGCCCTTGACGGTTCAGATTAATTATCAGGGCGCATCCCGCCCACTCAAACCTTACGTGAAGCAAGATGGAGACCCAACAAAGGAAAGGACGCAGCGAAACGGGGAAATAATTCAACAAGTAAGCATTTATTTACACACAACACACGAAAAGCACACATAAAGCATGTATTTATAGCAAGAATGCACATATAAAAGAAAGAGTTAAGACCGACCAACGCGAACACACGGACACTTACAAGTTCTACTTGACGGGACTCGGCGCCACACACACACGTTCACACAGAACCCAAAGGAAAATGGAAGTCACGACTTCCTGAGGTGTCGAGTCCTTGGCGACCGTCCGCCGACGTGGTCCCGCTTGGGTGACTCCGTGCTCGAGCGTGGTCGGCGAGGTCTCTCCGGCGTGCCTCGTGCCTGCTCGTGCTGGCCTCTCGACGCCACGGACCGAGCACCGACTGAGAAAGAGCCGAACCAAGAACACACCGGACTGAGAGCCAACTGAGAGAGAGACGAACCAAGCCAAGAGAGAGAGCCGACTGAGAACACCGAACAAGAGAGCCGACTGAGAACACCGAACCAAGAGAGAGAGCTGAACCAAGAGAACACCGACCCAAGAGAGACCTGAACCAAGAGAAACCCGACCCAAGAGAGACCGGAATGCCTCCTGCGCCTCCGACTCTTATACCCCCGCGCCCCGCCCCGCTGGCCCGCCCCGTTCTTGGTCCACCCTCCTTCGAGAGGGTTCTGGAACAGGGGCGTTCCCTCACCCGACCGCCTCACATGTCCATCCGCCAATCGGCGGCGAGCTGCCCTCCCTCGCTTCCTCCTCCAAGCGCGGAGAAGCCAGACAGGAAAAACAGGCCGTAAAACGTGCGCATCCTCCTGCTAGCGCTGCGGAGATCGTAGCCGCACGGAGCCTGTTGAACGGCGAGGGGCGAAGATGCGGCTGCGTGGATGGTGGGGGGTGGCGCGGTTGTTGAGAAGCGGCGTTGTGGTTGGTGGTTGTTGTTCAAATTAAGAAAGGACAGAAAAACGGCTATCTCGAAGGATCGCAGCCCGAATGAATCACATTAATTCCCTCTAAACAATGGGTTTGGGCTAACTATACATGTACTTCAGAAATATCTCACCTACGGGACATGAATGATGGTTGCGAATTTCCACAGCCGTAACAATATATATATATATATATAATATATATATATATATATTTAAATGCCTGGTGTTGCTTTAATGGTTAAGGCCCAGTCACACCTTGACGTTTTAGCCAACGTATGCCGATTTTTGAAAAAATTGTCTAAAACGCTGGTAACGTTGAATACGTTATGGGTAAGTTTTGATAACATTGAGAGCACGCTGAAAACACTGCCATACGTCGTTGCACGCTGGCTTTAAACGTTGTACTTTTCGATTGTCCTCAAAGCTTTCATGCTTGAAATTTTACGACTTATGCCAGCGTATGACTCACACGTTCCACATAACGCTCGCCATAAGTTGTAGGCACGTCACGCGATCGTTGACACACGTTATTGTAAGTTAGTCATAAGTCGAAACACGTCGAGGTAATGTTTAGCGTACCCGAAACTTATTTCTAAGCTATGAGTTACGTGTTGTACTAACGTTACGCGATCGTTGCCACACATCGACACACTTTACTTGTAAGGTGCTCATCGGTCGAAACACGTCAAGGTAATGGTTAGCGTCAGTGTTCCAGACTCCCTGGTTTTTTTTTTTTTAATTTTTTTTCTCTTCCTTCCTTCGGTATGATGGTGATTTGACACTTCGATTCTATTGCGGTTATAATAAAATATAATTAATAGACTGCCGCTAACGATTTAAATCATAACCGCACTGTACACTGAACACCGTCACACCGAAGAAAAAAAAACCGGGAGTCTGGAACACTGACGCTAACCATTACCTTGACGTGTTTCGACTTATGAGCACCTTACAAGTAACGTGTGTCGATGTGCGTCAACGATCGCATATCGTGCGTACAACTTATTCCCATCGCATGCGGAGCGTGTGTCATACGGCAAGTACGTGTAAAATTTTCAACATGCTTAAAATTACAAGCACGTACTCCACTTACTACGACGTATGATAGCGTACTTTAGCGTTCTATTCACGCATACCAAACTTACCCATACCGTATTCGACGTGCGCCAGCGTTTTAGACCCATTTTTCAGAGGTCGCATACGCTGGCAAGATCGCCAAGGTGTGACTGCGATGTTGACACTTCCATTTCTGCGGCGGTTATGATTTGAATCGTTGTGCGGCAGCCTTTCCATAACCTACGCCACGTCATCGTCGGCGATGCGTGCAGCGTGCTATGCATGAGTTAGACTATCGTTGGGCATAGGTTGTGAAGGCCGACAGCAGGTTCAGCATTCGTTGGTATAAGTTATCTATAACACAACGAAACGTTCTGTGTCCATTACTAATAGTTATGCAAAGACCAAGTCGTTATGAATACGTCCGAATCTTTAAAAAAAACATCAAAAGTTCAACGTAAGCCAGCGTTTTACATACATTTTGATACGTTGCCATCGCTGGCTAAAACGTCAAAGTGTGACTGGGCCTTTAGGAAAGAAGGTTTGGGATCTGAGGGTTCTGATTAAAATCCTGCTTGGGCTGTTGAATTAATACCAGGTGGGGTTGACTTAGCCTGTCATCCTGCTGAGGTCAGCAATACGAGTCCCAGTACCAGAAAGTTTAGAGGAAATTCAAGTATCCTGTGTTTTAGTGGCAACCCGTCCAGGATTGTGCCCAATAGCCCAGGAGACTGCTTAGGTAGCACTAATGTTCTGCATGCACTGAGTATAGTCCCGATGGATTTGCATTGGATATATTTACCCTGTTATAATGATCTACATTGCTGCAAAAACCCAGATATAACTATTGCTTGCCCTGTTTTGCTGAATACAAAATGCAAGGCCCTTCATCAGAAAATTGTCAAAATAAAGATGGAATTTCCCAAAAATGATTTTGAGAAACATCAACGAAACAATCATTTTAATATTCCTTGCATTTCTCTCTCCGTGATGGCGAAATACACCACCCTAGACGCCGCCAAGTAAGAGGGATGTAGACACTCAGCCGAGTTCGGCATACTTGGCCCCACTCCCTTGGAACTTAACTATGTATATACTTAAATGTGTGTTTATACTTAATATTACAGTGTATATATATATATATATATATATATATATATATATATATATATTATATATTACACACATATTTACATATTGTAGAAAGTTAAGTTATGCATATATACTATATACAGCAATGGTCATGTCAGAGGATATAAGTGTTCAAGACAACAGTCAGCCAGCCAGGTGCTGTTGGTCTCCTAGCAGGCACTAATTACAGAAAGGCTCTAAGAGCCGTTCCCAGTACCTTACTCTGTCCCATGGGACAGCGGCTTCCAGAATTTCCAACTCCAATTTGGTTCTTTCAAAGCTTAGAAACATGGCTGCTTGCCAAGTAATTTTAACTTTCATTCATCTGATACCCTTATAAAAAGTGTTTCCGACAAAACCTTGTGAGAATTTGTCCAAACGCATTCATTGCTAACCGTAATCTTTATATACAGCTATATTAATGCTATATTTTTGTAATCGAGAGTTTTCAAGTATGGAGGTTTATACCGCACTTTATAACCTGTGTGTGTGTGTTGTGTGTGTGTGTGTGTGTGTGTGTGTGAGCATTTGAAATTTGGCAGGAATCATACACCATTCTGGAGATACGAGTTTCACTGGAAGCCCATCGGAGAGAGTAAAAAATGCTTTAGCTTTCATGTCCCAAGAAACCTAGCAGGACACGAGCTGTTGCCAAGACATGGTTCAGCAAGTGGACTTTGATAGTACACTCCGAAAAACCTTGTCTTTCAGTTCCCAGGATATGGCTGCCAACTTATGAAAGGTAAAAATATGTTAACTTGCTCAGAATGTACTGACGATGACGAAATGCTTTGAAAACACCAGCTGAATGATACTTCATCAGAATGAGGGGGATAGATGATATCAGGGTGATTCTCATGAAAGTTTTACCTTTTAACCACGTTGCACAAATCCAGAGAGACAACAAATACTTCAACATGATGTCTCAATTGTATACGATGGTCCTCCATGACACATATGTTTACCCTTTGTGACCCTCAAATGGGCTGGCGACAAGATGTTCCTTACCAACCACACTGCCATGGCCAGATTGAAAATGGTCAACAGGTGTGCACCGCTCTCCGTGATGAGAACAATCACGAACCCACACTTTACGAGTAAGTCCATGATGAATATCAGGAAATATAATCCTCCGTCAAAAACCGAAAAAATAAATTGTGTACTCTTATGGCACTTGCATCATCAGTCACTATCTTGTTTGTAGAAAACTGAAACGTTATTTTTGTATTTATACAAATGGGGGCCGTAAATGTATTATTATATGAACGGTAGAGAACTGTTCAGTTGAGACAATTTAGAACAGGAAGAGGAGGAGGGATGGGAGAGAGAGAGAGAGAGAGAGAGAGAGAGAGAGAGAGAGAGAGAGAGAGAGAGAGAGAGAATGGTGTGGAAGTGTGGGAGGAATGGAGAGGAAGGGAATGATCAGGTTCGGGAGGAGGTTGGAGTAAAGGCAAGGAAGGGAAGAGACGTGTGAGGGGAGGAAGGGGTTTCCTTACATTTCTGAATCCAGTGCAAAACGTTTACCTGATGAACAAAGAAAGCAACGGACGAAGCAACACACATGACAGCAATACATGTTGAAAACCCCACAAGATAATAGCAAATGGTAGCCATTTTGTTATCTGCCATTATTGTGCTTCATTGTTTAAAGATACGAACCTGCTGATGATGTCACAATGGAAAACTAGTCGTTATAAGGACAAGTCGGTTTTGCGTCGGCAGAAAAATAAGGACAATTAATTTTCTCAACCGATTATCGAGAGATGCATGCTCACCACCATGGGAAAGAAGGTGAAACAATGTTATGGGACTGAGCCCTCTTTCTCCGATGAAGGGCTCATGCCTGAAATGTTGCTTCGCCTTCTTTCCCTCTCTCAACATTTGGATAAGAACATTCGTTGTCCTGATGATAATTAACTTCATAACTATTGGAGGTTCTCTTTTCCTAATCTAGGCACTAAGCAAAATGGTTACCTTTGGATGTACAGGATGAGGAGGTGTTGTTTTTTATTCATTTGTATGCAGCCTGTGGCAACATCATTTTCTGGGGGCGTTGCAGTGCCGCTGATGCAGTACCCCTGCTTCTAGTATGCTGATACTCATTTTGCCGACCTCGGAAGGATGACAGGCTGAGTCAATTCTACCTGGTGTTAATTCAACGGCCTGACAGGGGCTTGAACTCAAGACCCTAGGATCTTAAGCCAGCAACCTTAAGATGATACGGTAATTGCTCAAAATGGAACATCAAACAATCTAACTCACTGGATGAATCCCAGGTCAATGGATTTGGTACTTGATACTCACATTAATCAATGGGACAGTTCAGCTCTGTCATGTTCATTGCCGATTTGTCTCACTGCATTTGGAAAAGGAATGAAACCACAGCCACATGATCTTACTATATATTCAGAAGTTCCCTTGCAAGGAACTTCAACACAGGAGGGGGGTCCATCAAGCCTGCACAATGGTTGCCAACCTATGTTCGTTTGTCCATGCTCTATCCTTTATAAATGCAGAGCGGCAAGCAAGGAAGCAGCACGTATCGTTTCTAAAGTCTTTGTTATGACTCAGGCAGGATTTGGACTGCCGACCTCCCATAATCTCTCCATCATGAATGGAGGGATGCTCTCACCATCATGCCGCCGAGTCATTACGCCACCAATCTGGTGGGCGATTCACCTTCATCCGTAACCTCTCCTTTCTCCTAGTGTCTTAATAACAAAAAAAAAACCTCAAGTGATAAAACAAAATTGAATTTTAAAATAAATACTGTATATTATAGCAACGTATTCAATTGCACACACTTATTTCAGAGTATATTGTTAAACAAGGAGTGTTCTTCGTGTGTTTTTATCAGTAAAAGTGCAAGTTTACTTGAACACAATTTCCGACAGCCAAGTATCAACAGCAAACCTTTACTTCCTGCCCAACCATTCTCCTGTACAGGCAGTCTTACCGCATAACTCAATAATTACTTGTCTGGGTCGCCCTATCAACTGTGCCATTTGGCAGTAAAACTTGCCAAGTGCAATAACCTCTAGAAGCTTAAGGTTAGACTAATTACAAGTGTATCTCATTTCCTGTGCTTTCAACCAGACTGTAAACACGGATAAAGAAAAATGTAACTCTTTCTACTTTTGAAAGCATTGAATTCCAGAACCTAATCCTCGATTTTGAGTCACTCATCAGCATCTCCTGTCATCCTTATGCCCACTGAAGTCAGACTGAATGGGTGCGGAGGGAGCACAGATGCTTTTCTACTGTCTCGTTCGAGTTTGATTCCCGACATGACTAACTGTTGGATTGGTACTTCACAGTCAGGATGTTGCATCACAAAGTACTTGGATGTTGCATCACAAAGTGCACCATTCCTCGGATGGACTTTAAGCTGGATGTCCCCTCTCCTCGTGTTAGATGGTGGATTTTGTAAATCCCACTATTTTTCGCAAAGAGTAGGCGAGATATTGCCAGGACGCAGAAGAAATTCCAAATTTTTCCAGGAACAGCTCCAGTTGAACGTCAGGCCTGGCCAACTGGTACATGAAAGACTTGAGCCAAACACATTCCCAAGCAGACCCCACAAGGAGGTGGGAATAATTGGGGCTGTTGAAGAGGTAAGAGTCATAGTACGAGGGTCGGTCCGGAAGGAATGACTCATATTTTTCAGTTTGTAACCAAAGCGTCATAGGAAAGCTACGCAAGATGACATTGAAGCGTTTGTATATCCCACCAATTTTAAGTTGAGCAGCACTGTGATTGGCCACATGATAATATCATGCCATACTTTCAAAATGGCTGCTCCGCGAGATGCGCATAAGAAGCAGAGAAGAGTTATTGAATTTCTTATTGCGGAAGAGGTTCCTCCAATGGATATTCATAGGCATTTAAATAATGTATGCGGTAACTCTACCATCGATGAGAACACCGCAAGACATTGAACAAAGCATTTCAAGAGCGTGGAAACCGATGTCGATGATGAGCCTCAAAGTGGTGGGCCGACAACCTCAGTGACACCGGAAAACAAGAGTCGGATTGTTGCGCTCATTTAAGTGGTTTGCAGTTGATTAAGACTATGTGGAAAATTAATTAATATTTGCCACATATGTATACATATTCCCTGTAAATTTCATTGTAATTGGAATTATACTGTGTTGCAGTTGTGGGGGTAGATGGAGGAATTTAATAGGGAATTTAGCATTGGATAGAGTAGTTTGGTCTGTGGACGTGTAGGAGGCATCTTGATGTAATTAAGTCAGAAAACTGTGAGTTTGAGTGTTACACATCACCACACGGCATGATAATATAACCAAAATAACCAAAAGCTTTGTCTTTATAACCAAAAGCATGATCAGAAAAAAGCAAACATGCTGAGCAGGCAGAAGCCCCACCTCCAAGGGTGACGGCGGGTGAAGTAACGCCCCAGAGGTTGATGATTGATGGGCATGACATCAGAAGCTAGCCGAGCAGGCAGAAGCCCCACCTTCCTGGGTTTCGTGCGAGCAGGCCACGCCCCAGAGGCGGAGGATTGTTAGGCGTGACATCGAAGAGGAAGGGTTGGTTGCGCATTTTGAGAGGAGAGTGGAGTTCAGAGAGAACGCACGCACGAGGCAGAGTTGAGTTGAGGGAAGGAACGCACGCGGTCGAAAAAGAACGCAGTTAGGAGATGGCCTGTAAGAACAGGGCTTTACGGCTGGCTTTCCTTCGACGCACAAAGAGGATGGCACAATCCTTGTATTCGTGTTGAGGCAATTTGGCTCGCATGGTGAAGCAAGACACTGGCCTTTGGCTCTTGGTTGGGTCAGTGAGGATGATCGACGCATGAAGCAGCTGCACTGGGTCTGTGAGCCTTGGTGTTGAGTGCCGCTCACGGATTGCCTGGCATATGTTTTGGCCTGCGATGAGAGAAGCGACTTGGTGCCATTTTGCGCATGTCTGCATGTGCTGGTGGAACCGCCTCAATTCCAAATTCCACAAACACCAACTCTGGGCCAAGCTAAGAGCAAGAATAAAAGGAGGGATTTTTCTTTTCCTTTATTTAGTTTCCCTTTGTCTGTATTTAAGTCTGTGTGCAGAGGCGCCTCAACTTTAGGATTTATTTACTGGACATTATATTATCATTACCTTTTGAATTACTGTATTGTCCTTTGTAAATATTTGTCTATTTTCATTAAATGCGTTCATTTTGAAGAATCTGTATCCATGTATTTGTCGTGGGGTTCGAATATAAACCCCCCTGTGCTGTACTTCTCCGTCCCTCCGCCATTGCACCCTTTTCCCGCGCGCGCGCACATTAATCTCCGAGGTTCGGCTGTAGGTCTCCAAGAGAGAACTTCGACCATCCAAGGGCTGGCGGTGTTAACCGCCCATCACCACAATTTGGGTCGAGGATTAACCCTAGGCTGCCACCCCCGCGACAATATTTAGTGAGAAATAAATTGAGGCATTACTCTCATACCTACCCTCATAGATGTCGACAGCACTGCATCTGTAATGCAGCCATGCCTGCTTCATCGTGATGCCACCAGCAGGCTGAATTTGTAATTGAAAAGCTATTCAAAATGCATTGAACAGAAACCGATGAATGATCATTTCCACCACCTATAAAGATCCACCTGTTATAAATTTTGGCCACCCGTTTCCTGCCATGCGTACACCCTGTATGTGTCTATTCCCTTGCTTACACCCCCCGTTTCACCCCTATCTTGTCAGTAAACTGCATATCTGTGGGATGTGATGGCACCAGCAAAAGTGTGATGACATGCAAATCATGTGGGAACAGGATAATTAATGCATCGCATTGCATTAAGTGACATAAGTGCAAAGCACAAACCAATCCATGGCCTTTTTAGTAGGTCAGCTAAATAGGCCCCACATGCACCCCCCGAGTACTTATGTAAACATACTTTTTTAGAACCCTTAAAGTGTCTAGTTAACAATTTTAGATATTAACAAGAAAATTAGGTTGGTCTTGGGGTCTATTTGGAGGCCATCTTGGATTTTGACGTGCCCAATTTTTGAAAAACCGAAATTTTAATAACTTTTGAACCAAACATGCAAGAAATACAATTGAAATATCTATTCCATACAATTTTGACATGACAAATTTATTTATAATTTTTTTTTGCAAAGACAAATAAGGCCACCATGCTCCATTATCTCCCGAGTGACCATTCAGACGAAGTGCATTACCCTCAAAATGCACTCTACGTCCAGGATGAGAATGCCCTTATCCATGGCCTAAAGGACTTGCCATCTAGCTTTGGTGCAATCTGTCTGATAGTACTTGATCAGATGGTTTCAAAGAAACATGGCTTTGTATTCTCGACTGATTCGTATTTCAAAGACTTCATCAAAGCACAGGAGAGGAGATGCTGTGGTATGTCACAGAAGCTGCACATTGATGGCCGAGCCACAAGAAAACCTCCAGATATGAATATATTTTTCCAGAATGATGAGAACAAAAGACAATTGTGTGATCTTCTTCTGGGGGTCTGGAGCAGCAGAGATGCAACTTCAAGACTGGAGGGATGTTCGCTTGCTGTGCTCATTGTGCAGGGCAAGGCCTATGAGCTGACATCTCAAGATGGCAAGGTTGAAGCATCAGAGATCCACAGCCTGATGTCAAATCAAGAGACAGACACTCGTGTGATCCTCCATCTCATCTATGCTGTAGAGCTTGGTTATAAGAGTGCTGTTGTCCGCACACCTGACACAGACATCTTTCTACTTCTGCACTATGCCTTGGATGTTAAGCTCAAGGTTTACCTTCAGACAGGTGAGAGGATACACAATTATTTAATTTTTAAAGTAAGGGATCTATTGAGCTACATTTTTTAATTGTATTTTTTTTTTCTTACAGGTGTTGGGAAACAGAGACGCATTGTGGATGTCACTTCTGTTGCTCACACACTTGGACATGACCACTGTACAGGGCTTATGGGTCTCCATTGTTTTACTGGAGAAGATTATACCAGTGACTTCAAAGGCAAAGGAAAGATTGGTCCACTGAAGAAACTCCAAAAGTACCCAATGTTCCAGGCAGCATTCAAGCAGCTGGGCGTATATTGAAGGGTGAAAGACAAGCTGTATGACTGTCAGGAAGAGTTCATCTGCCTGATGTATGGCTATCCTCGCATCTCTAATGTGGATGATGTGCGCACACTGATACTGCAGAAGATGGTGTGTGCAGAGGAAACACCAACATTCAAGTCAAAGGTTGAACTTTTCATCTTCCTCCATGCAGAGACTCCCTAATTCCTCATGTTGACAGGGTCAACAACAGGATTGGTCATTGGAAGCATGCCCATGTGCCCATGTCTGAACTTCCCAAACCAGAGGATGATCATGGCTGGATGAAGATGAATGGATTCCTGGAACCTGTGTGGTCATG
>CM068956.1:42414882-42431650 GCA_035128595.1 Eptatretus atami | reverse complement strand
CCTTTGGGATACCCCTGAGGAGGAGCAGGAAGAGAATGAAGAGGAAGCTGGTGTCGATGACGATGGGGAACTGTTGGATTATCTTGATGCTAATGACTAATTTTTTGTTTATATTATGCTGAAAAAATTATATTATTTTCTATTTTCTCATTAGAGATGTCATCTAATGTTAAAAATGATGATTTGGTAAAATTTCCTGTGCCATAATTGTGCAAAATAAATGTTTCATTCGTGCTTCTGGTCCATTTGGTTTAAATGTTATGAAAATTTGTTTTTCAATAATTGGGCACATCAAAATCCAACATGGCAGCCTGATAGACCCCAAGACCAACCTAATTTTCTTGTTAACATCTAAAAATGCTGGGCAGTCCCTAAATGCATGGAGATTGTGAATCTTTGTTAACTACAGACCAATTAGCTTACTTCCAATCATCAACAAGGTCATGCTATCCATCGCAGTTGACATAAATCACTCCTTTTCTCCAACATCCTCATCTCAACAGATCTGGTCATTCTACCTTGGACATGCTGCTTCTACTCTCCCAACAATGAGTGGAGGCTGTCAATGTCAGAGATGAGATCAAGGCCGTCTCTCTGGACATGACTCGAGCTTTTGATACAGTCTCGCATCCTGCCTTGCTCTCCAAACTGACTGCCTATGGAATCGAAGGCCAACTCCAATCTTGTATTTCTGACTTCCTACACTCTCCGAGCCAACGTGTGGTTCTCAATGGAAACCTTTCTTCTCCTCTGCCTGTCAACACTGGAGTACCCCATAGCAGTGTTATAGGCCCTGTATTATTCCTAATCTTCATCAATAATCTCACTTGACTCTCTGGAAAATCCTCTTTTTCTCTTTTCTGATGACTCTACTCTCTGTCGTGACATCCCTTATCCTTCTGACAGACAGGCAGCAGCCTCTTCCCTCTTCTCAGACCTTAACAAAAATCACAAACTGGTCAAACACTTGGAATGAGATTTTCAATCTTGAGAAATATATCTCTATCTCTATATTTCACGCCCCCCCCCCAAAAGAACCATAACCGCAAACCCTCCCATCTGCTTTCTCAACAACCCTCTCAAAGAGGTTCAATCACTTAAAATCTTAGGTCTCACTCTCAGCCGTGATCTCTCTTGGGAAAGCCACATTTCAAAGTTGGCCTCCAAAGCCAGGTGCCAACTGCGCATCCTCCATCGCATAAACTCCTTCCTTGGCAGTTGGCACACCTGAGCTCCTATCCACCTCCAAGGCTTTCATCTACAACATGGTGAAGTACTGCTCTCCCCTCTCGGCTGACTCCCCTGCCTCACATCTTTCTCAGATCGATACCATGGAAACCAAGGCTTTCAAGATCATTGGAATCTCTTGCAATGAAGCTGAGTCTATGGGTCCATCACTTCGCCATCACTGATAGGTCAGTGGTCTCTCTGTCTTCTTCCACCTCATTTCTGGTCTTGCACCCTCTACCCTCTCTGTGCTTTGTCCTCCCCAGGTATCTGCAGGATGCACGCGTTCTATAGCAGCAACACCCTCCCAGAGAAATTGCCCAAATCCAGAACCACTGCTCACCTCCACTCATTTATTCCTCTTCTTCCCTGTCTGTGAACCACCTTCCATACTCTCTTCAATGTCATTCTTCCCTCCAGGTCTTCAAGACAGCTTTTCACCACCATCTCAAATCATCCTCCATCCAAAAACATTATCTTTTCTACACCCGTTAAACCACCCCCACCCTCACTAAATTTTGCTTATGTATCCATCTTGTCCACCCGTTGCGTTCTCCCCTACCCCTCATCATTACCTGCATCCCTCGTTTGTCCGTCTTCATCTACTTTCTCCCTCCGCCCTTGCTCTTGGCATTTCACCTTTCTCCTTTTGTTATGTTCTGTCTCCTCGCTCTTCCATGAGCCTTGATCAGGTATAAAAAAAAAACATGCACCACCTGTCACAGTCCACATCATCAGTTCACTTTAAATTCCAGTTCCTACTAATACACACTACAAAAAATTCCTCATTTGAGGTGAGACACCTACGAACCCTTCGGAGATGGGTGCCCGAGTATATTGTCATATGCTCTGTCATGTTTATTTTGCTGTCAAGAATTTGTCTCTATTTTGGTTTCACTTGCATCATTATTAACGTCAGTGAAAAAGGATTACATGTGTTTGTTTCTTTTGGCGACACATTCTCCCTTATCTTTCCTAAATAGTCGTTGCTATTCCAGTGAAATGATCTAGCTGCGAACAAATCCACAAACATTTATAATCCTTTTTCTGTTGACATTTGTCAAGGAAGAAGTAATGCTGGCCGTCCTGTTGTCACAGAGACTAATAGATGAAGAATGTTGTTGCTGAGGTTATAACCACCTTCACACAATCATTATTTTCAATCAGAAGATCTGAGAATATCTCGGGAACAAATAAAGAGGGGCAGAAGTGTTGGAGTCGATGACCTATACCCTGTAAAATTTCTGAAAAAAGATAAATTTTACAGCACCCTTAATGATAAGAAACCCAAGTAATGGTCTCAAGAAGGCATACATATTCTACCCGAAAAGGTGACTATTCTTTAACCTTCCGGCTGACTTACTATAACCATGGGACTCGTCATAGGGACTCGTCTAATTCCAGGATTGTTGTAAAGATCAATAAAAGACTTCTCTTAAACCGTATTTGTCCTCATAGCAATTACAGTCCAACATTAGCCGCAACCATCCCAACACATTCCCTGCCACTCTTTCCGTTCAAAACCAAAAAATATTTGGCAGATCATGAAAGAATGTGTAAATGGAGACGTGGGAGACTATTGAACAATCACGCAAACTCAAGAGATGACTTCTCCAGAGAATGTTTCGAGAAAATAACTGTGACCTAAATTAGGCAGTAGTGCTTATTCAACATATAGCACTCCTTCCTGCAAACAACTGGGCAGATAAAGTGGTTGGGAAATGTCAGTACTGTATAGTATCGGTAGGGCCACAAATGGGTAGGAACATCACAATGGCATATATCATTGCCATGATACCCAGTGAAGCTGAAAATGATGTCAAGCATTCTGCACCACCCACCACACACATCATAGTTCACCATGGTAGGCATAAAGATGAAATGCCATGTGCAAGTTGGTAGTTCAACCTTAAAATGTATTTCACTCTGAAATTCTGTGCAATACTGTAATTATTAGATAGATTTCAGTGGTACTAGGCATGCCTACCCATCACTTTACTGATGCATTTAATCGAAAGACAGCATGTTGTACTTCACAAACACATTGTCTATCTATGATTCAAGCCTGGTGTTGGCTTAATGGTTAAGGTGGCTGGTTTTAAGATCTTATAGGGTCTCGAGTTTGAGCCCCTTTTGGCTGTTGAATTAACACCAGGATTTGTTGACTCAGCCTGTCATCCTTCCAAGGTCAGTGAAATGAATACAGGTTTACTGATAATAGAGGGGACTGCATCAGCAGCATAGCTGTGCCCCCAGTAAATGATGCAACCAGCAGCCACAGACTGCATACAATAGCCATCTTTAAATCTCAATGAGGATGTAAAATGAAGTGAAACATGTGAAAAAATCATTTATTTTACAGCACGTAGTTGTTATTGCTGCTGTAGTTGTCGTTTGTGTGTTCCTTCCGTGTACCTGCATATATTTTTTCTGTTTCTTTGAGAAGTACTGTGTTATGATACATTATTTTGTGTACTCCTTCCATGTCATCTATATATTACTAAAACTCTCATCTTGTATATTATATATGTATGTATGTATGTATGTTCCCGAAATACAGCCAAAACGGTACACAATATCGCAAAAATTTTAGGAACACCTTACTCACCATTCACCTGCGGTATGCAGTATCAAGTTTCATTCAAATCAGGCAACGAAAAAATTATTAAAAAATCAATTCCCGATTCAGTCAAGTACTTCGGGATTATTTGATCAATGCAAACAGCCTCAGCAGTATAGTTCGCTGGAGCTATCTTTTTTTTTCTTCAAATGATTTATTTAAAAATCTCAAACATTTAGTATAAACAAAGAACGATGAATTTTTAAGCATAAAATAAACATCGCCATTTTGATGTAATACTTCTATGTTCATTAATAAATAAAATTGTATTTAGAAGTTTATGCACAATAATTTCTTCGACTTTCTTTGCTCCGTTTTTTTTCACATTGACGCGCAATATCAAGTTTCGTTCAAATCGGGCAACGAAAAAAATTATAAAAAATCAATTCCAGATTCAGTCAAGAACTCTTTGGGATTATTTGATCAATGCAAACAACCTCAGCAGTATAGTTTGCTGGAGCTATCTTTTTTTTTTCTTAAAATGATTTATTTAAAAATTTCAAACATTTAGTATAGACAAAGAAAGATGAATTTTTAAGCATAAAATAAACATCGCCATTTTGATCTACTACTTCTGTGTTCATTAATAAATAAAATCGTGTTTAGAAGATTACGCACAATAATTTCTTCGACTTTCCTTTCTCCGTTTTTTTTCACATTGACGCGCAATATCAAGTTTCGTTCATATCGGGCAACAAAAAAAAATTATTAAAAAATTAATTCCCGATTCAGTCAAGGACTCTTCGGGAGTATTTGATCAATGCAAACAACCTTAGCAGTATAGTTCGCTGGAGCTATTTATTTTATTTTTTTTGAAATGTTTTTTTTAATCAACCGCTGTCACAACAGAAACCCAACGGGTTCATGCGTCGTCTAGTAGAATATAAAATGTTACCGTTGGAACCACTAAATTTAGCTCCCATTCACACTTCTTCAACCCCAGAAAGATGGGCCTTTAAAACAGGCATTTGCCATATTTATGAATGAATCATCTTTAGGATTAAACAGACACAATTTATTATTCTAAGTAAATCAATTATTAGCTTTCCAATGGAACCATTTTTATTACCTGCGACGTGTTGCAGGTCGACAAGAGCTCGGCATGGTTGTTGTTGCAGTTGTTGTTGTGGTTCTTGTTGGAAGTCGATTTTTGAAATGTGCACCCATTGGTCGGACAGCTGCCGGACCCCACCCGTATTTGTCGCTTGACCCCACCCACCGTGGCACCCAGAAAAAATAATATGGCTGCAATTTGGTTTTCTGGTGGGCCCAAGACATCGGGCCTGTAGGCCTTCGCTGATTATACACTGCCCAGGTTTGTTACGTCAAATGTCCATTGGACTCATTTGGGCCGAGTGTTACTCATGATGAAGGACGCTGAAAAATCAAATCATATGTCAAATAAAAATTGCGTTTGGGTCCATTTGTTTGTCTGTCTGTCTGTCTGTTTGTTTGTCCACACAGAACTTTTGTGTTTTTCTCCGCAACTGCTTGTACGGATTGAGAAGAAATTGTCACCATCAGTGCGACAACTCATGCAGAATGTTTTGTTGATAATTATGACTTCATAGGTCACATGGGGTGGCAGCCGTGTTGGAAAAACAGTAAAAATTTTGACCTCTATATCTCTGAAACCGCACCAAGGAAAAAATTGAAACTTGGCACAAGTACTCCTCATGGGGAATAAGTGTGATTGGTTTATAACGTCATAGGTGCCTTCGTTATGACGTCATAATTGCCTATGTAGAACGCTACATCTGATCAGTATCAACATTGTTGAGGGTCATCTAGGGATAAAATGTTCAAAAGCAAAAAAAAAAGATGATGTAATCGGTCATGTGATTTGACAGCCATATTGTTTTTTGGTTTTTGTAAACCTTCAAAAATCTTCTCTGAAGTGGCTGAACAGATCGAGGTGAAACTTTACAGGTTTAACCGCCTATCCATGAGGAACAAAAGGTTCACACATATGATGTAATAGGTCACATGGTTTGGCATCCATGTTGGATTTACCATAATTTTTTGATGTGGGTTCTTTTTGTTTTTTTTGCTTTTTTTATTTTTTATTTTTAATAAGGCTCACTGGGCTGTGCCTGGATGGGTTTGAGGGTAGAGGAGTAGCAGTTGAAATGTGAATCCTATCCAGGTTCCTCCAGATGACTTCATCTTTGCTTTTTACTTCCTCAGGTTCCTTCTGCTTACTCCAATGCAGGACTGTACCCATTTGGTCTTCCATTTGATTTGAATTGAATTTATTTTAATCCCATTCTAAATTCAATTGAATGATAATAAATACCTGGGTATTCATGAATAATTGATGTCACATGGTCTGGCAGCCATATTGGATTGAGCAAAAATCTTAAAATAATTCTTTCTCGTGAATTTCTTAATCAATTGACGTGAAACTTCACAATTATGATCTAGTAGTGATGGGGAATATATGTTTTAAATGTCAACCTGATCGGACCCATGGTCTGACAGCCAGAATTGTTTAACTTTTTTTGATCTGGTTTCTTTTTTTTTCTTTTTTTTTGAATAAGGCTCACTTAGCTGTGCCTCGATGGGTTTGATGGTGGAGGAGTAGCAGCTGAAATGTGAATCCTATCCAGGTTCCTCCTGATTTTTTCTTTTTGCTTGTTTGGGTTTCTTCTGATTACTCCAATGCAGGACTGTACCTATTTGGTCTTCCATTTGATTTGAATTGAATTGAATATATTTTAATCCCATTCTAAATTCAATTGAATAATTAATAATAATAATAATAATAATAATAATAATAATAATATGTCGTGGGTCAGGGTCAGGTGTCCGATCAAAGTGAGGTTACATCAAAGCATGACGTCTTGGTACCCGGTCGTCACTGCCAGTAGTTATAAAATGGCAGTTCTAATTATGTCTCTTATTAATTTACATAACACACCAGTACAAAAACGCCACACAAAAGCAGTCCTGGCAAGAGTCTGCAATCTCTGATTGCTCTTTATCTTGTTACCTCTGCCACTGAAGATGGATGGAGGTTATGTTTTCACCTCTGTTTGTTTGTCTGTTTGTGAACAGGATATCTCAAAAAGTTATGGACGGATTCAGACGAAACTTGATGGACAGGTTGGGTGTGTTACAAGGATGAATTGATTAGATTTTGGTGAAAATGTGAATCCAGATCTGGATACTAGAATTTAAAAAATATTTTAAATGATTCTTCACCATTGAGACATCGGGCCAAAAACAATATATAGCACAATATTTCAAAACGTTGTGGACAAATTATGACAAAGCTTGGTGGATGAGTTGGGTAGGTGACAGGAACAAGCGGATTCGATTTTCTTTAAGGTAAGGATGCAGATCCGGCTTATCAGTGGGATACTAAACGTAAACTATTCAGCCTGGTAGAAGTATATGCTCTACCGAGTGTCATTCCACTTTAAATAAGATGATCTTAGCCAATAATATGACTCAGTGTTAGAGAAGAGACCAATCTGGGAATGATAGGAATGGACGTGCAGTTGCATTTCCATTCCAGAACCTCAATAGCAATACATCAAATCGTCATAGCACAAAAACGTTTTTTAAAGTAGAAATTATAGGTGAAGGGGAAGGCCAATAGTCAGAAAGAATGACCTCCTGCAAATAAGGAAAGGGAATTAGAGTCAACTATAATGAATGGACTAACATCATTTGTACCCTTGAACAGGTGAGGCAGACAAATTATACCCACCCTCAAGGTTGTTAATGAGCCAGCTCAGTTTTTATAAATGATAATCTAATGTTTATTATTATTATTATTATTTCATACGCAGCCTGCGCCTGCTGGATGCATCATTTCTGTTTCCAATAAGCTGGTACTCGTTTTGCTGACATCGGAAGGATGACAGGCTAAGTCAATCCACCTGGTGTTCTTTAACGGCAGAACAGAGACTCACACTCAGGATCCTAAGATCTTAAGCCAGCCACCTTAACAGTTACACCAACACCAGGCTTATAATCTAATGGTGACTTGACAGTTATCTTGAAATTAAGTCGACTTCCTGAAACTTAGAATCCATATTCTTAATACTGCTGCCTTCTGCTCGATTGGAACCCACAAACTCTGGCTTGCCAAACCCTTTTTATGAAAACCCTCCACTGATGAAGTATCATGAAGAATGTTTTAATGATATTTATGATGTCGTAGGTCATGTAGTGTGGCAGCCATATTGGAAAAAAGGAAAAACTTTGGACCTGTGTATCTCCGAAACCACGCCATGGAATAAAAATTGAAACTTGGCACATATGGGAAACAAGTGTGATATTTTTGATGATGTCATCGGTGGCTTCTTTATGACATGATAATTGCATTCGTCAAATGCTTTATCCGATAAGTATGAAAATTTTTGAAGGTCATCTAGGGCTAAATTGGTTGAGGGGAAAAAAATTGATGATGTCATCGATCACGTGGTTTGACAGCCATATTGTTTTTAACATAAAAACCTTTAAAAACCTTCTTTTCCGAAATGGTCAAACAGATTGAGGTGAAACTTTACAATTATGATCACCGATCCAAGAGGAACAAAAAGTTCTCCACCTATGACATTGTTACGGTTTTGAAAAAAACTTACCGCATGGGGAGAGCAGACATGGACATGTAGGTAACCTGAGGTAAGGATTAGTTATTTCATTAGTCTTTATGTAGATAGTTCTTGGTCCCTGTCGAGGGGTTGTTTGGTGATCATGTGTTGGCTCGGTTATATTTCCCCGTTGTAATATCTCCCCCTCCCCCTCTGTTCCTTTCAATCTTTCCTTCTTCACACCATCGTTCTGTTCAATCCCTCTACTTTCAATCATTCATCCTTTTCCCCATCGGTCTGTTACCCCACCTCCCCACACTCCTCTGCTCCTTTCGACAATCCCTCCATCAACCCATTGCTCTTACCTTCAACCCCGCAGCCGTTCAGTCACCCCTTGGTCCGGTGGAGTCCCTCTCCATTTTCACTCCATTCTTACATGCATGTTCATGACACAGCACATGATGCTCGGTGTCCGTGGCCTGTGGGATGGCGCTTCTCACATGTGAAACAGTACATACAGTGCAAGACTGTACGGATGAACGCTTGCACTCAAGGGAGGGCACGGGCTTCTGTTGCTGCCTTGTGTGCGTGAGGGGAGGGACAGGGGTTGTGCCTCAGAGTGACGTGGCATTTTCCACAAGCGACGTCGTGGATCCGCCCCTATCGACGGTGAACCAATGAGGGACAGGCCCGCATGCAGAGCCGGATGAACCATTAGGCAGACAAGGCATGTGCCTTAGGGCCAGCCAAAAATTCGGGCCACAAAAATTTAGGCAACGTGTTTTATAGATAGCTTCCTCCCCCTGGTCTAATGGGTGAATAAGTGTAAATGCGCTGCGATTTGTTATTGGAATACCCCATCTCCCGCAACAACAACAACAACAACAACGCTATCTTCACGTCCATCCTGACGTCATGATGCTCGCGGCATTCTTCGTGCGCACGTCAGCCAGCAGGCGCGCGCGTGGGCGGAGTCTAGCGTCGGCACGGCGTGCCTCCTTAGCCAATCGGCAGGGAGCGGGCGTCCTCCCCGCCCCGCCTCAGACTCGATACGGTCGCCATTAGACACGCGGTCGGAGGTGAGTTAAACACTGTATAGTGTTTAATGTGGTTTGTATTTTATAATAAAAGGTTTTAAAACTTGTACATCTGATGTTCTATTTGCGATTCAATCCATCGTTATGTCAGGACGCAAAGGTGGCTGGGAGCGAGCTTAGGAGTTGCAGAAAAAGAAGCATAAGGAGGATCAACTACTCAAGAAGACTCATAAATGGACATCGTTTTTCCATGTGGTGGAGAAAGATGCTGGTATTGGTGGTGATGATGATGTAGATTCAACTAAGGACTCCCCTTCAACATCTCCCGCAGTTGATCCTGTCGAAGACAGGCCGGTCGACGATGGTGACACTATAGTGTAGTAGATAGTAGAAAAATCGTGCAAATTATGATACAAGCATCAAATTTGGCATTTCTGTTCTACAGGGCTTTCTGATCAATCTGCCCAGATTGGCCATTTGAAAAAAAAAATTTTTTTTGAAGTAACAGCTGCTGAAATTCTTGAAGCGCAAGTGAACATCCCACACAGAGAACCAAGGGGAGATGCAGTCATCATTGATGGCTCAGCACTTATCAATGCCCTACCCTCCACGCACTTCAAAGATATTTGATGACTATGCTAAAGAAGACATCATCCCAAAGGTGGAATCCTATGGTGCCAGGTACGAGAGGGTGGACGTAGTGTTTGATGTGTACAAGAAGTCAAGTCTGAAGTCCGAGGCAAGGCCGAAAAGGGGGCAAGGAATCAGAAGAAGAGTGACAGGAACCAGTAAGAACCCAAGTAACTGCAGAAGCTTCTTTCGAGATGACAGCAACAAGACTGAGCTGTTTCACTTCCTTGCGGAAAAGATGTGTGAAGCACAGACGACAAGCACAGTCATTGTCACAAAAGGAGAAGATGCCATTAGCAACACAAGGAAGTCACTGGATGCTGTGTCTCCATGTTGTCATGAAGAAGCTGACACTCGAATATTTGTACACGCCAGGGATGCAACGACGGATGGTAGCAAGTCCATTATCATTAAGGCTAATGACACGGACGTACTAGTCATAGCAATATCTGTACTGCCATCCTTACAGGAACTAGGTCTTGAGAACATGTGGATTGCCTTTGCCAAGGAGCCAAGGCACGATGGATTCAGTCCATGAGGTAGTTTCTGCAATAGGGCCTGAGAAAGCTAGAGGGATCCATACTTCCATGCATTCACTGGATGTGACGTCGTGTCTGCCTTCCGCGGTAAAGGAAGAAAACTGCATGGCAGACTTGGAACGTCTTTGATGATGTTTCTGAAACATTCACCAATCTCAGCCAGCATCCAACATTGATTCGTGATCTTGACTTTTTTGAAGTTTTTTTTTTTTTTTTTCAAATTTTTCAAAATTTGGATT
This sequence comes from Eptatretus atami, assembly GCA_035128595.1. Classification (NCBI taxonomy): domain Eukaryota; kingdom Metazoa; phylum Chordata; class Myxini; order Myxiniformes; family Myxinidae; genus Eptatretus; species Eptatretus atami. Next base: position 42,420,814 of record CM068956.1, on the reverse strand, counting down.
TTCAATGGCCAATCAGGCAGATTTGATTAGAATCCCCTGGAGAACAAATGTGCCAAATTTGATGCTTGTATCATTTGCACGATTCCTCTCAAAAATTGCTGTTATCTGCCCCACTACTAGGGCGAAGGTGCTTCAGTATCGACTCCACTGATTCCCAACGATGTCGGGTTGTTTGGTAACATCACAGACAAACTGCGCCATGTGTGCATCAGCTTGGGCACTGACCATTTTCGAACTTGGATGACAGTTATCCAGAAACGAAGCGCGAATACTCTGGGGTGAATCGCTTTCTTAATGCCAGTGCCTTCAAACGGGTTTTGCAAATGGGGAGGTAGCTGATCATGATTGGTTGGTTTATTCTCCTGCCAAAGCTTGCGTTTTCTGTTTTCCATGCACTCTGTTTTCCTCTGACAGAGGTGCACAGCTTTCTGGCTCGGGATTTACTGATTGGAAGAATACGGCTCAGTACTTGAAGGCCCATGAAATCAGCCCAAAGCACATAGAATCAGTTCTAACATTTTGTCAGCGGAGTGCTGATGCCGGTCGAGTTGATAAGCAATTGCATCAAAACATGCTGGAGCAGCGCAGCTATTGGAAAAATGTGTTGACACGTTGTGTTGCCACAATTACTTTTCTTTGCGAGAGGGGTCAGTCGTTTCGAGGCAGTAACGAAATTGTTGGCTCCAGCAGCAATGGTAATTACTTGGGCATTTTGGAGTTGATTGGCCAGTTTGATCCGTTTTTGTCCCAGCACATCCATTACCATGCCAATCGGGGTCGCGGTCACACGTCTTATTTGTCAGCAATCTGCGAATAATTAATTGCTATGATGGGCAAGCAAGTACTTGGTCGCATCAAGGATGAGATTTCGAAGTCGCGGTATTTCTCCGTTTCAGTGGACTCCACACCAGACATTGCCCATACGGACCAGCTCACTATATCCTCCGCTACGTCAACATGACAGATCACAAGCCTGTCGAGCGTTTCCTCACGTTCATTAGTATCTCGAGTCATACAGGTCAGAATTTTGCTGATACTCTTCTCCAATACTTGAAGGACCATGACATCGACTTTAACTATTGCCACGGTCAGATGTATGACATGCTAATAATATGTCGGGCAAGTACAATGGTATGCAGCAAATTTTGAAGAACAAGAACAGTTTGGTTGATTACATTCCCTGTGTAGGTCACTCTTTGAACCTAGTTGGTCAATCCGCGGTGGAGTGTTGCATTGAAGCGGTTCATTTTTTGGTTTTTGCAGCGCCTGTATGCGTTCTTTGTGGCATCCACGCACCGTTGGGGTGTCCTGCAGACCCATGTGGAACAGCAACCTGGGTGCCTTGTTCCGAAACACCCATCCGATACCCGGTGGGTCTGCCCGAGCTGATGCCACTGAAGCTCTGTTCCACGGTTACCGCCAGTTCCAGAGTGCTCTCGAAGAGATCTCTGCAGATGAAACAGAACAGGGAGACACGAAATGAGGCGGATTCTTTGGCAGAAAAGATGGGCACCATAGAAGTTGCCCTGATGTGTGAACTTTGGAATGATATTTTGCAGCGCTTCAACTGCTGCAGCAAGTTGTTGCAAAGTCCACCATAGAATTAACACCGGCTATTTGTCTGCTGAAGAGTTTAAATGAGTTTTTAGATGCGCGCAGAGAAAATTTTGATTTTATGAGCAACAAGCATGTGATCGCTGCGGCAACAGTACTTACAAATCCGAAAGTCGAGAGATGCCCAAGTGTAAAAAGCGTGACAATGATGGAAATACTACTGATGCCACAGAAGGGATGACGGGCCAACAAAAATTCAAAGTTAATACATTTTATGTCATCATTGACCAACTGCGAAGTGCATTGCAGAAACGCATAGAGGCGTATTCTGTAGTGCTGCAGCGGTTTGGCGTTCTGACAGAGTTTGACTCTGACCGACGAGGATATCAACACTGCTATTACAGGGCTTGTCAGTGTGTATCACAAGGATCTGAATACTGATTTTGCGTCAGAGTTCCGTCAGTTCATTTGCTGGTATAAAAACAAACTGCCCTCAAGTTCCCCCTCAACAGGGTGTGCACAGCATATGTTTGCGCTGCTGCACACCACGGGTTAATGCAGCCTTTCCAAATACTGAAGTGGCTCTCCGAATATACTTAGCACTGATGGCCACCAATTGTTCAGGAGAACGCTCATTTTCGCAGCTAAAGAGAATCAAAGATGTGAAGCATTCTACCATGCATCAACAGCATCTTGTGCGTTGGCCCTTTTGTGCATTGAAAGTGATTTGCTCCGAGAACTGAGACTTCAGTTCCGTAATTGAAGAGTTTGCAGTTGTAAAAGCGTGCAAGGTTGCAATCTAAGGTCTAGTAAACTGTAAAGCAAAGTGCCAAATCTGTACGTTTTTTGTCATGCATATATTCATACCTGCAAATTGTATAGAGGGATTAAATAAACTATTTTCTTTTCACATTAAATATTTGTCTTTTTTGTATTAAATATTTTGTTCTTGAATCAGTTCATCTTTGTCTGGGGTCCATTTCCATGAGCCCGAGATCTAATTTAAAATTTTCAGGCCATTCTCTAAAATTTCAAAATGTGCCTTAGGGCCAGCCGAGGCTTAATCTGGCACTGCCCGCATGAGCTGGGGCAAAAACAGCTCATGAGCATAAGGCTCAAAGACAGGAAAGGCTCGTGAGAGAAGGAAAAGAGCTCACGAGAGGAAGAAAACGAGATAAGCAGAAGGCTCACATATGCGGAAGGCTGATTGATGGAGAAAGCTCATGAGAGAATGGAAAAAGCGTGTGAGGGTGAAGAAGGAAAGGTTCCACGAGGCAGTTTGTGGTGTCAAGCTTCTGTGTAAATAGAATACTCCTTCCACAAGCGTCGTGCTGCGGGCTTGATCCTGTCAGCCATGAAGGACGAGGAGGGTGAATGCAGCACTTCATCAAAAGTGGCCTGAGGAGGAAGAAGTTGAGGCAAATGAGGGCGAGTCACATATCTAGCTCGCATATCTGAGATGCCGGAGAGCATTCACCCACTGGGTTTGGGGACATCAGGGATTGGGCTGCATGTCCCATCGCCACTGCCCATATTCCCCACCATTTTCCTCCATTCTCGGGTATATTTTAGCTGTGTGAGGTGAGGGAGAAAAGAAGAGACTGCTTTTCTTTTCACCATACTTTTCTTATATTTTCAAGTTCTTCTTGTTGTGTTCTTCTCCGCCCCCCCCCCGAATGAATGATGGCCACATCTTTTGTGTAACTAAGACTGAATAAGAAGAATATATGTTATGGTTAAATCTGCTCTGATATGCCTGTTGCTTTCTTGCTTGTAAATCCATCCATCCATCGGGACCATACTCTGTGCAGAGCGTTGGTGCTGCCGAAGCAGTCTCCTTGGCTATTGGGTACAATCCTAGATGGGACACCACTCCAACATAGGATACCAGCAAGCTGGCACTCATTTTGCCAACCTCGGAAGGATGACAGGCCGAGTTAACCCCACCTGGTATAAATTCAACAGCTGAGCGGAATTTGAACTCAGGACCCGAGGATCCCAAGCCCACCACCCTAACCATTAAGCCAACACCAAGCATGCTTGTAAATGCTTACTTTTAAATGATTGCTTGCATGTGTGTGTATTTGTGTGTGTGTGTGTGTGTGTGTGTTTGTGTGTGTGTGTGTGTTTGTGTGTGTGTGCGTGTGTGTGTGTAATAAATAATTGTTTGTTGTCGTTTCCAATCTGTCTTGGTTGTCTTTTCTTTTATTGGCCCAACAGTGCACAAGTGTTGTTGGATGGGAAGTTGTACCCCACCTGATTTGCTTTATTAGCCAGCACACACTCACTGTACCGCTCGGCAGTAGTCCGAGTGTGTGCTGAGGGCATGAGACCCAATTGACTTGGCCGTCCACAGGTAAGGTATCATGGGAGGTAGTGTAACCCTACCAGGATTGGCAGTGCCGATCGGCGTTCGTGGTTGCTTGGAAACCTTTCTGTGTGCGGAGTTATCTGTGCCTGGCAGCCTCAGAACTGGGCGTTCAGGAGGGACCTGAGTGCTTCCCCTCATGGCGAGCCCTAAACCCCGGATCTGTACCAACATCATGGGTCACATGGTCTGGCAGACATATTGGATTGAATGAAAGTCTTTAATAAAAACATTTCTGTTGAACGACTTCATCAATTGATTTGAAAAATCACAATTATGATGTCGGAGTCATGGGGAATATACGTTTTAATTTTCAACCTGATCGGAAGCATGGTCTGGCAGCAGGAATTATTTAATATTTTGAATCTGGGTTCAGGGATTTAAATCAAACTTGGTACAAGTATGTATGATGATGTAATATGTGGGTGGAGGCATATCTGGCAATGTCGCGACGTCAAAGAGTGCCCTTCTAGTTTTTTGGAGGTTTTCTTGCTCCAATGAAGGGGAAACACCTGAAAAGTCAGCATTTCCTTCCTTCCCAGGGCAATTAGCATCACTCAAGAAACATTCTCTTGATTTCAACCTTTGTTATACTTGTCCGTCAATGCAAATGGAAACTAGCCTTCACAAGCAAGACCTTATAGTTCTTTATTCTGAATCACTATGAAAATAAATTATACAAGGAAGATAGGATAAACAGAATAAGAACAATTAAATGACAGGATATTCAGTAGGAAAGATTGGTAGGGATTGCGATGACATAGCGTATGTCATTCAAAATAATTTTTAATCATTTTCCCCATAAAATGTCTTATTAATAAACAAGTGTTACATATTTTATCAAGCAAGTATGTAAAACCTATGACTAAACAAGCAATATGTACCACCTTTTATAAAGACAAGCACACACAATATGGAAAAAAAATCCTTTGAATGAATCAGTGCTACATTATATTGTATAACATTTAAATCTACAAAAGCCTAGAATGTTTTACTCATATTGGATATTGCTGGATCTTCAAAAGGAATTCAAAATGTTCAAAGAACAAGATACTCAGTCCAAAAAGTCCAAGAAACAATGAATTATATTTCTCACTATATCTACTGTACATGAGTACGACGACATTTTCATGGCACCAAATATTCCCACCTTCTTGTGAGGTCGGCTGAAGTACATTTTGGACCCAAGTACACTGCATGGCCAAAAGTATGCGGACACCCGTTCTAATTAGTGGATTCGGCAATTTCAGCCACACCCATTGCTGACAGGTGTATAAAAAAGCACACAGCCATGCAATCTCCATAGACAAACATTGGCAGTAGAATGGGCCATACTGAAGAGCTCAAGTGACTTTCAACGTGGCACCGTCATAGGATGCCACCTTTCCAACAAGTCAGTTCGTCAAATTTCTGTCTTGTTAGAGCTGCCCCGGTCAACTGTAAGTGCTGTTATTGTGAAGTGGAAACGTCTAGGAGCAACAAAAGCTCAGCCATGAAGTGGTAGGCCACACAAGCTCACAGAATGGGACCGCCGAGTGCTGAAGTGCGTAGCGTGGAAAAATCGTCCGTCGTCGGTTACAACACTCACTACCGAGTTCCAAACTGATTCTGGAAGCAACGACAGCACAAACACTGTTCATCGAGAGCTTCATGAAATGCATTTCCATGGCCGAGCAGCCGCACACAAGCCTGAGATCACAATGCACAATGCCAAGTCTCGGCTGGAGTGGTGTAAAGCTCACTGTCATTGGACTCTGGAGCAGTGGAAACACGTTCTCTGGAGTGTTGAATCACGCTTCACCATCTGGCAGTCCGACGGCTGAATCTGGGTTTGGTGGATACCAGGAGAACGCTACCTGCCCGAAAGCATAGTGCCAACTGTAAAGTTTGGTGGAGGAGAAATAATGGTCTGGGGCTGTTTTTATGGTTCGGGCTAGACCCTTAGTTCCAGTGAAGGGAAATCATCACGCTACAGCATACAATGACATTCTAGACGATTCTGTGCTTCCA
>CM068956.1:42392188-42408862 GCA_035128595.1 Eptatretus atami | reverse complement strand
TGGTGTAAATTTAAGGGAAAAACTAATCTCAGTATTAATCTCCTAGCCACTGTAGTCTGTATGCAATGAATAATTTGATAAGATTCATACTATCAACCATTGTGTCATTAATTTATGTGAAGATTCATGCATGTCCCCTCTAGATTTTCAATTCACAAACAAACATGATGAGCATGGCATATGCAAATTACATGCACATTGCAAAGAAAAAATGTTTACTAAATTTGACTTTCCAGAAATGTTTGTGACCTGTTCTGCCTTCGTGAACAAAAAGTGGCGACCCATATGCAAGTACTATAATTGGATTGCTCATGCTTATCATCATCAGAAGTCATAATCCACATTACAATGTTTTGATGATTAAGCGAATGTTCCTCCAGTTTTGAGATTTTATCTATGATTGGAAAACATCGCATAATGATGACAAAACAGAAGAAAATGTCCATCTATAAAAAGGAACATTTATAGGTGCAAGCAACAGATAAAACTATGCAAAACACTTTGAGACATGTTTGTAGAATATGTATATATATATATATAATTATATGATATATATATATATATATATATATTATTGATGGCAAAAAGGTTAGTTTTCAAGAAACTTTGATCATCAGGACATGTACATATATTAAGTAAATCTAAACATTTCATGTAATCCGCCTTGGTGCTGAAGAACTAACGTGAAGAATTCCAACTCTCCAATTGTAAATAATCAGCGCACAATATACTCACCTGTGGAAACTGAAATTGAATTGATCTTGCCACTGCTTAAAATATATAATGGAGATATTATATACAAATTAATGAAAAAAAAAGTGTTGTGTAAATAATTTCAGCTTTGGTGTGTGATAGATTTATGCATCAATGATTGAACGAAGAATGACTGATAATTAGTTTGCTGATGGATGATATTATGATACACTGTGTTTGATTTCGGTTTGTCAATTCAGTGCATGTCTTCCTGACTTGTATGTTCAGCTTTTGTACCGATGAATGAGGTCTGTAGATCAACAATTAGTGGCATTACTATTTACAATTACTGTTTTTGCATACTACTTTATTGATCATCTTCTCCTGTACATAATCTCCCGGGATGGGAGAAAGTAACTGACATTGTGCAGTGATAGGAAGTCATGGACATTATTCTTTACAGATGATGTACAGTACAGTGATAGGAAGTCTGAAACATTCTTCTTTACGGATGGTGTTCAGTGGTAGCAAGCTGTAAACAACTGTAATCAGGCAAGCTTTCCTCATTACATCATCCATTGAAAGTGTGCAAAAAGACTGTTGCACTGGACTGTACTGTCAACGTTTCAAAAAAGATAAACTCCATCAACTTTTCAAAAAGGAAGAAAAAAGATATTAACTCAACATGATGATAACTCGAATGAGCTCTGTTGTTAACAACGTGCAACATGTGAACAGTTATAAGATATGACAATCACTGTTGGTTTTTAACTTCATTTTATAAGTATCACTCTTTAACATTTGTCTTTGACTTAGAATCATCAACTCCATCTCTAAGAGTTGTCCACCAATCCATGAGAATGAAAGCAGTTGTTTTATTTTTTCCAACTTTTGACTTTTTACATTAAAAATTACTTCATCATCATCACACCATTTTAAAGCCTTTTTCCCTGAGCAGGGGTAAGTTTTTTGCAGGCTCCAATCATGGTACCCTTTCTTGTGGCAATGTTTTTACCGCCGGATGCCCTTCCTGACGCCAACCCTTAAGTCGCCTTCGACCCTGCAGGGATAATTACCAGTATACTGGTGCTCATTTCGCCAACCTTCGGAAGGATGACAGGCTGAGTCAACCCCCTGATACTAACTCAGCGGCCAGCGGGGCTCAAACTCAGGACCCTGATTATCCCGAGCCACCGCTTTAACCACTAAGCCACACCAGGCTCATTAAAAATTACTACACCAGTAAACTGTCAAATAAAGAGCTCACTCTGATCACTTATTTATTTTATTACTTGATTTATTTAGCTGCTTGCAAAATGCAAGCACAATCCACTTCATCAAATAAAAGAAGCTTATACAGTATTTATTACGTTTCTACCATGTTAAAGTATGCGCCCCAGTATCTGCTTGCATTCTGAAAGCATTCCCACTAGTCCATCCATCCATTGGGACTATACTCTGTGCAGAGTTTGATGCTGCCAAAGCAGTCTTCGGGCTATTGGGCACAATCCTGGATGGGTCGCCACTCCAACACAGGATACGAGAGACAGAGAATAGAGAGAGAGAGAGAGAGAGAGAGAGAGAGAGGAGAGAGAGAGAGAGAGAGAGAGAGAGAGAAGAGAGAGAGAGGAATTGGGACCATACTCTGTGCACAGCGTTGGTGTGCTTCAGCAGTCTCCTTGGCTATTGGACACAATCCTGGACGGGTCGCCACTCCAACACAGGATACCAGCAAGCTGGCACTCATTTTGCTGACCTTGGAAGGATGAAAGGCAGAGTCAATCCCACCTTGTATTTAATTCAACAGCCAAGCAGGATTTGAACTCAGGACCCACACAGGACTCATGGATCCCAAGCCCACCACTCTAGCCTTTAAGCCAACACCAGGCATATGCCCACTACTATAAGTATGTTTACACCAAAAATAGCTGGCAGAATAACCTAGAGGAATGCACACTTGTGTCTGAGCTGTTTTGACTGGGTTAGAATCTTGACCCAGCTATAAACTATGGTAGCACCCTGGTGTTTCACATGCAGGGCGATGTATCAATGTTTTTGCCGTCATTTGGAAAGACATTAAGCTGGAGGTCCTCCACCAGCAATGATAATTGCTGCATCATAAATATCCCATGGTGTCTTCAATGAAGAATGGGTAACCTGAACAAAATGCAATTTTCTGGCTAAACTGCAGGCACCAATTGGTTTGGTCTTTTCTGCTATTCCCTGACACCGTGACCATATGAGTCCATTGCTTGCTCTCTTAGAGTGTGGTTAGTGTGCAGGCTGCATCTCCTACACCTGTAAACAAATTCGTTGGCTGAGGCATCCACATGCCACGTGTGTAAGACCATTTTCAGCTACAAAGGGCAACTATTGTTATTGTTATTATTACCTCTGCCAACAAAGGTGAAGGAGGTTATGTTTTCACCCCTTTCTGTCTGTCTGTTTGTTTGTTTGTTTGTTTGTTTGTTTGAGTGTGTGCATGATATCTCCAAAAGTTATGGATGGATCCGGATGAAATTTGTGGACATGTTCGGTGTGGGACAACGACGAACTGATTAGATTTTGGTGAAGATCCGGATCCGGATCTGGCTACGAGAATTTTTAAGTGATTCTTCACTATTGAGAAACAGGGCCAAAAACGCTATATAGCACGATATCTCAAAAAGTTGTGGACGGATTCGCATGAAACTTGGTGGACACGTTGGGTGCTTAACAAGGCCGAATTGATTCGATTTTGGTGAGAATCCGAATCTGGATTCGGATACGAGAATTATTAAATTTTTTAAGTGATTATTCACCATTGAGAGATCGAGCCAAAAATGATATAGTACTGTACAGCATGATATTTCAAACATGTATTGGGCCCGATATGTTCTCGTGGATCAGGCATTAGTGGTGGAGGTATGCGCTCTACCGAGTGCCTTCTAGATATTATTATTATTGTATTGTTTCTTTAATTTTGTTATCATTTGCTGTTTCAGTGCTGAGTGTCTGTACAAATAAAATAAAAAACAATTGAGAAACAATTTATTTAATTTCACTTCACTTCACAAAAGCAAGTAAATTGAAGACTCTTCCACCAATATACTGAAAAATTAGACAAAGTTGAATTAAGATCTATGTCATTGGAATTATACTGAAACGAACACTTTATTCTGGCAATGAAACATTGATTTTGCTGCCTTTACAAGTACATCCGTAAAATCCCTTTTAACAAGAACACTAATAGGTTGGTTTGCTTGGCATTCCCAACTGAGCACAGAGTTCAATATGCCGTGTCCCCAGGTTCAAATGAAGAGTCACAGGAATGATTCGAGCCAAGTTATTGTGAGATACCACCTTCAGTATTGTGTTGATTTGTGCATAGTTTACCAATGTCTTTGTAATCATGCAAGACTTCGGTGGTCTCCAAACATCATTATCCTGCAAGTAAAACATGTACAAGCTCCACATCCACACCTGCCTTAGAGAATTCCAAAGATAAGAAAAAGAAAATCAGCAAATAAGAGCACAAGGATGCAAATGAATGACAACCCTAACAAACAGCCAAACCATGTTAAGATAAAAACAATGCAGCACAATAACACTGCTTCGTAGCAGCCTGTTTATCAGTTCCATCTGAGTGTTAAATTCATGTTACTGTGGCTCCAGGTTTCAATTTCATACACTGTGTTAATTTGTCCATTGTTTCTTCATGTCTATATCTTTTTTGTATAACATGTATAAATGATTCCATGAGCATGATACACTGGATATATAAACAACATACTGAGCAGATTTGTATAGACCGTTATTTATATTACAATCATTTATTCAAAAAAAAGTGAAATTTTGAAACTGCTTCTGAGCCTTTGAATTCATGCCCTTGATGAATGTGCAAGGCCGTGTGAAAGCAGCCATTGTTTATACCAAACTCCTCTTTGCACGTCTATGGCTCAGCCACTGTTCCCGTTCCTGCCCTGGATGTAGCTCCTGTTTGCTAATCGCGCTACACATTCTCCAGAGCTGCGTTTGTTGAATTTCGTCTCTCTCTGACTGTCAGATATAGCTCGTGAGAAACACAAAACAACCTAATGTTCTTTTTAATCGCAACAAACGTGAAGTCTGCTTGTGTCATCTTAATCCTTACATCGCTTGCAAGAATACCAAGACGAATCATAAATAAATTTGGGAGGAAATTGTGGGTGAGATAATCCAACATGCAAGAAGAGTTTTTAGTTTGGTGAAACAAACTTCCTCAAAATTAGAGAAGCACGGAGCAGAAAACGCGCAAGCACACAACCGAATCAAACTTTCATGAAAACTCATATTAAGTTACATTAAAGAGCTCAGAAAGTCGAGCACTTCAGCCACAAGAACGGTCTTCATCAGGGATTACATCGACCATGTGTGCTTGATCTTGAAAATCATCCTGGAGGAAAAGAGTGATGCACGCCCAAAAAAAGACCACAAGACTGATAACCATTCTCATCATCAGGCAATGACGACCACTAAATTAAAGCACAACACTGATCAAACTCATCATTATTGAAAAAGTTTTGATTTGGTTGTGATTGCAAATTATCAACACTGTGTTTACAACAATGTTTATGAATAATGACGTAGATAACAAGGCAATACGGATCTTTCAAAATGATGTCCGAATGATAACGAGGCCTTTCACGCAAGCACTCACTGTCTGTGTGTTTGCAGTGACTCGCTTTTGCTCGTGTGGGCACTTTTAACCCGCCGTTGCTGGCACAAAATCATGGAAGTGATCTGAGCCTGGTGTTGGCTTCACGGTTAAGGTGGATCTTAGGGTCTTGAGGTCAAGCCCCTGTTCCTGTTGAATTAACACCAAGTGGGTTGAATTAGCCTGTCAACTTCCAAGGTCGGGAAAATGAGTACCTGCTTACTGGTAACAGGGGGCACTGCATCAGCAGCATTGCCATGCCCCAGAAATGATGCAGCCAAGCAGCCACAAATTGCACACGACAAAAAAAAATGTAAGTGAAATAGTCCTTTTTAACGCAATTTTCAGCATTTAAACAAAGGAGTGACAATTTCAAAATGGTTAACAGTAATTGTTGTATTACTGAATGCCAATCCATCCATCCATTGGAAGCATACTCTGTGCAGAGCATTGATGCTGCCTAAACAGTCTCCTTGGCTATTGGACACAATCCTGGACGGGTCGCCACTCCAACACAGGATACCAGCAAGCTGGCACTCATTTTGCCAACCACAGAAGGATGACAGGCAGAGTCAACTCCACCTGGTATTAATTCAACAGAAGACTGGGATTTGAACTCAGGATCCTCGGATGCCAAGCCCACCACCCTAACCATAAAGCCACCACCAAGCACAATGCCATTCAACCTCACGAAAATCGAAGAAATGCGAGAAATATCTGTGGATAAGAGGTGTCGAGTTCCATTCCTTTCCTGTTAACATAAGCGAGTAGCGGAACATGATTAATAGTAAAGTAATCATTTTAAAAGTTGATTTTAAACTTACCCTGTGCGTTCACAAGCCTCAGATATGTTATTCAAATCAGTGTTAAGAAGCACCCAAACCAGACACAGTGTCTCCCTCCAACCCTTTTTTGTGCAGATGCATGTCCCAGCTTTCTCTCCAGTACTTTTCCAAGTATTTTCAGCTTCTGTAGGAAGCTTTGTGAGCCATTTTGGGTACCAATCCTTATCACGCATGCACGATAGAATGCCCCGAAGATCGTTGTTTCTCAGGGTTTTTGTGCATGCGTGCCGAGCACGCATTTGTGCATTGATGTGTTGTTTCTTCCTTTTAAATTGCAGCAACCAAATCATCCAAAAGGTTAACCATCATGGATAAACCACACCTTTTGAGGCATAAAATACACTTCTTTGTGCAAGCCTTCAAATAGTTCCCTGAATTAATGTCTTTGCTCAATGTACGCACTAACCGAATGTGCTTTGAACAGCACTGTGTGGATCTGTGCGGAGTAGTGGCGGATGTCCATGTCACGGTAAAGTATTTGTTCTATCAAGGAAAAACTTTCAAGCAGAAGTTTAGCATAAGAGAATATAATTCGACAATTTGGACTAACTCTACCATACAAGGAAAATAATTATTTGTTTTAATTTTGGTATCTGCTTCGCTACACAACAAACAATATATGTTATACGAGTTCCCTTTCCAGGAATTTCAATGCAAGAGGAGGCCATTTGGCCCATCAAAGCCTGAGCTATTATTACCGATCTGTGGTTGTTTGTTTGTGCTCTATGCTTTGTAAATGCTGAGCATCAAGCAGGAAGCAGCACATACCATTTTTAAAGTCCTTGGTTGTGACTTGGCTGGAGTTTAAAATGCTGACATCACAGACTCAGAGCGGACACTTTAACCATTACACCACCGAGTCTGGTTTTAATAGTATAATTAATCAAAATGTTAAGCAATAGAAACAATAGAAATGTTAATAATCATTCGTACACTGGTGTATGTGGCATCCCATTGTCGGAACTCGTGCAAAGCAAAAAAAACCTCAGAGAACTTGACGATAACCCGACTTTCTGGTTTTGATCGTATATTTATGGCATCCAGTGGATTAAACCTGTTTACTCTACGCAGCAATAACTAACAAAAAGTCAGTTGTAGACAAAATCTTGTATACATTATTGGCAGACAGACAAAAGTCAAAACAGTATCACAAACATAATGAGTAAATTTTGGAACTTCGTGACATTGCAGCAGCATTGTGATAATTTTAAATTTATTTCATGTTCTCGGCTTTGAACTATCAGTGGCCTTATATAATAGCCTGCTGTTTGTCACTGTCTGCTGTTTTAGTTACTCCTCCCAAAGGAGTTTTTGATCCATTTAGGGATGAATAGCATCAATGTTTGTTTTTGTAACATACAGAGTTCAAGGGTTCATTAAGGGGACTGAATATGACAGAGGAAGGAATGCTGACAAGATGACAGCAGAGAAGTGGGGAACACACATAGAGGGGACACACAAACATGCGCATCACCATGAGCGATGACATGAGAACAGACTTATGGATGGGATTGACACGGGGGGGGGAGAAACACATAGGTAGGGATAGGAGATGAGATGAGGTGGTGATGAGCTGCAATCATAAAAGTATGAAGGGAAAAGCATGAAAGGACTGACTCCGGGAGCATTTCTATAAACAGGATGAGATTAGACCACAGTGTAATGTGCTACAAGTGTGGACACATACATAATACATACCTACAAACATACAGTGGTAGCCTGCAAAAGTATTCACCCCCCCCCACGCCCGACTGCCCCAGATACAGTGTCTCCCTCCAACTCTTTTATTGTGCAAATGCATAACCCAGCTTTCTCTCAAGTACTTTTCCCAAGTATTTTCAGCTTCTGTTAGAAGCTTTGTGAGCCATTTTGGGTACCAATCCTTAATCAAATCAAATCAAATCAAGGCTAACAATCACGAATAACCACACCTTTTGAAGAGTAAAATACACTTCTTTGTGCAAGCCTTCACAAAGTTCCTTGAATTAATGTCTTTGCTCAATGTACGCACCAACCGAACGTGTCTTTGCTCAATGTACACACTAACCCCCTCCAAAGTCTCAACATTTTTATGCTACCCAAGGTTATTTCATGATGCTTTCAAATTAAACAATATATAGAATCTTCACAAGCTACTCCAAAGTCATAAAGCTAAAAAATGCAGATAAAATGTGAATACCTATGATTGACAGAGACAATCACATGATTCTCAGTTGCATACGAGTATTCAAACTCTTTGCGTAATTAAGCCTAAATCACTTCAGGAGCCAATTATTTGTTTTAAAGGTTACAAAATAAGTGTAATAGGTTTCACCTGTATGTAATCAGTGGTGTGACTTAAAAATTAATCTCCCCCACTTATCGAAGGAATGTGAAGGTGCAACTTACTTGGTCAACCAACAAGGCAAATATAAAGACCAAGGAGCTTTCCAAAGAAGTCAGACATAAAGTGGTGGAGAAGCTCCATTCAGGAGAGGGTTATAAGAAGATTTCAAAGTCACTCATTCTCCCTTTGAGTATGGTGAAATTCATCATTAAGAAGTGGAAGATATATAATACCACCCAGACTCTACCCAGATCAGGTTTTGCCCATCCAAACTCAGCAGCCACAGACAAGCAGGAAACTGGTTTGTATGTCACAGTAAATCCAGCAATGACTTTGAACGATCTACAAAGCTCTATGTCTGAGATGAGGGTCAGTGTTCATCAATCAGCAATATCCGGTTCCCTTCACAAAGTTGGCCTCTATGGATAGGTGGCACAAACAAAGCCATTACTGAAAAAGACGCATCTAAAAACTCAAATTGAGTAACTTTTTGGTTTCAATTCAAGCGCTACATCTGGTACGAGCCGAATACTGCACATCACCCAGTCAACGCAAACTCAACTGTCAAGCATGGTGGTGGCAGCATCATGCTATGGTGCTGCTTTTCATCAGCAGGGACTGGCAGGCTTGTGAGGATAGAAGGGACAATGGACAGTGCAAAGTAGAGGAGAATCCTTGATGAAAACCTGCTTGAGTCAGCCATGAATCTGAAACTGGGCAGGAGATTCACATTTCAGCAAGACAATGATCTGAAGCACAAAGCTAAAACTACGCTGGAGTAGCTGAATAAGAAAAAAAATAGATGATATTGAGTGGCCCAATCAAATTCCTGACTTCAACGCAATTTAACATTTATTGTGAGACTTAAAGATTACAGTCCATCGACGATCCCCATCAAACTTGGCAGAACAAGAGCAATTTCAACATGAAGAATGAACAAAGAGTTCACCATCTCATTGTACAAAGCTGGTGGAGACCTGCACAAAAAGATTGATAGCAGTCATTCCTGCAAAAGTTGCTTCCACCAAGTACTGATCTGAGGGGCTGAATACTTTTGCAACCAATGAATTTTGATTTGTACATGGTTTTTTTTTTGCAGGTATTCCTGACAAGGAACCTCTTTTAACTATAAGATTGTTTAGTTTGATCTCTTCAGTTATGAAAAAAAAGTGATTTGGAAAAATTGTTTCTCCATAATTTATAACTCATATTAATATGGCATTATTGGAAGAGGGTGAATACTTTTGCAGGCCACTGTACATACAGATAGGCTTAATAGTACCATGCTCACCGATGAGGTACCTTGTGTGCATTCAATTAGACCCAACAATGAGCTGTCAAGTCACCCCGTTGCTTTTCACACAGGATATTGCATCATTGAGTGTTACACCCTGCAAAGAAATGTGAAAATAAGTGTCCTATCTGGAAGCATTCACTTGCAGATGTTAAAGACACAATGGCACCTTTTGAAATGAGCAGACAATTGTGTGCCATTATGCTAGCTGAATTCCCAACATGACTCACATTGGGAAAAGCAATGGCAAACCAGGTAGCATGTCCACTATGTTGTGACTGCTTTGGCAGTGTGGATGCTGATGGCTATGAACAGAATGGGCATGCCGACACACACCACTTTATAAATATCATACACTGCACACAAATATGATTTGTCACATATAAAAGACACAAATAATGGGTACTTTGTGGTGGGTACTTTGAGGCCTGGTAGGTCTCCGTTGTATCTCTTGAAATCTAACCACGTAGGAGATAGCAGCCAGACAACAGCAAATTTCACGCATAATATATATATTAGATATATATACATATATATATATATATATATATATATATATCTTCTTCTTCTTTCGGCTGCTCCCGTTAGGGGTCGCCACAGCGGATCATCCGTCTCCATTTCGCTCTATCCTCCACATCTTCCATTGACACTCCAACCACCCGCATGTCGCCCTCACCGCATCCATAAACCTCTTCTTTGGCCTTCCTCTTCTCCTCCTACCTGGCGGCTCCATCCTCAGCACCCTGTGTTCCCTTCTTCTCTTGAAATACGTATTACCACTGCCATTTCCATTCTTTTTGCAAAATCTACCACCATTTGCCCTTCCACATTCCTCTAGTTGAGACCGTACCTACCCATAACCTCCGCATCCTCTTTATTCCTTCCCCAACATGCCCATTGAAATCTGCTCCAATCACCACTCTTTCATCTTTGGATACACTCTCCACCACTTCATCTAACTCACTCCAGAAATCTTCTTTATACTCCATCTCACACCCCATATGCAGGGCATATGCACTGATGACATTCATATCACCCCTTCAATTTCCAACTTCACACTCATCACTCGGTCCGACACTCTCCTCACCTCCAATACCCTCTTGACATAATCCTCCTCAGGATTACCCCGACACCATTTCTCCTCCCATCCACACCATGGTTGAACAGTTTGAAACCACCTCAATACTCCGAGCCTTACTCCCCATCCACTTGGTCTCTTGTACACACAGTGTGTCCCCTTTCTTCTCTCCATCATAACGCCAACTCTCGCCCTTTGCCAGTCATAGTCCCAACATTCAGAGTTCCAACTCTCACCTCCACACTTCTACCCTTCCCCCTCTCCCACTGCCTCTGGACCCGCCTCCCCGTCTCCTTCTCCTCCTTCGTCCAGCAAGTAGCACAATTTCCACCGGTACCCTGCTGACCAACGTACCGGTGGCGGTCGTTGGTAACCCGGGCCTCAACCGATCCGGTATGGAAATCCGTTTTATTGTCCGCATAATGATTTGGCATAGGTTTTACGCCGGATGCCCTTGCTGACGCAACCCTGGTCGCCTCATACGACACACAAGGATATGGTACACCTATTCTAACCGGGCATACACCGGGCCCAGTACACTGGTACTCCCTTCGCCGACCTCGGAAGGATGACAGGCTGAGTCAACCCCCTGGTGTATATTAATTCAGTGGCCCGACGGGGCTTGAACTCAGGACCTTTTGGGTCCCAAGCCGCTGCCCTAACCACTGTGCCAACACCAGGTATTTATACATATATATATTAATATATATATCTAATCTATATACATATATATAAAACATACACATACATACAACATACATATATATTATATATATATACAATAACTATACATGTATATATACAACATATATACACACACATATATACATATATATATATACATATACATATATACATATACACATATCACATATAAATATACATATATATATTTACATATATATATATATGCACACAAATATATACATATATATATAACATAACATATACATTATACTATATATATATAATAATACCCACAATATAATAATATATACATAATATCATATACATATATACACTATATATACTGTATATATATATATAATATATGTGTGTATATATGTATTTGTGTATGAAGTTATATAATATGTGTGTAATATATATGGTATATATATGTATAATATATATATAATGTGTGTATATATATGTGTGTATATATATGTATTTGTGTATATTATATGTGATATATACAATACATATATATATATATATATATATATATATATATATATATAATATATATACTAGCGATACCCGTGCACATGCACGGGATAGCAGTACAACATAGCTGGTAGCAGACGACAGACCGTACACGGGGAATGACAAAAATACGCATTGTGCAAAATGCAAGTGGTGCTATGGAACGCCAAGATTCCCAAACACATTGTCGGCATGTCTGCAAGTGCCAACACATTTCATAGGGATCGTGTGACAGCGAGCCAAGTTTTTAGTGTGCAAGCTTGGTATTATAATAGAGATATATAATATATATATATACATTTATATATTACATCCACATATATATAATATATACAGTATATACATTTACATATTTACATATACATATATATATATATATATAGATACAGATATGGCTTTGAAGAGAATGGTTGATCTTGTGATAATTGTTTCTCCATAATTAGTTACTCTTCTTAATATGCCATTATTGGTACGGGTGAATACTTTTGCAGGAAGATAATTGATGGCCTTATAAGGAGTTCTATCTAAAAAGTAACGGGACTCAGCCTGCTGTGTGCTCCACTTACACAACTTGAATGAACCGGTTGCGTCACAGTCTTTTGCAACATTCCAGCAATATAATGATTGGTGATGGTTGACTGTGCTCATTGTGTGATTTTTTACAGGTCATGCTTTACACGTTGTCTAGTCTGAGTCGGCGTGCTATGAGTCGGCGTGCTATGAGCAGAGAGCCAATCTGAAGTTTCTTGTCAAGATTGGCAAACACCTTCCGAATCCTTGGCAATGCTGCAGCAAGTCTACAGGGAAGAAACGATGTCACGTACACGGCATTTGAATGGCACAAGAGGTTCAAAGAGGGACAGGAGGAGGTTGAAGACGATCCACGGTCTGGAAGACCTTCATTGAGCAGAACGACGGACAACAATGAACGTGTGAAGCAGATGGTGCACGCAGATCGTCCACTCACGGTGAGAAGATTGCTGAGGAACTTTCCATCAACAATGATACTGTCTGGAGCATCATCACTGAAAATCTCGAAATGCGCAAGGTGTGTGCAAAGATGGCCCCCACGCTGTTGCCCGAGGACCAGAAACAGCAAAGAGGTCACTGTCTGTCAAGAGATTATCGAGCGCCTCGAGGACGATCCAGACCTGCTTGGGAGAGTCATTACTGGCGATGAATCGTGGATATTCGAATGCGATCCCGAGACCAAACGGCAGAGTCGTCAGGGGAAAAGTCCGGCATCACCAAGACCAAAGAAAGCAAGGATGTCGAAGTCGAAGGTCAAGGTGATGCTCATCGCGTTTTTTTACATCAAGGGCTTCGTCCACTTCGAGTTTCTACCCACAGGGTCAAACAGTGAATCAATACGTGTACAAGAGATCCTCTGGCGCCTCATGAGATCAGTCCGGGACAAGAGGAGGGATCTGTGGGAGAACAACACCTGGGTGCTCCACCATGACAACGCCCCTGCTCACAGTGCCCTGAGAATCCGACAGTTTCTGGCGGAGAGGAACGTGCCAACTCTGGAGCAACCCCGTATTCGCCAGACTTGGCCCCTTGTGATTTTTTCCTATTCCCCAAGCTCAAGGGGTGATCAAGGGGACCCGATTTCCTGATGTGGAGGCCATCAAAAGGGCGTGATGACGGAGCTCCTGAGGATTCCAGAAGAAGCCTTCTGTGAGTGCATCAAAGCGTGGAAGAAGAGGATGGACAAGTGTGTGAGACTGGAGGGAAACTATTTTGTAGGGGACAAGCTGTGATTTCAATATATTTTTGGAAATAAATTTCTGTGAAGTCAGTCCCGTTACTTTTTAGACGGACCTCGTACACACATATGTGTATATGTATATATGTACCAAGCTGAAGTGTTTTTGTGTATGCGGGTTTCAGAAGGTGGAAGGGTTTCCCAGGTCTTGTAAGTATCAGTATCCACCGTCGTGTGTGTGTGTGTGTGGTGTGTGTGTGTGTGTGTGTGTGTGTGTGTGTTTTGGTGGTATTATCTCGAGATGCGGGTTTCAGAAGGTGGAATGGAGTCCTTCCAGTTCTCGAAGTTCCACCGTCGTGTGTGTGTGTGTCTCTGTGTGTGTGTGGTGTGTGTGGTGTGTGTGGTGTGTGTGTTGTGTGTGTGTGTGTGTGTACCGACGGCAAGTTGTTGTTTTCTGCTATCTCACATGTGGGTGGGTTTCAGGAGTTGAAACAAAGACTGGCTTGGTCTCAAAGTGTGTGTATGTGGTTTTGTGTGTGTGTGTGTGGTGTGTGTGTGTGTGTGTCGTTGATTGGTATGTCCATGTATGGGTTTCAGAACGTGAAATGGAGTCCTCCCAGGGTGGGCTCAAAGTATCCACCTTCATTTTGGTTTGGGGTCACGATTCATGGACCAAGCCGTGAAGTTTTCTGTTTTCAAAGTTTTGTGCTGAGGGCTGTCTTGAGAATCGTTACTGAGCCCAGGATGGCTTCCAACTGGAGTTCGTTTGTGGTGATATTTCCAGGGATCGTTTTTAATATCTCCGTGAGGTTCTTTTTGCATTCTTTTTTTGTAACAATTTGCATTTTAGCTTCCAGAATCTTTTCACTTCATGCTTGAGATCTTGTTTTTGGTCATTTTCTTGATTTGTGCATCGTTAGTCCAAAATCACTGGTATTAACACCTCAATTAGCAATGCCTTCTTCTCTTTTTTTAAAATAAGTATGATGTCTGGTCGAAATGCTTGTTTTCGATGTTCATGCTCGATGGATCATTAGTCATACGTGAGCGGAACTTCAATGTTTTCAGTGATTGCTTTTGGTTCATTTTCCCACAAATTTTCTGGAACTGGAATCTCAAAGTTTTTGCAGATGTGTCAACGAATTACTTTGCAAACTCTGTTGTGTCGTTGTGTGTACAACTGTTCTGACACTTTTTTCTCGTGTTCATTCATTTTCGTCACATATTCCTTTGCTAACCCCACCACCGCCCCACACACTGTGTTTATTTTCTCCTCTCCCCCACCCTTCTCTCATTCTTTCCCCCCTCACTCCCCCCTCCTCATAAAAGCAGCACTCTCGCTTTCTCGCTGTCTGACCGTCTCCGCCTCCTCTCCTCTCCTCTCCTCTCCTCTCCTCTCCTCTCCTCTCTCTCTCTCTCTCTCTCTCTCTCTCTCTCTCTCTCTCTCTCTCTCTCTCTCTCTCTCTCCATCTCTCAACTTTATTGTTCCTATCAGCGAAGCGACGGGTTGTATTTGCTCGTCATAGAATACACAAAATAATATTGATATATTTCAACAGTTGTTTTGGAGAGGGGAAAGAGGGAGGGATATGATATCGAATTAAACTATCAGGTAACCATTGTATTCTTCATCCAATTTTAGACAAAATATTTTCCCAATGTTGATTCATAAATGAACAAAGGAGGACAGAAATACAGCATCACATTCAACCACACAGAAAACAAGATTTTCATTTTAAAGGCTTTCGGTTCTCAATCACCTGTTCCCAAATTGAGCTCGATATTTTCTCAAGAAAACAAGTTGATAAATGGGAAAATTAAAACAAAGACCCCCCCACTTTATGACCTGTCAGTGAAGCGACAGGTTGTATTTGCTAGGATTTTAAATATGTATATATGTATATATGTACTCTTCTTCTTCTTTTCGGCTGCTCCGTTAGGGTCGCCACAGCGGATCATCCGTATGATCCGCATAGTGATTTGCACATGTTTTACGCCGGATGCCCTTCCTGACGCAACCCTGGTCGCTCTTACGACACAGGGATATGGACACCTATTTTAACCGGGGTATACACCGGCCCGTATACTGTACTCATTTCGCCGACCTCCGAAGGATGACAGCTGAGTCAACCCCCTGGTGTATTAATTCAGTGGTCCAACGGGCTTGAACTCGGGACCTTTTGGATCCCAAGCCGCTGCCCTAACCACTGCGCCGAACCCAGGCTATATTATATGTTATATATTTATATAATTATATATATATATATAATATATATATACATATATATATATATATATATTTGTTGCGGGCCGGGGACCAGTGGCGAGAAGACCGCTAGGTGGGGGGAAGTTACGTCGTCTCCCACCAGACTCCCGGAATTGTTGGCCGTCGCTCACGGATGATTCGTGAGGCGGCGGGTCGCTTAAACCGACCATGGACGCCAATACCTCCACCGTAGCGTAGGGTCTTTTGTCTCGAACCAATTTACCTAATTAACCACGCGGTGTCATCTACTGGAGAACCAACGCCCTCAGTACGTTTGCCCGAACCGATCACTTGACCAACTACCAACTACCTTTCCGGTTCGGATGCAGCCGAGCGGACCCGCCAAGAACGTACCGGCTTGGATGAACAAATTATCGGAATAAAGACCCGGCTAAAACCAGATCCGAACCATGCTGGACCAATGGAGGAAAAGACAAAAACGAACTGGGACCATTTCTACAATAAATTTTATTTACAATAAAGCGAGGAAAGTTATGTCGTACAGGTAACAGGTTTATTGGGGTGTTATGCAGGGGAAGATGAGAGAGATGTACTGTGACAATTTTACAGCAACTTATAAAGCAGA
>CM068956.1:42377443-42389930 GCA_035128595.1 Eptatretus atami | reverse complement strand
TATATATATATATATATATATATATATATATATATATATATATATATTAAAGATCTTGCTAACCACTGACTAACTCCCTCACTGACTGATATTAAAGATTAGTGCCTTCTGGATGACGTAAAAAGCTGAAAGTTTGTGTGCCATTGGACATCGAAGCCAGGACACCGGAAAAAACAAACATCACAATCGTCGGACAACATCCATAAATGAAAATATAAACAAATGAAAAAACAATGCTGGTAAGTAACCTGACAATGGGAAAGAACAGATAATTGCTGTGTCTGATGAGACATCTGAAGCCAATACACCAGGAGAAATCACAATACCATCGGAAAGCATCCGTAAATGATAATATATATAATATATATAATAATATATATATATACAATAAATATAATGAAAAAAAAAATAAAAAAAATGAAAATCAAATGCAGATGCGACCTGAGACATTGGGGAAATGTGTAAGCACACCCCGTGTGTGTTGTGTGTGTGTGTGTGTGGTGTGTGTGGTGTGTGTTTATTTATATATTATATATATATATTATATAATATATACGTTAATAAATATATATAAATATATATATATTGTATAATACACACATACACAAACACAGATACCAATTCACACCATATTAAGTTTACCTACACACACACACACACACACACACACACACAATTTTATTTTTGGCAGATCATTGCTCGTGGGTCTATGCTTTATCTGCACCCTATGAACATATTTATCCTCTATGTACTGTACTTTGTTGAATGTACATAATATCTCAACAAGCCTTTGAATTTTTTCGCCAGGCATTTTTCACCAGTGTCATTCCCTCCACCACTGAGAGTGAACTGAGATCTTGTTTTCACCCCTGTCTATGTCTGTCTGTTTGTTTGTCTGTGAGGAGTACATCTCAGAAAGTTATGGACGGATTTGGAGGAAACTTGGTGGACAGGTTGGGTGTGTGTTGCAAGGAGGAATCGATTCGATTTTGGTGAAGATCAAAATCCGGATCTGGATGCAAGAATTTTATAATTTTTAAAGTGATTCTTCACCATTGAGAGATGAGGCTGAAATGCGTCCACCTCAGATGAAGGAATCAGAGCAGTCATTACTTGCTTGTCCTCAAGGAGAGCGGCACGTGATCTCTTGACCGTGTTCATAAATAAGACTGTTGTTCTCTTTGTTAATCCAGTTGGCGATTTATTGCAACATCAACAATGAACACGGTCTGAAAGACATAAGAATGAACATGATCATTAATAATAATTAAGAATCCTCTAATATCGGCCTTCATACTCCACAGTGCAGCAAGATGTTTCAAAAAGGTCTGGACGAGGTATGACAAAAGTATGTGGATGGTTTGGTGACAAGAACAAGCAGATTCGATTTTAGTTCAGATCCAGCCCATCAATGGGATACAAAACGTAAACTGTTCACCTGGTGGAGGTATGCGCCCTACCGAATGCCGTTCTAGTTTATATTGTGATGTGTAGTTTGGGCTCAATTTTAGTCAAATCAACGTGTTCCTAAATATACTGCACGTGCCACCTGATTTCACCAATTGATTTAATGATCTGTACTTTAATCGTTGTCATACACCCTTCACTTTCCAAATCGTTCTTGTAACACTGAGCGCTCTGTCGATCAAGCTTATCTTCGTTCCAGCAATCTGGTTATTGTGATCCATGACCCTTACCGGCACTGAACGATGCAGGGTGCATTCAATTAAGCACCACTTAACCCCTCAGAGGATTACAAGCTGTTAATGCATTGCACCAAATAAAACCACTGTAACCTGCTTCAAAACCCCTTTATACTGTTGATGAGTGATGCTCCATATTCCAATTACTCAGTTATTTTCGGGCTTTGATATTTGCTAATTAACATATTCTACACCTGAAAAGTTTGTAAACATTTGCCTTGCAGATTGTGTGTGTATTGCCCATCCTCTTTGATGAACGTAACTTCGAATAATTTCACAACAAAATCGCCTGTTTCTCTGAAAAAGAAGAGATCTTCCAAATCCATTGAACCTACTACCCATAACCTCCCGCACCCTTAACCTAAAAACACATGCCATTGAAAATCTGCTCCAATCAACCATCTTTCATCTTTGATACACTCTCCACCACTTCATCCACCACTCCAAACCCTCATACTACCACCACACAGGCACATCACGCACGAATTCATCATCAACCCTTCAATTCCAAACTCACACTCATCACGCTCGACACTCTTCTCACTCCGAACCTCACACACTCACGCCCACCCCACACCACCTCTCCTCACCCACACACTCGCACCACACACTCCAAACCGAGCTTCACCCCCTCACCCCGTCCTTTTCACACATGTTCCTCCTTTCTCTCTCCATCATACCCACCAACTCCCCCGCCCACACTAGTCCAACATTCAGAGTTCCAACCCACCACACTCACCCTCTCCCACAGCCTCTGAACCCCCCCCCTTTCCCCTCGTCCAGCAGCTAGCACAATCCACCGTACCCGCGACCAACGGTACCGGGCGTCGTTGGTAACCCCGGCCTCAAGCCTGAGCCGGAGGAAATCCGTTTAATTGTCCCCATAATGATTTGGCATAGGTTTTACGCGATGCCCTTCTGACGCAACCCTGGTCCCTCATACGGACACACAGGATATGTACACCATTCTACCGGGGCATACACCGGGCCCAGTACACTGTACTCACTTCGCCGACCTCGGAAGGATACAGGCTGAGTAACCCGGTGTAACACACTCGGCCCACGGCGCTTTGAACTCGGACCTTTTGGGCCCAACCGTGCACCATGCACTGTGCCAACACCAGTCATTTGCTATTCATTATCACACAACCAATATTATATACATCACAAATATATATACCCCCAAAATAACCACATACATACATACCACATCATATTATATAATAAATAACATACATATACATGATAAATATAATAACAATATATAACACACATATATAAATACTATAAAATAATATACATAACAACTTAGATACATAACACTATATCCATAATAATCATATATATATTTACAATATATATATATACCAATTATCTATCAAAATACATACATATAATTATACATACATAAATTACATATATACCATATATATACAATATATAATATATATATAACAGTATACAGTATACACATAATACTATAATATATAATGTATATATAATATAATGGATATACTTGTATGTGATTAGATATGTATATATATTGTTAATATATATATGTGTGTATATATATATGTAATATATAGTAATATATAGGTGTAATTATATATGTGTATATAGTATTTGTGTATAATATATGTTATATATACATACATATATATTATATAATATATACTAATAACTATATATATTATATTATATATATATCAGACTGCAGAACCCGGCACATGCACGGGTAGCAGTACAACATAGCTGGTAGCAGACGAACAGAACCGTACACGGGAATGACAAAAATATCGCATTGCTGCCAAAATGCAAGTGGTCTATGGACACGCCAAGACTCCCAAACATTGTCGCATGCTCTCTAAGTTGCCACAGCATATTCATAGGGATCGTGTACAGCGAGCCAAGTTTTTAGTGTGCAAGCTTGGTATTATAATGAGAGATATATTATATATATATATCATTTATATATTTACATCCACATATATATAATATATACAGTATATACATTTACATATTTACATATACATATATATATATATATATAGATACAGATATGGCTTGAAGAGAATGGTTGATGTCTTGTGATAATTGTTTCTCCATAATTAGTTACTCTCTAATATGCATTATTGGTAGCGGTGAATACTTTTCAGAAGATAATTGATGGCCTTAATATAGGAGGTTATCTAAAAAGACGGGACCAGCCTGTGTGCTCCACTTACACAACTTGAATGAACCGGTTGCGTCAAGTCTTTGCACATTCCAGCAAATATGATTGGATGTTTACTGTGCTCATTGGTGATTTTTTACAGGTCATGCTTACACTTGTCTAGTCTGATCGGCGTCTATGAGTCGGCGTGCTATGAGCAAGAGCCAATCTGAAGTTTCTTGTCAAATTGCAAACACTTTCCGACCTTGCAATGCTGCAGCAAGTCTACAGGGAAAGAACGATGTCACGTACACGGGCATTGAATGGCACAAGAGGTTCAAAGAGGGACAGGAGGAGGTTGAGACGATCCACGGTCTGGAAGACCTTCATGGCAGAACGACGGACAACAATGAACGTGGAAGCAGATGGTGCACGCAGATCGTCCACTCACGGTGAGAGATTGCTGAGGAACTTCCATCAACAATGATACTGCCTGGAGCATCATCACTGAAAATCTGAAATGCGCAAGGTGTGTGCAAAGATGGCCCCCACGTGTTGCCCGAGGACCAAAACAGCAAGAGTCACTGTCTGTCACAGAGATTACGAGCGCCTCGAGGACGATCCAGACCTGCTTGGGAGAGTCATTACTGGCGATGAATCGTGGATATTCGAATGCGATCCCGAGACCAACGCAGAGTCGTCAGGGGAAAATCGGCATCACCAAGACCAAGAAAGCAAGGATGTCGATAGTCGAAGGTCAGGTGATGCTCATTCGCGTTTTTTACATCAAGGGCTTCGTCCACTTCGAGTTTCTACCACAGGATCAAACAGTGAATAATACTACAAGGAGATCCTCTGGCGCTCATTAGATCAGTCCGGGACAAGAGGAGGGATCTGTGGAGAAAAACACTGGGTGCTCCACCATGACAACGCCCTGCTCACAGTGCCTGAGATCCGACAGTTTCTGGCGAGAGGAACGTGCCAACTCTGGAGCAACCCCGTATTCGCCAGACTTGGCCCCTTGTGATTTTTTCCTGATTCCCCAAGCTCAAGGGGTATCAAGGGACCATTTCCTGATGTGGAGGCCATCAAAGGGCCGTGATGACGGAGCTCCTGAGATTCCAGAAGAAGCCTTCTGTGATGCATCAAAGCGTGGAAGAAGAGGAAGGACAAGGTGTGAGACTGGAGGAACTATTTGTGAGGGACAAGCTGTGATTTCAATATATTTTTTGGAATAAAATTTCTGTGATCAGTCCCGTTACTTTTTAGACGGACCTTGTACACACATGTGTATATGTATATATGTACCAAGCTGAAGTGTTTTTGTGTATGCGGTTTCAGAAGGTGGAAGTTTCCCAGTCTGTAAGTATCAGTAATCCACCGCGTGTTGTGTGTGTGTGTGATGTGTGTGTGTGTGTGTGTGTGTGTTTTGTTGGTTATATCTGAGATTGCGTTTCAGAGGTGGAATGAGTCCTTCCAGTTCTCGAAGTTCCACCGTCGTTGTGTGTGTTGTCTCTGTGTGTGTGTGTGTGTGTGTGTGGTGTGTGTGGTGTGTTGTTGGTGGTGTTACCGACGGGCAAAGTTGTTGTTTACTGCTATCTTCACATGTGGTGGGTTTCAGGATTGAAACAAAAGACTGGTTGGCCAAAGTGTGTGTATGTGTGTTGTGTTGGTGTGTGTGTGTGTGTGTGTGTTGTCGTTGATTGGTCTTCCATATTGGATTTCAGAACGTGAAATGGAGTCCTCCCAGGGTGGGCTCAAAGTATCCACCTCATTTTGTGGTCACGATTCATGGACCAAGCCGGAAGTTTTCTGTTTCAAATTTTGTGCTGGAGGGCTGTCTTGAGAATCGTTACTGACCCAGAGGCTTCAACTGGAGTTCGTTTGTGGTGATATTTCCAGGGATCGTTTTTAATATCTCGTAGTTCTTTTTGCATTCTTTTTTTGTAAAATTTGCATTTTCAGCTTCCAGAGATTTTCACTTCATTGCTTGAGATCTGATTATTCGGTCTTTTCTTGATTGCACGATAGTCCAAAAAACACTGGTATTAACACCTCAATAGAATGCCTTCTTCTTTTTTAAAATAAGTATGATGTCGTCGAAATGCTTGTTCGATGTTCATGCTCGATGGGATCATAGGTCATACGTGAGGAATTCAATGTTTTCAGTGATTGCTTTTGGTTCATTTCCCAAATTTCTGGAACTGTAATCTCAAAAGTTTTTGCAGAGTGTCAACGATATTACTTGCACCTGTGTCGTTGTGTTACAATCTGACACTTTTTCTATTCGTGTTCATATCATTTCGTCACATATTCTCTTTGCTCCCCACCAACCCGCCCCACACCTGTGTTTTATTTCCTCCTTCCCCACCCTTTCTCTCATTCTTTCCCCTCCTCACTCCCCTCCCATAAAATGCAGCACTCTCGCTCTCGCTTGTCTGACCGTCTCAGCCTCCTTTCCTCTCCTCTCTCTTCCTCTCCTCTCCTCTCCTCTCCTCTCTCTCTCTCTCTCCTCTCTCTCCTCTCTCTTCTCTCTCTCTCTCTCTCGTCTCCATCTCTCAACTTTATTTCCCTATCAGCGAAGCGACGGTTGTATTGTCTCAAGAAAACAAAATAATATTGATATTTTCAACAGTTGTTTGGAGAGGGAAAGAGAGGGAGGGATTATGAATATCGAATTAAACTATCAGGTAACCATTGTATTCTCATCCAATTTAGAAAAAATATTTTCCCAATGTTGATTCATAAATGAACCAAAGGAGACAGAAAATACAGCATCAACATCAACCACACAGACAATACAAGATTTTCATTTTAAAGCTTTCGGTTCTCAATCACCTTCCAAATTGAGCTCGATATTTTTCTCAAGGAAAACAAGTTGATAAATGGGGAAAATTAAAATAAGACCCCCCTACTTTTTGACCTGTCAGTGAAGCGACAGGTTGTATTGCAGGATTTTAATATATGATATATGTATATATGTATCTTCCTTCTCTTTCGGCTGCTCCGTTAGGGGTCGCCACAGGCCGATCACCGTATGATCCGCAATAGTGATTTGGCACATGTTTTACGCCGATCCCCTGACGCAACCTGGTCGCCTCTAACACACAGGATATGTACACCTTATTTACCGGTATACACCGGCCCGTATACTGCTACTCATTTCGCCGACCTCCGAAGGATACAGCTGAGTCAACCCCCTGGGTATGTAATTCAGTGGTCCAACGGGCTTGAACTCGGGGACCTTTTGCCCAACCGCGCCTAACCTGCGCGCAACACCAGCTATATGTATTATAGTAATAATATATATATATATACTATAATATAATATATACATATATATAATATATATTGTTGCGGGCCGGGACCATGGCGAGAACAGACCGCTAGTGGGGAAGTTACGTTCGACCCACCAGACTCCCGGAATTGTTGGCCGTCGCTCACGGAGATTCGTGAGCGGCGGGTCGCTTAACCGACCTGGACGCCAATACCTCCACCGTTAGCGTAGGGTCTTTTGTCTCGAACCAATTTACCTAATTAACCACGCCGGTGTCATCTACTGGAGAACCACGCCCTCAGTACGTCTTGCCCGAACCGGATCACTGACCAACTACAACATACCTTTCCGTTCGGATGCAGCCGAGCGGACCCGCAAGACTACCGGCTTGGATGAACAAATTATCGGGAATAAAGACCCGGCTAAAACTCAGATCCGAACCATGCTGGACCAATGGAGGAAAAGAACAAAACGAACTGGACCATTTCTACAATAATTTATTTACAATAAAGCGAGGAAAGTTATGTCGTACAGGTAACAGGTTATTGGGTGTTATGCAGGGAGATGAGAGAGATGTACTGTGACAATTTTACAGCAACTTATAAAGCAGACACAGAGCAGACTTGTCGTGAAATAACAGGCAAGATTACAAGGTTCGAATAACTTATACAGTTTGTACTTAAAGACGGCGCACACACTCAGACACACACTCGGAC
Organism: Eptatretus atami; assembly: GCA_035128595.1. Taxonomy (NCBI): domain Eukaryota; kingdom Metazoa; phylum Chordata; class Myxini; order Myxiniformes; family Myxinidae; genus Eptatretus; species Eptatretus atami. The sequence continues at coordinate 42,382,082 of CM068956.1, read as the reverse complement.
AAAAAACACCAGTTGTATGTAAAGGACCTTTTCAGGACAAAGGACAGACAAAGACGTGGTGCGGCACCTGGCAATGGTCGTGCGGCTCAGTCCAAGGCCGCCCGCGTGGAGACCGTGTCGCGAAGGAGCCTGGTCGAGTAATGGATCCGAGCGGATCAGGGTTTCCAACTTACTCCCAAGAGACTTACTCCATCTCGCCAGAGACTCACTTTCCAGCTCACTCGCCTCCCTCAGCACCCCAACGCTCCTCAACCGATGACTCTCTCAGCACGAATGCTCCTCAACCGACGCTCTTATCCCAGCTCTTTACTCCAACGCCCTCCATCCACTCTCTCAGCCCCCCACTAATTTATAGATCTCTCCAGCGGGGAGGGCTTTGTGAAGCTGACGATCACTGTCCACCTTGATTGGACGGGCTTCCATGGGTCCGCCCTTATGCTCGGGTTTCGGCCCATACCGGAAGCCCGCCCCACGCACACGTGCGGACTCAGCCAAAAAGGAACTACTGAAGATTTTGCCTCGGACAGCGAGTCGCCGTTGGCGAGTAGGAACAACGTTTGTCACCGCATGCGAGAGGAATACTGTGTTCATAAGGAGGATATAAATATTTATAATCTAACTAAAAAAACATCGCAACGCACCCATTTGATTCCCACTAAACACAAGGAGGTTCTATCTACACATATACTTACGGAAAACTGACTTCGGGACAACTTTATGTTTGTATGCATATGTTGCTAGAACCGTAACAATATGTATATTATATATTAGATATATATAAAATATATATGAAACCACAGGGAAACCAGAGATGTCACTTTTTATAAATTCAGGTTATTGCACTGCCAATAGTTGGCACATAAGTTCCTCTCACAATTACTTTAACAAATAACCAGGGTGTCACAATATATATGGTATAAAGTTTAGCCGTGCAATGAAAAACAAGTTTGTCAACTGAACATGTAGAAACCCAGAGTTGTCAGTACTTTACTCCGGTTATCTCCCTTTCATTCATGTTAACTGTTCCACATAATATTCAGAGTTGAGAAACTAAAAAATGAAGGTTGAAAACTTTCACAGCATAACTCTGAGCACTACAATGGCCTATTTGGTTATATCAGGGCTCCGTAAGTTGGTGCATATCGTGGTTCAAGCCGGTCAAACCTTATTGTGACTTTTATGGGACCCACGCCGTGCTTAATGGTCGCGTCTGATACCCATCCTCATTCGATGTACCCACCGCCCAATCAACCTGCTAGTATATGAAGGGAGTCACATGAGGTGACTTCGGCTATCGCGGGTGGTTTATCCTTGGTTTCTCCCGTTTTCCATCAATTAAGTATACGGAGTAAAATGGAGAATCCGTCGTCACATAAGCGAAATACCTGGAGTTGCTTGAACACCAACAAACAAAAAACAATGACCGTTTAATGTTGAAAAAAATATGTGATCACCAAAGTCATTAAGTATGCTAATAACCAACAAGCATGATTTGCTACACATCCTGGGTTAAAATGCATGCAATTTAAAACAGGAATAACCAGTATGTCAGTTTGCAACATTGATTCGTTCTTTGCTCTTAAATTAAATAACACAGAAGCTTGGCAAATGCTACATGCTAATTTGATCGGCCAATGATCACTCTTCTTTTACTGGAAAAGAAATCTATATGACAGTTATTAAACAGTCCACCAAATCTTGAAACTTTGTTTTTCAGTTTCTTCAAAATTGACTTATCTCGATTCTCTGGTTTCCCTTGTGTGTTCATAACAGTATGTATGTATATATTTATTTTTATCATATAATTACGTAATAAAAAATATGTAAAATATAATAAATAAAATATATAACAATATATATATATATAATTATATATATATATATATATATATATATATAAGATCTTGCTAACCACTGACTAACTCCACTCACTGATATTAAAGATTATGCCTTCTGGTACGTAAAAAGCTGAAAGTTTGTGTGCCATTGGACATCGAAGCCAGGACACCGAAAAAACAAACATCACAAGTCGGACAACATCCATAAAGAAAATAAAACAAATGAAAAACAATGCTGGTAAGTAACTGACAATGGGAAGAAAGTATTGTGCTGATGACATTGAACCAATACACCAGAAAAATCACAATACCATGGAAAGCATCCGTAAATGATATATATATATAATACTATATAATATATATAATAAATAATAAAATAAAAAAAAAATAAAGAAAATAAATGCAATGCGACCTGAGCATGGGGAAATGTGTAAGCACACCCCGTGTGTGTTGTGTGTGTGTGTGTGTGTGTGTGTGTGTGTGTGTTATATAATATATATATAATATATATACAGTATAAATATAATATAAATATATAAGTATAAACAACACAACAATAATACAACACACACCATATACAACCTACACACACACACAACCACACACACACACACACACACACACACACACACACCACCACAATTTATTTTTGGCAGATCATTGCTCGGGTCTATGCTTTATCTGCACCCTATGAACATATATCCTCTATACTACTGTATGAATGTACATAATATCTCAACAGCCTTTGAATTTTTTCGCACAGCATTTCTCCACCAGTGTCATTCCCTCACCACTGAGAGTGAACTGAGATCTTGTTTCACCCCTGTCTATGTCTGTCTGTTGTTTGTCTGTGAGGAGTACATCTCAGAAAGTTATGGACGGATTTGGAGGAAACTTGGTGGACAGGTTGGGTGTGTGTTGCAAGGAGGAATCGATTCGATTTTGGAAGATCAAATCCGGATCTGGATGCAAGAATATAATTTTTAAAGTATTTCACCATTGAGAGATGAGGCTGAAATGCGTCCACCTCAGATAAGGAAGAGCAGTCATACTTGCTTGTCCTCAAGGAGAGCGCACGTGATCTCTGACCGTGTCAAATAAGACTGTTGTTCTCTTGTTAATCCAGTTGGCGATTTATTGCAACATCAACAATGAACCGTCTGAAAACATAAGAATGAACATGATCATTAATAATAATAAGAACCTCTAATATCGGCTTCAAACTCACAGTCAGCAAATGTTCAAAAAGGCTGACGAGGAACAAAAGTATGTGGATGGTTTGGTGACAAGAACAAGAGATTCGATTTTAGTTCAGACCAGCCACATCAATGGATACAAAACGTAAACTGTTCACCTGGTGGGTATGCGCCTACCGAATGCCGTCTAGTTATATGATGTTGGTTGGGCCAATTTAGTCAACAAGTTTTTCTAAATCAACTCATCTGCAGCGTCCACCTGATTTCACCAATTGATTTAATGATCTGTACTTTAATCGTTGTCATACACCCTTCACTTTCCAAATCGTTCTTGTAACACTGACGCTCTGTCGATCAACTTATCTTCGTTCCAGCATCTGTTAGTGATCCATGACCCTTACCGGCACTGAACGATGCAGGTGCATTCAATTAAGCACCTACTAACCCTCAGAGATTACAAGCTGTTAATGCATTGCACCAAATAAAACCACTGTACCTGCTTCAAAACCCCTTTATACTGTATGAGTGAATGCTCCATATTCCAATACTCAGTTATTTTCGGCTTTGATATTTGCTAATTAACATATTCTCACACCTGAAAAGTTGTAAACATTTGCTTGCAGATTGTGTGTGTATTGCCCATCCTCTTTGATGAACGTAACTTCGAATAATTTCACAACAAAATCGCCTGTTTCTCTTACTCTCTCTCTCTCTCTCTCATCTCTCTCTCTCTCTCTCTCTCTCTCTCGCTCTCTCGCTCGCTCTCTCGCTGCTCTCTCTTGCTCTCTCGCTCTCTCCTTCTCGCTTCTCTCCGCCCTCTCTTCTTTCCTCGCTTCGTCTCTCTCTCTCTCTCTGCTCTCTCTCTTCTCTCGCTCTCCTCTTCTCTCGCTCTCTCTCCTCGCTCTCCGCTCCTCTCTCATCTCTCTCGCTCTCTCTCTCTCTCTCTCTGCGTCTCTCTCGCCTCTCTCTCTCTTGACCTCCTCTCTCTCTCGCTCGCTCTCTCCTCTCTTCCGCTCTCTCTCTCTCTCTCTTCGTACTCATCTCTCTCTCTCACTCTCTCGCTCTCGTCCTATCTCTCTCTCCCTTCGCTTCTCTTCTGCTCTCTCCTCTCGTCTCCTCTCCTCTCTCTCGCTCCTCTCTCTCTTCTCCTCGCTCCTCTCTCGCCTCTCCTCGCCTCTCTCCTCTTCTCTCGCTCTCTCTCTCTCGCTCTCTCTCTCCTCGCTCTCTCTCCTCGCTCCTCGCTCTCTCTCTCCTCTCCTCTTCTCCTGCTTCGTCATCTCTTCTCTCTCTCTTCGTCGTCTCCCTCTCGTCTCTCTCTCTCCTGACCTCTCCTCTCTCTCTCTCTCCGCTCTCTCTCCGTCGCTCTCTTCTCTGTCTCTCTCCCTCGCTCTCCTCTCTCTCGCTCCGCTCTCCCGCCTCTCTCTCCTCTGTTTCTCGCCTCTCTCTCTCTCTCGTCTCTCATTCCTCTCTCTGCGCTCTCTCTCTCTCTCCTCTCTCTCTCTCCTCTCTCTCTCTCTCTCCTCCTCTGTCGCTCTCTGTCCGCTCTCTGTCGCTCTCTGCGCTCTCTGCGTGCCTCTGTCCCCCTGTCCTCTCTCTCTTCTGTCC
>CM068956.1:42344318-42377418 GCA_035128595.1 Eptatretus atami | reverse complement strand
TAATCTCTCTTCTCTCTCGGCTCTCTCTCTCTCTCTCTCTCTCTCTCTCTCTCTCTCTCGCTCTTCTCGTCTCGCTCTCTCGCTTCTCTCTGTCTCTCTCTTTAGCTCTCTCCCTCTCTCTCGCTTCTTTCTCCTCGCTCTCTCTCATTTCTTCTCGCTCTCTCCTTTCTCTCGCCTTCTCCTCTCTCTCTCTCGTCTCTCTCTTCTCTCGTCTCTCTCTCGCTCTCTCTCTCTCTCGCTCTCTCTCGCTCTCTCTCTCTCTCTCTGTCGCTCTCTCTCTGTCTCTCTCTCTCTCGACTCTCTCTCTCTCTCTCTCTCGGTCGCTCTCTCTTCGCTCTCTCTCTCTCTCTCTCTCTCTCTCTCTCTCTCTCTGTCCTCTTCTCTCTCTTCCGCTCTCTCTCTCTCTGTCGCTCTCTCGCTCTGCTCTCTCTCTCCTCGCATCATCTCTCTCTGCACTCTCTCTCTTCTCGCTCTCTCTCTCTCTCTTCTCTCGCTCTCTCTTCGCTCTCTCTCTCTCTGTCTCTCTCTCTCTCTCTCTGCTCTCTCGCTCTCTCTCTCTCGCTCTCTCTCTCTCTCGCTCCTCTCTCTCTCGCTCTCTCTCTCGTCTCTCTCTCTCTCTCTCTCTCTCTCTCACTCTTCTCTTCTCTCTTTCCTCTGCTTCTCTCTCTCTTCCTCTCTCGTCTCTCTCTCTCTGCTCTCCTTCTCTCTCTCTCTCGCTCTCTCTTCTCTGTCGCTCTCTCTCTCTCATCGCTCTCTCTCTCTGCTCGCTCTCGCTCTCTCCCTGCCTCTCGCTCTCTCGCTCTCTCGTCTCTCTCTTGTCGCTCTCTCTCTCTCTCTCTTCTTCGCGCTCTCTCTCTCTCTTCTCTCTTCTCTCTCCTCTCTCTCTCTCTCTCTCTGTCTGCTTCTCTGTCGCTCTCTGTCGCTCTCTGTCGCTCTCTGCGCTCTCTTCTCTCTTCCTCTCTCTCTTCTCTCTCTCTTCTCTCTCTCTCTCTCTTCTCTTCTCTCTCTCTCTCTCTCTCTCCTCTCCCCACAGAGAGTATCTCGGGGTTCACAATGTTCTATTACGAGTCAGTTAATAGATAACGAAGACAGACAAGCATCCAATGATAAATATTCACCCTTTGTGCTGATCAGTTTCGAGCTGATCATGTTTCTCGCTTGAGTTTTTCGCTTGACAGCCATTTATTTATCCTAAATGCAAATATCAGGGAAATCTTGCCATATTTGTGAACTAAATACATATTCACAGATGTAATCAATATATGGCTCCAAAGCTATTGTTGCTTGAAGGTTCAACGTGGGGCAGACATGGGCGTCGACTGGTGGGGGTGGACATGTCCCCCCCACTTTTTATCAAAGGGGGGACAAATATCGATTTCCCCCCCCCCCTTTTTCATTGAACGTAAAGGCCCAGTCACACCTTGACGTTTTAGCCAGCTTATGCCGATTTTTGAAAAATTTGTCTAAAACGCTGCACACGTCGAATACGTTATGGGTAAGTTTTGGAAACTTAAGAGCATGCTGAAAACACTGCCATACGTCTAGTACGCTGGCTTCATCGTTGTACTTTGCCGTTGTCCTCAAATTTTAGCATGCTTGAAATTTTTACGACGTATGCCAGCGTATGCCTCACACGTTCCGTTACGCTGGCTATAAGTTGTAGGCACGTTATGCGATCGTTGACACACATCGACACACACGTTACTTGTAAGTTACTCATAGTCGAAACACGTCGAGGTAATGATTAGCGTACCCGAAACTTATTTATAACCTATGAGTAACGTGTTGTAGGCACGTTACACGGTCGTTGCACACACGTCGAGGCACGTTATGCGATCGTTGACACACGTCGAGGCACGTTACTTGTAAGTTACTCATAAGTCGAAACACGTCGAGGTAATGCTTAGTACCCAAAACTTATTCTAACCTATTAGTAACGTGCTTTGAACCTATGTGTAACGTACCCCAACGCATATTGACGTATGTAGCGTATTTGATTGACGTCTTCCGGACGACCAAAGACTTACTGAACGTGCTTCTAATTTACAGCTACCGTATAATGGCGTATTGGCAGCGTTTAAAAAAAAACAAAAAAACAATAACTTCCGATATTTCGTCACGTGCCGTTACGTCACGTCCATTGCCTCTTCAGTTTGCTCATGTCTTATTCTTAGTTCCTCCTCTGTGAATTTTTGTGTTTGAGGATATGTCACGTCGACGTCGAAACTTAAAAGCAAATGTTCCGAATATATTTAAAATTCGTGATAGACTAATAAAAAAAAAAAAAAAAAAAACACAACAACAACAACTTCAGATATTTCGTCACGTGCCTTCACGGAGCCAAGGAGAAAAAAAAAAATGTGCCTCTGACGGAGAAAATAAGTTTCGGGTTTGCTAAACATTACCTCGACGTGTTTCGACTATGAGTAACTTTACCAAGGAACTTGTGTCGACGTGTTCAACGATCGCATATCGTGCCTACAACTTATTCCCAGCGTAGCGAACGTGTGAGCCATACGGCGAGTACGTCGTAAAATTTCAGCATGCTGAAATTTCACGACGTACGAGACGTACACGAAATATGACAGCGTACTCATCGTTTTTCAGCGTGCCTCTTAACGTATACACAACTTACCATACCGTATTCGACATGTGCAGCGTTTTAGACACATTTCATAGTCGCATACGCTGGCTAAATCTCAAGGTGTGACTGCGATGTTGACACTTCCAATTCTCAGGCGTTATGATTTATAAATCGGCGTGCGGCAGTTTTTAACAGAGAACGCCACGAGTTCGTCGGCGATACGGCAGCGTGCTATGCGCTAAGTTAACCATCGTTGGTACAGGTTGTGAACGCCGAAAACAGGCTAAGCATTCGTTGGTATAAGTTATTCTATAAGACAACGAAACGTTCTGTGCCCATTACTAATATGTTATGCATATGACCAACTCGTATGAATACGTCCGAATCTTTAAAAAACATAAAAGTTCAGCGTAAGCCAGCGTTTTACATACATTTTCATACGTGCCATTCTGGCTAAAACGTCAAGGTGTGACTGGGCCTTAAGTACGTAACACAAAACGAGCTGCTCTAGTACAACCAGGCGAGATGCTCCTCAAATACAAGAATAAATTTTTAATTCTATTAAAGTTTTATTGGTCTATTATATGTCTATTAAGATGATAGGTTAACAATTCAACATTGAGAATCCGTGCTTCCCAAGCCATGGTCTCCCACCGGCCAAGCGTCCATAGCGAGTCGCTTTTGATCCTTCGATTCGCTCTTCCTATCATTGCGAAGCAGAATTCGCCAAGCGTTGGATTGTTCACCACTAACAGGGAACGTGACCTGGACATTTGAGGTATGTTGGGACGTTTTCGGACTTTGTTCGTTATTTTATGAGTGTTTAAAGAAATCGCGGCTTCATGCCCGGAGCGCCACGCCTCGGATAGTGTTAGCCGCAGCGGCTCGGGCCCCTTTAGCGACCAAAATAGTTATTTCACCTTTCTATATGTATCGCCGGATGCCTGATATTATTACCTGCACGATGATGTGTTGTTTATTTTTTGTGACTTTGCATCGTCGAGTTATAACCAATAAAGATTTTGCGGCTGGTATGCTGATTGAGATGGTGGAGCTTGTGCAGGATGACGCGGTTCCACTCTACCGGCTCGCACGAACGAACGGAAAGATATTTTTAATTCTTGTTTTCATATTTCGCAGTCGATAACAGCGCCTAATCCCACGTTGAAAACCGGGTGAAAATCGAAGGAAAGTGGGTATTTTGGCGAACTAATTAGCTTGAATACTTGGAAACATAAAACAAAATCGGCTGATTCACTCGCTTTTGCGGCGGTTAATGTAACTAATTTTTTCATCGGTACTTGGACTGAGGGGTATAGACCTACAAAACGAGAGGTATCATTCGGTCGTGGACTTATGGGATAAATTATAGATTTTAAAAGGAAGCTGTTGAAAAATATGCAAAATTCACCTCAGCGGGTTCGGACAAACGAACGGAAAATTATTTTTAATTCTGTTCTCGATTATACAGTATCTATAGGGTAGTAATGAGATTACTCGAAAATCCGATTTTAATAGCTTAGGCTTCGTAGCTTAGCGCGGCTTGCAATTTTTACTAGGAAAAAATAACGTTCCGGAAGAATTCTCTTCCGCCCCATCATCGAATAATTTTCGTTTGCACGAGGACGAAGACGAAGGATAGACCGACAGGATAAGGTGCTCATTAAACTGTGTGTTTAGAATGATTAAATTAGAGATTTTAATGCAGTGTTGAAATAAAATAAGAGATTGTCAGCTTCTTCTTCACCACGTCGACTCCACAACGGTTCTGGGCCCTTTAGCGACCAAAATGGTTTATTCACCTTTCTAACTTGTATCGCACTGTACTTAAACAACGTACGGGCACGCATAGTGAAATGATGAACGTATTTACAAATCAACAAACTATGTACAATAATTGGAAAGAAAGAGGTGCACGTACCGGACGGCAACAGAACTAATCCCTCGTGTCTGATCTCGTGGTTTGTGAGAGGTAAAGAATTACATAAATGTCACATACAACTGATTTTAGCTCATTCTTTGGTGAACCTCTTTGATGGCATGCAAATCAAGAACGCAATCTTTAACGCGACGACGTAACTATGAACCAATAATATCATAATCATCTCACTCAACTTTATGGCTCATTGGTTAATTAAATGCAGATTAAATAAATGATGAATATTAATAATCCAGGTATAAAAATACCAGGGGTATCTGACCTAACCAAAATAATAAAAGTAAAAGCGCGTATTTATTCACATGTCAAAATTTATTAAACTGAAATAATTCCCTTCTCGTTCATAGAGGATATGGATATCAGAATAGTTTTTCGCGACAGCATCAAGTAGCACATCCCCGACCACTCTCTGAGCAAATCAAGTTTCCAGAAAGAGTGACGTTCAAAGGAGGAAGATAGCAGAAAAGGTGCATGTGCAGGAGTACTCAGCCTAATTCCCAGATCAGACCTTTTCAACCTCATGATGTCAGTTGTATCCGTCCAAATACTGCCAAACCGAAAGTTGAAAGTTTCAACAACGTGTTCAAAGATTTTCCGGGCCTCATTTGATCAGAGCCCATCGGCGGTTACTCTGTCACACCTGTACGGACGCTTCTCTGTGAAAAACTTTACCGAACTTGCCGCTGTGCAGAGACGCATTTGTCTCAAAGGGCTTCGGACTGGAAAAGGCTACAGAAAAATTCAGATAACACGAATGATCAAACACACATAGGTGCCTCTGAAAATCTGAATGTTGCAGAAGTCAATCTGGTGTCATGTCAGCTGAGCAGCAAACTTCTAGAAAAGCAAGATCTGCATGGTCAGCACTTCTGAAGATTATCACCTCACTGCAATATTTGACCCAACAGGTTTTGCAATTCTGGGAAGGATGCCTTCTGAAGGGAATTTCAAATGCTCTTACAGTTGTGGCCGAGGATGATGGTAACCTCAAGACGTGGCTGTCAAGGAAGACGACGTTCACAAGTGGAGGAAAATTCAGACGAGAATTCTACAGTTGGATGAGTCTGCCATCCTCAGAATATCATACTAGTAACGTGAATGAAATGTCCACTCAGTTTCGACTCGTAACTGATGAACGCAAGATATTCAGGTAATGAGCAGGAGTCGGGTGTGTGTACGCTATGTGACGGATTCCTTTGATGTTCAAGAAGATCTCATCGGCCTCTCAAAGTTATCGTCACAACAGGAGATCACTTTGTAGATGCTTCAGGGATGTCCTAATTCGGTGTCAACTCCCTATTGAACACTTGAGCGCCAGACTTACGTATATGGGCAGCAACATGTCCGAAGTACAGGGCTGTCAAGCACAGCTAAAAACTCCACGCTGGCCAATTATGTTCACTGTGGAGCTCATGTCACCAACTCATACATCCAAGCCCTACAAACTGCACGCGTTCATAGAGACGCCCTTGATTATGTCCAGGTACTCACGCAACTCTCAACAACTCTGGAAATTCAAGCATCTGTACTTGAATATCCACGCTGATGGATGCTGACCTCCTTGCCCTACCCTCCTGAGTCCAATTTGCCCGAGGTGGTTAACTGCTTCTCTCCGTGAATTCGATATGGTAACTACGGAAGCGGATACTGGCATGCCTTCAACAAGTCAAGTGATGAACTTTGTCAAACGGGCACGCGAGCCAGACGGTTTTCGAAGCTGTGCTTTATCAGGAAAGTGTGTTTCGGTCTGTTGTGCATCAGTTGCCCGTTCTCCGAAATCCCTTGAATACTCAATGGCACTTCAGGGTTCAAGTATACCGTTCTTGGTATGCTTACTAGCTGCAAAGGTCCACTGCACAGAATCTCCAATCTCTCCGTTAGGCCGACAGACGTTTATAGGAGGTTTTCGAAGCAGCACACAGAGCTCAGCAGTGCCAACTAGATCCGTACCTCCTCGTAAGCGCAAGCCTTCGATAGAGAGACTTGATGTAGGCACCAGATACCACTGGCCAATTGCGAGGAGGTATCAGTGAATTTTTTAAACGTCACGACAGCCGATCCGAGACTGAATGAGTATCTTCACATCAACGACGATGGCGTATAGGGATTGGGGTTGAAATGCTCCTGTTGTGGCATCTAACCACAATAGTCCGTCATATCCCGAATGGTCGGTTCCTAGGCGAACTTGGCTTCTTTCGTAACCAGGTTGCGTGGTTCATCTGTTGAGGATTCCGTAAGATATTGTTACATTGTTGCCGGAAGTCCGTCGATGTTCCCACCAGTTGAAGTTTTTGCTTGGCTTCTATTGTTTCCGGCAAAGTTCCCCTAGCGAGTGCTGACAGTCATTCAGCGCACTTCATGACGTGATGTCCAAGACTTGGTTCACTTCCCAATGACTCACACGCATCAAGTCCATCTATGATCTGTCATGTTCACCCGAGACGTTCTGATGGCACTTGACCCCCAGACATTGTACAAGGTTTTTAACGGTCTCGGCAGACAGAGGTTATATTTTTGGCAGTTTTAAGGTAAGTTGCCGTACTCGTGTAATATCATATTGTATGTCGTCTAGTTTTACAGTTTACTCGTTATAGTTGGTATCAGTTCAGAGGGTGTGAGGGAGGCAGTTGACTAAACATCGCCCCCTCCTTTTCGTCACCTCTTTCCTCTTCTCTTCTTCTTTCTCTTCTCTTTCTCTCTGCTTTCTTTTTTTTTCTTCCTCTTCTTCTTTTTCTGCTCTTTCTCCTCTTCTCTCTCTCTTCTCTCTCTCTCTCTCTTCTCTCTTCTCTCTTCTCTTCTCTTTCTCTCTATCTCGCTCTTCTCTGCTCTCATCATATGTATCATCTTTATCTTCTATATTATTGTATCCCGGTGTAGTGGGCGTGCCTGTATCCGGCTACTCGGAGCTTGGGGTTGAGGATCGCTTGAGACGGGAGCTTGCACTGGGCCGCGCTATGAGAGGGTGTAGGCAGCCTGGATCATGGCGAACCCTATCTCTGTATGCCCTGTGTCGTAAGAGGCGCCAGGGTTGCCGTCAGAAGGATCCTGGTACTGTCACATCAGTAGCGGTCACATATCGTCACTAGACGACGCACATATATTTAAAATATATTTACTGGATATTAAGTAACGTGTTTATGGATGTTCTGTGTGTGACCTCGGTGAGCACTGTTAATGTGAATATATTATTTATTTTTAATAATATAGTATTCGTTCTGTCTATATTATCTTTGTAAGTGGCACTTGAATTGAAGTGATTGTTATTTGTTATTCAGAGTCAGTTCTCATTGTAATTACGAGGCAGTTTTGATTGTTAACTCAGTAATCAAGATTTGCAAGGGTGGACTGTTGCTGTTCCCGGCGGCCGAGTGGGTTCGTGGTCTTGCGATGCAAATTCCCTCCTTTTCAAAAGCAATCCGGCCTTGGGGAGAATCCATGTCGGAGGGTACTAACTCCTGTGATGCCGGCTTAATGCATTTGGATGGCAATCACACCTGAGCATGTGGGAGTGATCATATTTTCCAAGCACTGGCTAACCGATGCAGTTCTAGGGTACTTAATTTTACCCCTCCCACCCACCCATCCCTTGGGATGTCCGCCTATGTCAGTTAGAATGAGCCCGATGTAGTGAGGAAAGCATTCTTTAAAAATTGGGATTTATTATATAAACACTCATGTGGCAAGCATTGCTCCAATCAAGGTGATGCAAGGTTGGTGGAGACAGATCTCCAGACTCAAGCTGTAATTGCTGTCGAGTTGCTTCCCCAAGTTTAATTCAGGCGTGGACACTTATCCACCAAGAGTTTCTGTTTTGTATTTACTTTAATTTATGAAATTTGTAGAATTTGTTTTTCACTTGGAAGTTGTGGTTGTTGAGTGTGTAATATATGGCTTTTGACTAGAAGGCGATGGCAGAGCACTTACCTCGCCGTGTAATAGCCTGATCTATAGAACATATCAGGTTCAATACATTTTTGAAATATCATGCGATACAGCTTAATTATCGTTTTGGCCTCTATCTCTCAATGTGAAGAATCACTTAAAAAAAGTAAAATCTCGTATCCAGATCCGGATTGGATCTTCACCAAAATCGAATCATTTGTCATGGTCACACACCCAATCTGTCCACCAAGTTTCTCCGAATCCATCCACATATGAGATATTGTTGCTATATTTATTCATTTTAGCCCATCTCTCATGGTGAGAATCACTTAAAATTTCACCAAATTGAATTTTCTTCTTGTCACCACCCAACATGTCAAGTTTCGCAACCGAATCCGTCCCACACTTTGAGAATATTGGCTTATATTAATTACCTAATCTCTCAGTGAAGAATCACTTTAACATTTCTCGGTCCAGATGATTCACCAATGATCATTTTTACCTTGCACACCAACATGTCCACCAAGTATCTGTCCGAATCCGTCCACAACTTATTTGACCGATATCGTTATATATTCATTTTTGCTTTTCTCTCAATGGTGAAGATTCACTTAAAATGTTCTAGTATCGGATCATTGGATGCGTCTTCACCAAAACCCGATTGAGTTCATTTTTCTCCACCCACCTGTCCACAATTTTCATCGGATCCGTCCCACTTTTTGGAAATCCTGCACGGACAGCAAATAGGGCGAAATGAATACAAACAGACAGGAGGGGGGGTGAAGTAAATAAGCCTTCCTCCTTTACCTTCGGTGGTGGAGGTAAAATACATCCTTTGATCCATCTTAGATTGCTCTTTCTGACGTGAAGCTGCCTTCTGAAAAAGAATGTATGTCATTTTTCTCATTCTAGGATATTAGTGGTTTTAAAAACATGAATGATGTTTAGTCACCATAATATGGTCCCGATACGTGGTCTAAGCTTGTGACTCTTCATTAGTTGCTGATGCCTACGGTTATGCATGGCTGGCTTAAGATCTTGGGTTGCGTTTTGAACTGCAGACAATTTGCTTTACCGCACAAGGATGAACCTAGCATTGGATTGACGCAGCCTGTCATCCTTCCTGGAGGTCGACAAAATGAGTCCAGCTTACTGGAAACGAGGGGCACTATCATCAGCGGCACAGCCACCGCTTCCAGAAAAGATGCAACCAGCACCACAGGCTGGCTTCGCGAAACAAGAGAAGTCTGTTCCTGATCTGGAATAGAGAAAAGTTGAATGTGTGAAATTAAAACATTGTTGCAAACAAACTGAACTGCACACAATTCGTCGGCTGATGAAAACTACGAGCTCCAAGAAAGAAATAATAGTAGAACATCATGTTCATACACGTCCAAAACCGGATATTTTTAACATGTTGAGCCTTGTATGAGCTTCACATTTCTGCTTGGTTGTCTCTTTGAGAATCCTCTCAACTCAAGTACAAACACCTCAAACAGATTGATCGATAATTCCATGGTTGTGACTTCAGACCATAATGGACCCAGTGAGTTCAGTGAATTGAGTGGACAAATCCTTTATGGTAAAACTGAGGCCTTCAGCAAAAGATTTCCTCTCCTGGCTGTCAGAACGTTATCACATCCCAGAGCATTCTCAATGATGCAAACAATATAATTTGCTGCCCAGTTCAGCCTGTGAGTTTCTATTGAGGGGAATGCAATTGACGTCATCTGCCCATCCTGAAAGTGAGGATAATGCTCAAGAACTTACGATACGCAGTGGATATTCATCACACACAAAAGTCTTGGGTGCCCAGGCAATCAAACACCAGATATATGCTTGTTGTTTTCACATTCCAGGCAGACTTCATTCAAGCATTTTTGGGAATGCACTTCTAAAAAATCATGAATTTCACAGGCATGGCATACCTCAGCTTTGATTGCAGTCTTGTTCAACATTCGTCTTGAAGGTGGGTTGTCA
The DNA here is from genome assembly GCA_035128595.1 of Eptatretus atami. Classification (NCBI taxonomy): domain Eukaryota; kingdom Metazoa; phylum Chordata; class Myxini; order Myxiniformes; family Myxinidae; genus Eptatretus; species Eptatretus atami. The sequence goes on along the minus strand of CM068956.1, from coordinate 42,367,033 downwards.
CCTTGACCAGCAAACTCGTAATCTTAAAAATCCTGGAAGCTCCGAGAAGGAGGTCACACCACGATTCCTGTTGAAAGTAACTTTAGTAACCAATTCTTTATTACTCTGTCGCTCTGGTGTTTGTTCAAAGCATCAGGCTGAGAGGAAGGAGTTAATTTTTATTTCTTTTTCGCCTATGCTTTCATCGCCTCGTCGGAAATTACCATGGGGTCCTGAAATTTACGGATCAAGTCACATGGATCCAGGTCGGGTAAATCGCCAAGGGTTGCAGAAAATGCTACTTTGAAGAACATTCCCATTGTTGTTTCATCCCAGAACACTTGAAAAGTGTTCATTCCAATATCGAACGTGTTTTCACGGGAACACAAAATGTCAGTCCATGCGGTTTGTCCGTGCCGAACTTTTGCGCTAATCAAAGCTAAACAGGAAATCCGCTACTCTAATCAAAAAACATTCTTCATCGACTGAAATTATTGTTTTTCCCTTTTTCTATTTTTTTCGTAAATAGCTTACTAAATTGAACTTCACAGTGAGAAAGCAGTATGGTATTGTTATATTTGTACTCAAACGAAAATTTGTTCCAGACCAAGATATGTGGGACGTCAACTATTTTAAAAAAAAAATGCTGCGTCAGTGGTCCTCTGGAAAAGAACCCACAATGTCACTCACGATTCAAACACATCAGCCCCAAACTAAGCTGAGCAATCCCTCGAACGCCTAATGTGCCGTTAAAAAGTCATCTAGTACACGCTGGGGAAGCGAGACTCAAAGACTGCACTGTTGAAGAAGTTTGATGTCCAATTGGGACCTGAAAGATTTAGCTATTTGCGTGAAAAAGTGATTTAAGAATAATTCTTTGTCATGGCCGAGGCATTGCCCTTCATGTGTTGCAACGTATTACCGGACGTTGAAATGGATGGGAGTGGGTGAACGAATTGATCCCAATACCAAAATTCCTCGGGATTGTCAGAATCATTAGATTTATGCAACCGCCAAGCGCATTCTCTTTGGCCTAATGGGAGGCCGTGCTATAGAGTCCCTAAATTTCCCCAATGCCGGCGGAACCTCTGTCATCCAAGGATATTTTCCAACTCTTCCAAAAATTCTTGAAGTTCTTTGCGTGTTTGAAGCGACTGAAATCGACGAGCGTGCATTACAGGCTTCTCATTTAGACGAGGCCTCCTTAAAACTTTCTTTACTCAAAGTTTTTTTTTTGAATTTGTCCCACGCTAACACTGGCCTTGTCACTGGGTCACTGGTGTGTTAGCCTAGTAGTATTGATTAGACTCACCTTTGAGCGTCTGCCTGGGTATATCTTGACCAAGCATTTATTAACTGTTCACCATGGCTGTTTCGCGTGTCGGGTGGCTGTGAGCGATGCAAAAGGTGAGACATTAAAGGATCGTGCGGTCCTTCGTTTAAAAAAATTTACGCTGTGAGAACTGGTCGACCGGCAAAAGGTCATTGGTGACATCGATCCACATTGTTCTTTTCGTGAATAAGGTAGGTGATGTATCGCTGGCTCCCTGGCCACATTCTGTCCCAATCATCATCAGCCAAACATCAGGCCCAATCTGCTTGTTGTGAAGGCATACACGCTTCCCGAGCTAACCACACAAGAAGTTGAAAGTTAGTATGGGGCCATTTGAAAGCACAATTAGTATTTGTAAGTAGGTAGTATTATTAGCAGTCGTCGACTTGCCAAAGTAGTTAGAAGTAACATCCAAAACCGAAAATTCAGTCAAAGCCAAATTTCAAATCAAAACAACCCCGATTCAATCTACAGTTTGCATGCAATGCACGGTCTTTAGGGACAATAGTCCATTAGAATTTATGACCTCCATGAGATTATGTGGCATTACATAGCACACAGATCGCACTCTCTCACTAAACAGGTTTGTCCTTGTACTAGTCATAAATAACGTGTTTTGCTCAGCAAATAATAATCGAACGGCAACAGCGTCAGCTGTTGTTTAGAAATTTTATTGGCCTTATAACACATCAGGAGGTTCAAAAACAACTGTATATTAAATCTGTTTTGTTTGTTAAATGCTGTTGCTTTATTCGAGTTTCCATTGAGATTTGGTGATAAATCTTTACAGCACAGGGCGAACCATTTGTAAACAATCACCGATGTGCTTGTTTATTTAAACACAGTTGCACTTTTAGCACAAAGCAGAGAATAACTGTTGCTCACGTCCATGACTGCTCGCACAAATGACTGGTTTAAAATTCCCCCCAAAAAAAATCATTTCAAGCAAAACCATCAATCACTGTTAAAATAATTTAAAATGCGTGCAGTCTTAGTAATCTATGCAATCAAAGAAAAAAAAAAGGTTACGATATCTGCTGGTAGGTGCAACGATGCAGTGCCCCTTCTCCCCTAATCCTCCAAGGTATTTTGGACCTGCGGTTGAGCACAATGGTCTAGCGTCTTCAGAAGATTGTGGTACATATATTCAGGCTATTAAATTTGCAATTATAAATTATATAGAAAGCCTTCTTTACCCTTTGTCACCTCGCTTACTTCATGAGCACATGACTTGCAACAAAAAATAATTGTGGAATCTCACCTGTGTACCAGATTTTGAACGATGTCCAATTTTTATGATACAAATTATTCGCTAACCGTCTTTTGAGAAACGAGATTGCCATTAAGGGTGAACCATTTGCTATAAGCAGGCCTAACACAGAGTAAACTGCTCGAACAGCTATGCGTCGAGTTTCAGCCAAAACTAACTCAGCATGGTTCGAGCATTCACTATACTACGACTGGAACAAATATTGTTACATCCCCGGCGGTAAGGGGGTCGAGAAGATCTCTTGCTCGGCCTCAACGGTAAAATTTTGGGTGTGAATCTGTGCTACAGACGCACGACCCACGGTGAATCTGCCTGAGAGAATTGGAAAGAACCGAGCAAACCTGATTAGGCGATCTGCTTTCAAGATGGCCACCCGGACCTGCATGATCGGACGGCCACCAAGTGGTGATCAGAAGAACGCCACAAGTGTGATCACAATGATAAATTAATTATAAAATAGAAGTATCCCCCACTCCCTCGGGACCTTGATGGCTTCATATTAATGCTTCGCTCATTCACATCTGGGAAGCACTAGACATGCCAGAGAGATTAAAAGACAAAACAGAGTAAAAAACACCATGTGCTCCGCTCGCCCATCGCGCACATGGCCTCGTTTCAGTGCCTCCCTCCAGGGCTTGTGCAGAAATTTGTTTTCAAATCATGCCTAAAATCACCACCAACACCCCAGTAAACCCACCCCCACTCTCTCTCTCTCTCTCTCTCTCTCTCTCTCTCTCTCTCTCTCTCTCTCTCTCTCTCTCTCTCCCCACAGAAGGTATCTCGGGGTTCACAATTGTTCTATTACGAGTCAGTTAATAGATAAACGAAGGACAGACAAAGCATCCAATGATAAATATTCACCCTTTGTGCTGATCAGTTTCGAGCTGAATCATGTTTCTCGCTTGAGTTTTTCGCTTGACAGCCATTTATTTATCCTAAATGCAAATATCAGGGAAATCTTGCCATATTTGTGAACTAAATACATATTCACAGATGTAATCAATATATGGCTCCAAAGCTATTGTTGCTTGAAGGTTCAACGTGGGGCAGACATGGGCGTCGACTGGTGGGGGGGTGGGGACATGTCCCCCCCACTTTTTATCAAGGGGGGGGGACAACATATCGATTTCCCCCCCCCCGCCCTTTTTCATTGAACGTAAAGGCCCAGTCACACCTTGACGTTTTAGCCAGCTTATGCCGATTTTTGAAAAATTTGTCTAAAACGCTGGCACACGTCGAATACGTTATGGTAAGTTTTGGAAACATTAAGAGCATGCTGAAAAACACTGCCATACGTCGTAGTACGCTGGCTTTCATCGTTGTACTTTGCGTGTCCTCAAATTTTAGCATGCTTGAAATTTTACGACGTATGCCAGCGTATGCCTCACACGTTCCGTTACGCTGGCTATAAGTTGTAGGCACGTTATGCGATCGTTGACACACATCGACACACGTTACTTGTAAGTTACTCATAGTCGAACACGTCGAGGTAATGATTAGCGTACCCGAAACTTATTTATAACCTATGAGTAACGTGTTGTAGGCACGTTACACGATCGTTGCACACACGTCGAGGCACGTTATGCGATCGTTGACACACGTCGAGGCACGTACTTGTAAGTTACTCATAAGTCGAAACACGTCGAGGTAATGCTTAGCTACCCAAAACTTATTTCTAACCTATTAGTAAGCGTGCTTTGAACCTATGTGTAACGTACCTCCAACGCATATTGACGTATGTAGACGTATTTGATTGACGTCTTCCGGACGACCAAAGAACTTACTGAACGTGCTTCTAATTTACAGCTACCGTTATAATGGCGTATTGGCAGCGTTTAAAAAAAACAAAAAAAAACAATAACTTCCGATATTTCGTCACGTGCCGTTACGTCACGTCCAATTGCCTCTTCAGTTTGCTCATGTCTTATTCTTAGTTCCTCCTCTGTGAATATTTTCTGTTTGAGGATATTGTCACGTCGACGTCGAAACTTAAAAGCAAATGTCCGAATATATTTTAAAATTCGTGATAGACTAATAAAAAAACAAAAAATAAAAAAAAAACACAACAACAACAACTTAGATATTTCGTCACGTGCCTTCACGGAGCCAAGGAGAAAAAAAGAAAATGTGCCTTGACGGAGAAAATAAGTTTCGGGTATGCTAAACATTACCTCGACGTGTTTCGACTTATGAGTAACTTACAAGGAACTTGTGTCGACGTGTGTCAACGATCGCATATCGTGCCTACAACTTATTCCCAGCGTAGCGGAACGTGTGAGCCATACGGCGAGTACGTCGTAAAATTTTCAGCATGCTTGAAATTTCACGACGTACGAGACGTACCACGAAATATGACAGCGTACTTCATCGTTTTCAGCGTGCTCTTACGTATACACACTTACCCATACCGTATTCGACATGTGCCAGCGTTTTAAGACACATTTTCATAGTGTCGGCATACGCTGGCTAAATCGTCAAGGTGTGACTGCGATGTTGACACTTCCAATTCTCAGGCGGTATGATTTAATCGGCGTGCGGCAGGTTTTTAACAGAGAACGCCACGAGTTCGTCGGCGATACGTGCAGCGTGCTATGCCTAAGTTAAACCATCGTTGGGTACAGGTTGTGAACGCCGAAAACAGGCTAAGCATTCGTTGGTATAAGTTATCTATAAGACAACGAAACGTTCTGTGCCCATTACTAATATGTTATGCATATGACCAACTCGTTATGAATACGTCCGAATCTTTAAAAAAAACATAAAAGTTCAGCGTAAGCCAGCGTTTTACATACATTTTCATACGTTGCCATTGCTGGCTAAAACGTCAAGGTGTGACTGGGCCTTAAGTTACGTAACACAAAACGAGCTGCTCTAGTACAACCAGGCCGAGATGCTCCTCAAATACAAGAATAAATTTTTAATCTCTATTAAAGTTTTATTGGTCTATTATAGTTCTATTAAGATGATAGGTTAACAATTCAACATTGAGAATCCGTGCTTCCCAAGCCATGGTCTCCCACCGGCCAAGCGTCCATAGCGACGTCGCTTTTTGATCCTTCGATGTCGGCTCTTCCTATCATTGCGAAGCAGAATTCGCCAAGCGTTGGATTGTTCACCCACTAACAGGGAACGTGACCTGGACATTTTGAGGTATGTTGGGACGTTTTCGGACTTTGTATCGTTATTTTATGAGTGTTTAAAGAAATCGCGGCTTCATGGCCCGGAGCGCCACGCCTCGGATAGTGTTAGGCCGCAGCGGCTCGGGCCCTTTAGCGACCAAAATAGTTTATTTCACCTTTCTAACTTGTATCGCCGGATGCCTGATATTATTACCTGCACGATGATGTGTGTGTTTATTTTTTGTGACTTTGCATCGTCGAGTTATAAGCCAATAAAAGATTTTGGCGCCTGGTATGCTGATTGAGATGGTGGAGCTTGTGCAGGATGACGCGGTTCCACTCTACCGGCTCGCACGAACGAACGGAAAGATATTTTGTAATTCTGTTTTCATATTTCGCAGTCGATACAGCGGCCTAAATCCCAACGTTGAAACCGGTGTGAAAATCGAAGGAAAGTGGGTATTTTGGCGACTAAATTAGCTTTGAATACTTGGGAAACATAAAACAAAATGCGCTGATTCACTCGCTTTTGCGGCGGTTAATGTAACTAATTTTTTCATCGGTACTTGGACTGAGGGGAGGTATAGACTACAAAACGAGAGGTATCATTCGGTCGTCGGACTTATGAGGATTAAATTATAGATTTTAAAAGGAAGCTGTTGAAAAATATGCAAAATTCACCTCAGCGGTTCGGACAAACGAACGGAAAATTATTTTTTGATTCTGTTCTCGGATTATACAGTATCTATAGGGTAGTAATGAGATTACCTCGAAAATCGATTTTAATAGGCTTAGGCTTCGTAGCTTAGCCGCGGCTTGCAATTTTTACTAGGAAAAATAACGTTCCGGAAGGAATTTCTCTTCCGCCATCATCCGAATAATTTTCGTTTGCACGAGGACGAAGACGAAGGATAGACCGACAGGATAAGGTGTCTCATTAAACTGTGTGATTTAGAATGATTAAATTAGAGATTTAAATGCAGTGTTGAAAATAAAATAAAGAGGATGTCAGCTTCTTCTTCACCACGTCGACTCCACAACGGTTCTGGGCCCTTTAGCGACCAAAATGGTTTATTTCACCTTTCTAACTTGTATCGCACTGTACTTAAACAAAACGTACGGGCACGCACTAGTGGAAATGATGAACGTATTTACAAAATCAACAAACTATGTACAATAATTGGAAAGAAGAGAGTGCACGTCCGGACGGCAACAGAAACTAATCCCTCGTGTCCTGATCTCGTGGTTTGTGAGAGTAAAGAATTACATAAATGTTCCATTACAACTGATTTTAGCTCATTCCTTTGGTGAACCCTTTTGATGGCATGCAAATCAAGAACGCAATCTTTAACGACGACGCTAACTATGAACCAATAATATCATAATCATCTCACTCAACTTTAGCTCATTGGTTAATTAAATGCAGATTAAATAAAATGATGAATATTAATAATCCCAGGTAATAAAATACCAGGGTATCTGACCCTAACCAAAAGTAATAAAAGTAATAAGCGCGTATTTATTCACATGTCAAAATTTATTAAACTGAAATATAATTCCCTTCTCGTTTCATAGAGGATATGGATATCAGAAAGTTTTTCGCGACAGCATCAAGTAGCACATCCCCGACCACTCTCCTGGAGCAATCAAGTTCCCAGAAAGAGGTGGACGATTCAAAGGAGAAGATAGCAGAAAAGGGTGCATGTGCGAGTACTCGCCTAATTTCCCAGATCACCTTTTCAACCTCATGATGTCAGTTGTATCCCAGTCCATACTGCCAAACCGAAAGTTGAAGTTTCAACAACAGTGGTTCAAAGATTTTCCGTGGCCTCATTTTGATCAGAGCATCGGCGGTGTACTCTGTCACACCTGTACGGACGCTTCTCGTGAAAAACTTACCGAACTTGCCCGCTGTGCAGAAGACGCATTTGTCTCAAAGGGCTTTCGGAACTGGAAAGGCTACAGAAAATTCAGATAACACGAATGATCAAACACACATAGGCTTGCCTCTGAAAATCTGAAATGTTGCAGAAGTCATCTGGTGTCCATGTGCAGCTGAGCAGCAAACTTCTAGAAAAGCAAAGATCTGCATGGTCAGCACTTCTGAAGATTATCACCTCACTGCAATATTTAGCCCAACAAGGTTTTGCAATTCGTGGGAAGGATGCCTCTGAAGGGAATTTCAAAATGCTCTTACAGTTGTGGGCCGAGGATGATGTAAACTCAAGACGTGGCTGTCAAGGAAGACGACGTTCACAAGTGGAGAAATTCAGACCGAAATTCTAAGTTGATGGTCATGCCATCCTCAAGAAATATTACAGTAACGTGAATGAAATGTCCACTCAGTTCAGACTCGTAACTGATGGAACGCAAGATATTCAGGTAATGAGCAGGAGTCGGTGTGTGTAGCTATGTGACGGATTCCTTTGATGTTCAAGAAGATCTCATCGGCCTCTACAAAGTATCGTCAACAACAGGAGTATCACTTTGTAAGATGCTTCAGGATGTCCTAATTCGGTGTCAACTCCCTATTGAACACCTTAGAGCGCAGACTTACGATGGGGCAAGCAACATGTCCGGAAAGTACAAGGGCTGTCAAGCACAGCTAAAAAAAACTCCAACCGCTGGCCAATTATGTTCACTGTGGAGCTCATGTCACCCAACTCATTACATCCAAAGCCCTACAAACTGCACCGTTCATAAGAGACGCCTTGATTATGTCCAGGTACTCAGCAACATCTGCAACAACTCTGGAAAATTCAAGCATCTGTACTTGAATATCCACGCTGATGATGCTGACACTCCTTGCCCTACACTCCTGAGGCCAATTTGCCCGATGCGTTGGTTAACTCATTCTCCTGCCGTGAAATCGATATTGGATAACTATGAAGCGATACTGGATGCCTTCAACAAGCAAGTGATGACTTTGGTATGAACACGGCATCGCGAGCCAACGGTATTCGAAGCTGTCTTTCATCAGGAAAGTGTGTTCTCGGTCTGTTTGCATCATTGCCCGTTCTCCAATCCCTTGAATACCTAATAAGGCACTTCAGGTTCACAAGTTACCGTCTCTGGTATGCTTACTGCTGCAAAGGCAACTGCACAGAATCTCCAATCCTCTCCGTACCGACCAGACGTTTAAGGAGGTTTTCGAAGCAGCACAACAGAAGCTCCAGCAGTGCCAACTAGATCCAGTGACCCCTCCTCGTAAGCGCAAGCTTCCGAAGAGACTTGATTAGGCACGCAGGAATACACTGCCAATTATGCAGAGGAGGTATACAGAGTTGAATTTTTAAAAGTCATCGACAGCGCATCCGAGAACTTGAATGAGTACTTCACATCAACCGACCTCATGGCGTATAGGGACTTGGGTGAAATGCTCCTGTCTGGGTCATTCAAACCAAAATAGTCCGCAAATATCCCGAACTGTCGGATTCCCTAGAGCAAGAACTTGGCTTCTTTCGTAACCAGTTCAGTGGTTCATCTGTTGAGAATTACCGTAAGATATTTGTAGACATGGTGCAGGAAGTCCGTCGAATGTTCCCACAGGTAGAAGTTTGCTTCGGCTTCTATTGGTTTCCCAGCAAGTTCATGCGAAGCTGAACAGTCATTCAGCGCACTCAGACGTATGAAGACTTGGTTACGTTCCACAATGACTCAACAACGCCTCAACCATCTCATGATCTGTCATGTTCACCGAGATCGTCTGACTGCACTTGACCCCCAAGACATTGCTACAAGGTTTTTAACTGGATCGGCAGACAGAGGGTTCATATTTTTGGCAAGTTTTAAGGTAAGTTGACCGTACTCGTGTAATATCAATTTGTATGTCAGTCTAGTTTTCAGTTTATGTTTATGAATCAGTTCAAGGGTCGTGAGAAGGAGGCTTGATAAACAATTCTCTCTCTCTCTCTCTCTCTCTCTCTCTCTCTCTCTCTCCTCTCTCTTCTCTCTCTCTCTCTCTCTCTCTCCTCTCTCTCTCTCTCTCTTCTCTATATATATATATATATATATTATATATATATATATATATACCGGGTTGTAGTGGCGTGCGCCTGTAATCCGGCTACTCGGAGGCTTGGGTTGGAGGATCGCTTGAGGACGGGAGCTCTGCACTGGGCCGCGCTATGAGAGGGTGTAGAGCAGCCTGGAATCATGGCGAACCCAATCCTTATCCCTGTGTCGTAAGAGGCGACCAGGGTTGCGTCAGAAGGGCATCCGGCGTAAAACCTGTGCTAAATCAGTATGCGGATCATAACAGGATGATCCGCTGTGGCGACCCTAACGGGAGCAGCCGAAACGACGAACAACATATATATATATATATATATATTATATATATATATATATATATATATATATATATATACTGTATATATGTATTTCTTTGATGACACTTGAAACTTTGAAATGTGTATGATTAATGTTTAATTAATTTCGCTCCGTCTGCTTACATTTGATAAATAGATGGTCAGATTAATTGAAGGGATTTGTGTGATCAGAAGGCAGCATGTCAACGAGCGTATAAAATCAAGAATTTGCAAGGGTGGACTTGCTGTGTCCACGCCGGCACGAAGTGGGCTTCATGGTCTTGGACTGCAATATCCCCTCCCTTTTCAAAAGCAATCGACGCCCTTGGGGGCAGACATCCATGTCGGGAGGTACTACTCCTGTGAATGGCCGGCTTAATGCCAATTTGGAGGCAATCACACACCTGAGCAGTGGTGAGTGATCATATTCCAAGCACTGGCTAACCCGATGCCAGTTCTCAGGGTAACTTAATTTATCCACCTCCCCCACCCCCACCACCATCCCTTGGGATTTGCCTATGTCGTTAGAATGAGCAGAATGTAGTGCAGGAAAGCACATTCTTTAAAAATTGGGATTTATTAAATAATAAACACTCATGGGCAAGCATTGCCCAATCAAGGTGTGCAAAGTTGGTGGAGACAGATCTCAACAGACTCACAGCTGTAATTGCTGTCAAAGTTGCTTCCACCAAGTATTAATTCAGGCGGTGGACACTTATCCAACCAAGATATTCTAGTTTTGTATTTTACTTAATTTTATGAAATTTGTAGAATTTGTTTTTCACTTGGAAGTTGTGGGTTGTGATGTGTAAATAAAGGTTGAACTAGAAGGGCACTCGGCAGAGCACTTACCTCCGCCATGTAATGCCTGATCTATGAGAACATATCAGGTCCAATACATTTTTGAAATATCATGCGATACAGTACTATATCGTTTTTGGCCCTATCTCTCAATGGTGAAGAATCACTTAAAAAATTAGATAAATCTCGTATCCAGATCCGGATTCGGATCTTCACCAAAATCGAATCAATTTGTCATGGTCACACACCCAATCTGTCCACCAAGTTTCATCCGAATCCATCCACAACTATGAGATATTGTGCTATATATTCATTTAGCCCTATCTCTCAATGGTGAAGAATCACTATAAAAATCTTCACCAAAATTGAATTAATTCTTCCTTGTCACACACCCAACATGTCCAAGTTTCGCCCGAATCCGTCCACAACTTTGAGATATTGTGCTATATATTAATTTAGCCCTATCTCTCAATGGTGAAGAATCACTTTAAACATTCTCGGATCCAGATATTCACCAAAATTGAATCATTTCTTCCTTGTCACACACCCAACATGTCCACCAAGTTTCGTCCGAATCCGTCCACAACTTTTTGAGATATCGTACTATATATCATTTTTGGCTTATCTCTCAATGGTGAAGAATCACTTAAAAATTCTAGTAGTCGGATCTGGATGCGGATCTTCACCAAAACCGAATTAGTTCATTCTTGTCTCACACCCAACCTGTCCACAAAATTTCATTCGGATCCGTCCACAACTTTTTGAGAAATCCTGCACACAGACAGACAAATAGGCAGACAAATAGACATACAAACAGACAGACAGAGAGGGGTGAAAATGTAAGCCTCCTCCTTTACCTTCGGTGGTGGAGGTAAAAATACACATACCACCCTTTGACTACCATCTTAGATTGGCCATCTTTCTGACAGTAAGCTGCCATTCTGAAAAGTATGTCATTTTTCATCATCTAAGGATATAATGTGGTTTAAAAAACACATGAATATGTTTAGTCCGACCATAATATGGTCCCGATAAGTGGTCTAGCTTGTGGACTCTTCATAGTTGCTGATGCCTAACGGTTATGATGGCTGGCTTAAGATCTTGGGGGTGCCGTTGACTGCAGACAATTTGCTTTACCGCACAAGGTGAACCAGTTGGATTGACTCAGCCTGTCATCCTTCCGAGGTCGACAAAATGAGTGCCAGCTTACTGGAAACGAGGGGCACTTCATCAGCGGCACAGCCACGCTTCCAGAAAAGATGCAACCAGCAGCCACAGGCTGCATGCGAAACAAGAAGAAGTTGCTGATCTGGATGAGAAAATTGAATGTGAAATTAAACATTGTTGCAAACAAAACTGACTGCACACAATTCGCTCGCTGATGAAACTACGAGCTTCCCAAGAAAGAAATAATAGAACATCATGTTCTACACGTCCAAAACCGATACTTAACATGTTGAGCCTTGTTGAGCTTCACATTTCATGCTTGTTTGTCTTTTGAGAGATCTCTCAACTCAAGTACAACACCTCAAACAGATTGATCGATAATTCCATGTTGTGACTTCAGACCATAATGGACCCAGTGGAATTCAGTGAATGAGTGGACAAATCCTTTATGGTAACTGAGGCCTTCAGCAAAAGACTTTCCTCTCTGGCTGTCAGAAGGTTATCACATCCCAGGAGATTCTCAGATGATGACAACAATATAATTTCTGCCCATCACCTGTCGAGCTTCTATTGAGGAATGCAATTGACGTCATCTCCCATCCTGAAAGTGAGGATATGCTCAAGAACTTACGTACGCAGTGACTATTCATCAACACCAAAAGTTTGGATGCCCAGGCAATCAAACAACCAGATATATGCTTGTTTTTTTCACATCCAGGCAGACCTTCATCAAGCATTTTGGGAATGCACTTCTAAAAATCATGATGCACAGGCAATGCATCCTCAGCTGATTGCAGTCTTGTTCAAATTCGTCTTGAAGGTGGGTTGTCCACCTGTGACCAGCAAACCTCGTAAATCCTTAAAACATCTGGAAGCTCCAGAGAAGGAGGTCACACCACATTCCTGTTGAAGTAACTTTAGTAACAATTTTTATTACTCTTCGCTCTGGTGTTGTTCAAGCATCAGCTGAGAGGAAGATTAATTTTATTCTCTTTTTCGCCATGCTTTCACGCTCGTCGGAAATTACCATGGGGTCCTGAAATTTACGGATCAAGTCACATGGCCGGTCGGGAAATTCCCAAGGTTGCAGAAAAATGCTACTTTGAAGAAACATTCCCATGTTTTTCATCCCAAACACTTGAAAATGTTCATTCCAATATCGCTGTGTTTTCACGGGAACAAACAAAATGTCATCCATGCGGTTTGTCCGTGCCGAACTTTGCGCTTACAACTAAACAGAATCCCGCTACTCTAATCAAAAAACATCATCGACTGAAATATTGTTTTTCCTTTTTCTATTTTTTTCTAAAAGCTATAAAATAACTTCACAGTGAGAAAACATATGGTTTTGTTATATTTGTACTCAAACGAAAATTTGTTCCCAGAAAGATATGTGGGACGTCAACTATTTAAAAAAAAAAGTGCTGCGTCAGTGTTTTGGAAAAGAAAAATGTCATCACGATTCAAAACACATTTCAGCCCCAAACTAAGCTGAGCAATTCGAACGCCTAATGTGCGTAAAGTCATCAGTACACCGCTGGGGAAGGCCGAGACCTCAAAGACTGCACTGTTGAAGAAGTTTGATGTCCAATTGGGACCTGAAAGCATCTTAGCTATTTGGTGAAAAAGTATTTAAGAACTAATCTTTGTCATGGCCTGAGCATGCCCTTTGTGTTGCAAAGTATTACCGGACGTTGGAATGGAGGGAGTGGGTGAACGAATTGGATAATACCAAATTCCTCGGATGCAGAATCTTAGTTTAGCAACCGCAAGCGCATTCTCTTGGGTATGGGGAGTGCGGTGCTATAGAGTCCCTAAATTCCCCAATGCCGGGGACATCTGTCATTCCCAAGGATATTCCAAACTGTTTCCAAAATTCTTGAAGTTCTTTGCGGGTTTGAAGCGACGGAAATCGAACGAAGCGTGCATTACAGGCTTCTCATTGCAGAGGCCTCCTTAAACTTTCTTTACTCAAAGTTTTTTTTTGATTTTGTCCAGAGTACTGGCTTGTCAATGGGACTGGCTGGTTAGCCTAGAGGTTTGTTAGACTCACCTTTGAGCTGTCTTGCCTGGGGTATAATCTTGACCAAGCAATTAACTGTCACCCTGGTGTTTCGCGTGCAAGGTGAGACATAAATGTGTGTGCGGTCCATCGTAAAATGGTACGCTGGAGGACTGGTCGACCGGCAATGGTCATTGGTGGACATTCGATCCCATTGTATCTTTTGTGAATAATAGGTGATGTATCGCTGGCTCCCTGGCCAAATTCTGTCCCAAATCATCATCAGCCAAACATCAGGCCCAATCTGCTTGTTTGTGAAGGATAAACGTTCCCGAGCTAACCACACAAGAAGGTGAAAGTAATTGGGGCCATTAAAGACGTAATAGTAGTTGTAAGTAGTAGTATTATTGCAGTCGTCGACTTGCCAAAAGTGTTGATGTAACATCAAAACCAAAATCAGATCAAAGCCAAATTCAAATCAAAACCAACCCCGATCGATCTTACAGTTTGCATGCAATGCACGGTTCTTTGGGAGGGACAAAGTCCATAGAATTTCATGACCTTCATGAGATTATGGTGCATTTACATAGCACACAGCATCGCACTCTCACTATACAGTGTTTGTCCTTGTCACTGTATAATAACGTGTTTGCTCAGCAAATAATAATGAACGCAAAGCAAGCGTCGCTGTTGTTAGAAATTTTTATTGGCTTATAACACATCAGGAGGTTCAAACACTGTATATTAAATCTGTTTTGTTTGTTAAATGGCTGTTGCTTTAATTCGAGTTTCCATTGAGATTTGAAATCTTTACAGCACAGGGCGAACATTGCTAAACAATCACCGAGTGCTTGTATAAACACAGTTGCACTTTTAGCACAAGCAGAGAATACTTTTGCTCACGTCCTGACTGCTCGCACAAATGACTGGTTTTCCCCCCAAAAAAATCATTTCAAGCAACCATCAATCACTGTAAAATAATTAAAATGCTGCAAGTCTTAGTAATCTATGCAATCAAAGGAAAAAAAAGGTTACGATATTGCTGGGGTGCAACGATGCAGTGCCCCTCTCCCCTAATCCTCCATGATATTTTAGGACTCTGCCGGTGGAGCACAATGGTCTACTCTTTTCAGAAGAAGTACATATATTCAGGCTATTAAATTGCAATTATAAATTATATAGAAGCCTTTTTACCCTTTGTCACCTCGCTCTTCCATGAGCCTTGACTTGCAATCAAAAATAAATTGTGATCTCACCTTTGACCATATTTTGAACATGTCCAATTTTATGATACGTTATTGCTAACCTCTTGAGAAACGAGATTGCCATTAAGTGAACATTGCTTGCAGGCCTAACACAGTAACTGTCGAACAGCTTGCGTCGAGTTTCAGCCAAACTAACTCAGCATGGTTCGAGCATCAACTATACTTACGACTGGAAAATATTGTTACATCCCCGGCGGGTAAGGGTCGAGAAGATCTCTGCGTCGGCCGGTAAATTTGGGTGTGAATCTGTGTCTCAGACGCACGACCACGGTGAATCTGCCTGAGAGAATTGGCCGAGCAAACCTGTTAGGCGATCTGCTTTCAAATGGCCACCTCGGGACCTTGATGGTCGGACGGCCACCAAGTGGTGATCAGAAGAACGGCCACCAAGTGGTGATCACAAATGATAAATTAATTATAAATAAATATCCCACCACTCCCTCGGGACCTTGATGGCTTACATAATTAATGCCTTCGCTCATTCACTCTGGGGACACAGGACAGAGAGAGATTAAAAGACAAAACAGAAAAAAAACACCTGTGCTCCGCTCGCCCCACTCGCGCACATGGCCCTCGTTCATGCCTCCCTCCAGGCTTGGCAGAATCACAAATTACCTGGAACCCTTCAGATACATACAGCAAGGAAAGCGCCAGCCACAAACCAGAGAGCGGCACACCAAATTGCAGCGATGAGAAGGGCATAGCGACTATGGGGGAAGGAGAGTGGCAGCAACCTTGGAAGGCGAGAGGGAGATCACACAGCCACCACAAAGAGAGCTCGTGCTACCTAAGAGAGATCGCCCATGGTCCTCTCGCTGTTATAACCCACGCGGGGATGTGCCGTGGCGCCACCGGTGGTGGCTACATGGTCATTGGCCGTGCAGTGGGGAAGGGAGGAGGACGAGGAGAGTCCAGCCTACCAGTCCAGTAACCTTTGGCCCCATTGTACCACATGGTTGAGTCATGCTGTGAATATCTGTGAGTGATGGAGATTTACACATTGGACAGATTTACAATGGGGAATGTTGAAGAATGTAAACAAGGGGAAAAGATAGGGCTTAGACATGAACACTGGGTGGTGGTGGTGTTGGAGGGGGAGGGGCGAGAGCTTCCTATACACTTGCGTCAACATCTTTTCGTCCTCACAATAAATACATTACACTTGTTCTAACATGCACTATGAAATAACTATTCTAATCTATTCCCCATTTTGCCCCTATAGACCAGATCTGTAACATAGGAATCCTGAGGCGTGAATCCTGAGGCTGCACATTATGGGAGGAATTTGGAAGTTGGCAAGCAATCCGGCACACGATGGCCTACTCTTCATCGAAAGACACGATGGGACCTTTAATATCCAGCAGCAAACGCAAACAAATGGGTCCCCCAGCTTAAGGGCCATCAGGTTATGGCGCACTTTGTGATGCAACACCCAGCTTGCAAAGCACCCATCCGGCAATTTGTACCGTCAGGTCGAGCTGGAATCGAACCCAGACGAGACAGCTCAACCTCTTTGACATCTTGTTGGATCCGTCCTAAGTTGCCTTTAGGGCATGAAGAATCAACCACAATGCATGTAATGACATCACATGTAGAGCAGAGCAGGCAGGGCTGGTAGATGACCCACTCTCTGAAGGTCATTGAGAAGTCAGCTGAGTTTTTACTGACAATCTGATAGACGTGGTAATTCTCCGGAGACTAGCTTGGTTTCCAGAAGCTTAGAATCCAAATCCAGCCTTCAGCTGGATTTCCACCCTCAACCCTAGGGATGTCAGTCCAGCATCCTCACCATCAGACCTTCACCACAACCAAATTCCTTGTATCTCAATGTAATCTGTGGAGATGTTTGTGGCAGTCTGTCGTAAGTCAAGACCAATCGGTGAAATTAATTAATTTCCTTTGGCAGCATCAACACGGCACAAGCCATCGTTTTCCTTCAGATAAATTAGTGCTACATATTAAATCCTCAGGAATGCAGATAGGATAGCTGGCTTAATTTACATCTCCTTTGAGCCAGAACCCTAATTTTTACACCGAGGTTAATTTTCTTATTACGATGTGCAGTGAAATTGAAAATGTTAAACAGATCTATGACGTCTTTACGTCTGAAAAATGAATGTTTATTTCATTTCAAACTATCACAAAAGAGATCACGATACATAAACTTTCATTGTTCGCTCATCAAACATCAAGTCCGGAAGAATAAACTTCTTTGGCAGTCGTGAGCGGACTTCACTTGAACGAACACCGCAGTCGTGAGCGATTTCATCCACTCAACAGCTGCAACAGCTCCACTCCATGATCGAGTGAAAGTTTTTGCCTGCGCCATTAGGTCAGAATGTCCTTCGGGACTGGAGATTTCCGAAGACTTTTATTTCATTTGCGAAGCGTGGAACAGAATGTCACAGCGGAAACTTTGAGGTGCACAGTGCCCTCTAGTGGCAAAATTGAGTCGCGCAGTGGACCAAAGGAACAATTATTTATTTATTTATTGTACACTTATGGAAGGTCATGGTTCCGTTCACGTATGCAGCTCCTGGATGCTGGTGCTCCTCCAAGCCCTGGATGAAATAATTTCAAAGAACCGAAGGAATAATCACATTTACGTTTTATCTCGTTCTCTTTGTCTATACACGTTACATAATGTGCACGCACTTTCACTACGGTTATTAAAAAATTTGACATAAAACGCTTTGCAAGAGCAGCATTGCAGATACCAGAACTCGTCAGGAAAAAGATAACCTGCAGATGTGATTTGTAAATTAATTACTGTATTTCCATCTACTACGTCTTGCAATGCCAACGCAGTTGCATCAACGCATGGCAGTCTTCGTTCCGCTTTTGACCCGCCTTGCACCCAAACGTTTGGGTGCAGAAAATCTTATTCATTAATAGGCTCGACGATTACACCTGACTCAAAATGTTCTTGCCATAGATTCCTTAATTTTCCTTGGCGTGAAATCGGTTTTAATTGCGACTTATTTGTGTGCGTCGGAAGGGCTTTCTGAAAAAAGCTTGATCGCATGTACAGGTGAATGCATGCCGAGAAGGACGACACGGAGAGGTGACCTTAGGAAGAATCGCGAGGAAAGCTCTTAACGTCGACAGAAGAGTGGAAATGCTTTACCTATTAAACTAGTAATACATTGGGTTAGTAATGGGGAAAAAATTGGTGAATTTTACACTAAAGTGAACCCACAGACATTGTTGACAGTAATATGAATGTTCACCAAAGAACAGGCCCAAAAGCTCTGTCGTATGAAAGGCAGACTACATGTTAGGAGAGACAAGAATTCCAAGTTGAGCTTACCTCTAGACGATAGTAATCCCTGAAAAGAGGCGCTCTGCCTGTGCAACTCATTTGTGATCTCATCCCCACTTGAAACAACAATGGTGAGGTCAATTCTTATCGCTGAAAATAGATGGAAAATTGGAACAACAGTCAGTCATATCCAGAGAATCTGAAAATGGATGAAACTTATCAACCAAGCATCCGATTGAAATAACCGTTTCAAATCAATTGATTGAATAGGCTTGTGCATTTTCCTCAAATTGGGGTTGATGCGGTTCACACCTCCATGAGGGAATGACGCATTGTACTGTTTGGGGATGGTGTTCAACAAGAGTCCACAAAAATTATTAGAAAAAAAAAAATGATAAGGAAATCAGCGACAACACAGGGATAGAATGAAGAATGAGTAAAAGCAGTGAATGCGGTTTTATACAACACAATACAATGCAAATGCAATGGGCTCACGTAGAGGTAAGCGCATGCATCTGTGAGCCATCTCGCCTGGGTACGAATCTCAACCCAATTACAAACTGTCACCCTGATGTCACTCTTCCGATGGACAGCACAACGACTAGACATGTGCACTATCCCTCGGAAGGACATTAACCTGGAGGACCCTTCTGCTAGTACCTGAAAGAGTCACATACAGTGTCTTTCGTGAAGAGTAGGCAAGTTCTCATCGACACCCTGCACTAATTCCAAACTCCAGCCAACTTCATTGGAACACCAGACCTGGACAGATGCTTCGTGAAAGACTTGGGCCAACTACGTTCTCCATCCGATCCCACATGAAATTGGGAAAGAGGTATTCAGCCAGATAACTTGCAAGAGCTTCAAAATCCTGGTGCCAGCATCGCTGAAGAAATTTCTAAACGTCATGATTATCCAAAACTTACTTTTGTTACCCCGGGCATGTGAAGCGAAAAAGTGAGGTTAAGCAATTGCTTCACTTCTGTCTGTCTGTGCTTCTGTCTGAAAAGATCAGTTTATGATCGAGGAACAACTTAATTTCACAAATCACCTTCTTTCCACTTCCAAAACCATTCCGTTTAGCAGTACTTGGACAAAATGTTACAGCATGTTACGTCATCACGACAAATCAGAATTGCCGCTCGTCGACCCCGCCAATGTTCTTGTTGTACACCGCTCCTTCCCAATTCCAGATTCAGGTAGCGCATGATGTCATTGCTTGGCAATGAACGAAGGGGGTACTCAGGTTTTACTCCGTTTGTTTGTTTGTTTGTTTGTTTGTGTGCTTGTCCAGGTGATATCTCAGCCATCCATTGAGCTAGGAACCTGAAATTTGGAAGAAAAAAAAGTGAAGATGTGCTTTGGTACAAAAAAAATTATTTATTTTTTGATTAATCAATTAATTGATTAATTACTTACTTATCGACTTATTAATTACTTATTTATTTTCTTTCTCATCTGGGCAATGTCTCAGGCACCTTTTGAGCTTGAAAGCTGATATTTGGACACGACAGTGAACAAGTGATTTGGCTAGAAAGGGTATTTTTGATTAGTTGATTAACTGATTAATTAATCATTTTTCAAAGAATTACTTAATTTTCAAAAACCTACAGATTCGGATGAAACATCGGTGCTTTTGATATGCTATTAACCAATTGATTAAGAAATTAATTGTTTTACGATTACTATTTATTTATTTTAATTATGCAGTTAATCAATTCATCAATCAATTATTGTACACCACTCCCTCCCAATTCCGTCTGCGCATGCTGCACGGCGGCATCGCCGGGTGACAATGGTGTCCCGGCAATGTCACGCGCTGGAGGTTTTGTTATTTATTTATTTATTTGGCATGGGGGCGGTGTACTTTGAATGTACCTCTACTTGTATTATATTTTTCCTCTAGTTTTCAGTTTTGATAACTATCATGATCTATAAAAGTAATCTTTAGGTTGAGTTTTAATCTTGACCAAAGTTGATATTTATCTCAGATAACTATCATCATCAGCATCAGCAGCATCAATGCGCCATAGTCTTACAGAGCGTCAATGCTGCCAAAGCGGTCTTTTGGCAAAGTATATTTGAGGCCCCGCGAGGAGGAGTGATGTAAGCGACATTTTTTTAATGATATGATGATGATGATAGGCTCGGATGATAGGGGAAGGGTTAAAATAGTGCTATATGGCATTAACTCCAAAATGGCCGATGTGTCCCTTACATCACTCCTCCTCGCGGCGCTTCATTTATATTAGGTGGTTTGCCTTCGCCATCCCAGCACTCGGTCAGGACAGGAATTAGTAATTTGTTGAGGGTGCTGGCGATAACTCGCCTACTCCTCACAAGAGACACCATGGGATCTTTTACCTCCACCAACTAATGCTGACAGATGGGACGCCTATTTAACGTCCATCCGAGGGATGGTGCACACATTGAAGAATCACCCTGCCTGTGAAACACTGGGGTGACAGCTTTCAGCTGGGCCAAAATTCAAACCCAACGTTACAACTATTTTATTATTATTATAGTAAATGAAATTCTTGAAAGCGACGTCATACTGCCTCCTTCGGAGCAAATTTTAAATTAAAATAGTATTTTTTGGAAGTCTATCAACTGTCTTGACCCAAACATATTGTGAATTGGGGAATGCAGAGGGGGGGGATGAATAGGATAGGTAATATGAGCAGGTTAGATATTTAATATGAAAATATTGTTTGAATAACCTCAGATGTGATATATATATATATATATATATATATATATATATATATATATATATATATATATGCAAATAGTGAAGTTACAATGACATATGTGAGTAGTTGGATGGGTATACACAGCAAGATGAAAATAATCCTTTAAAGGTGCTCACATTAACTACCATGCTTGTATCCCCCCCCCCCCCATAACCAGTCGGAGTACAGTATTTCATTTTGGAGGAGTAATTTCAGAAGAAAAATGCATTGCATGAAATTTAATTAATCCCCATGCAAAGAACATTTATTTCCATAATTATTTGTTTGTTTGAATAGGTATGGGTTAGGTACACTTACAAAAAGAAATACTATATGTATGTATATGTATATGCATATACCGGTAATCACAATTCATCAGATGACTCATTATGTCCCAGTTATGAAAATGCCCAAGCATAATCATTGGATATCTGACGTGTCACTATCAATCAGGATCTCTTTATAAACAAGCGATACTGTTTCAAATTTTTGCGCAATGCCATTAAAACATACATCGTGAAATATAAATGGGAATTGACACTTGCTGGCATATTCTGCATTACCATCCTTTATCAATAGCAGCCGTAACATTCTCTAAAAGCCTGTGGAGTTCAATTTATATCCCTTATTTATGGAGCAGTCCACAGAACCAAAGGTTCCCTCTGCTACCTATCCTAAAGGTGGAAAATAGCTAATAGGTAGCCTACTTACCTATGAGCTATCTCGTCTGGGTTTGATTCCCATCCAGAATATAAACAATCATTGTTCTACTTTAAGAAAACAAATTGGAAGCTGGGTGCCAAATCAAAGAGTACACGGTTGTTTTGATGGTATATTCAAGCTGCATTCCCTTTGTGGATATCAAATATCCCATGTCATCTCTTGAAAACGGGAGGTCTATACCCTCACCAAATTATAAATCCCTGCCCTGTTTGAGGGTTTCTTCAATGCTGAGAACTTACTCGAGGTGGAGTTATGTCCAGAGTGAGTCTTTGGCTTTGGAAACATTCACACCGTACTTGAAGCCAGTGGACCACAGAGTCAAATATATATAATAAAGAAATAGCCAAGTTTGGTATCCATCTAGCTGTGTTGTCCCATTTCTGTAAGGCCATAGAGTCAAACAATTAATTTGATTTTTAGATAAGGCAAAATACGAAGACTGGATCGCCGCTGCTCGTCTTCGGGATGGAGGCAGGAATGGTGAAGAATGGAAGAAGAATATCTCTCAATGGTGAAGAATCACTTTAAGAAATTATCAGATTCAGATCCGGATCCGGAGCTTCACTAAAATTGAACAAAGTCTTCCTTTTCACACACCGAACGCGTCCATCAAGTTTCACTCAGATCCGTCCACAACTTTTTGAGATATCGTGCTATATATCATTTTTGGCCCGATCTCTGAATGGTGAAGAATCACTTAAAAAAATTCGAGTATCCGGATCCGGATCTTCACCAAAATCTAATCAGTTCGT
>CM068956.1:42317366-42329843 GCA_035128595.1 Eptatretus atami | reverse complement strand
GGGGGGGGGGTTCTGCAAATTTCCAAGCTGTATCTTGGAGCCGGCTGGGACTTCTGGAAGTAAATTTTGCATCAACAATGTGAATAGAAAGTACGCCCGGTTGATATAACTTTTTTGACCTTGACATATTTTTTAAGGTCATGACCATTTTTCACCATAACTCAACAATTAAGGTTTGTCTGATCAAAGCGAAATTGCCCTCTCGAGATAGCCTTAAGTAAAGCGCATTTACGCTTGAGTTACGTGATACTCCTCCGAGTTGAAGGTCAAGGTCAAATGGCAGTCTTTAAAAAATGACACATTTTTTGTCATCGCTCAATTTTGCCAATGCGGATTCTTAAAGACCGCTTATCCTTCCAATATGTCCTTGCATCATAATGGTAACCTGCATTGAAGTTGTGCACCTGATATTTGATTAATGTCGTCCTACTTTTTTCAGATTGTGATGTAATTCACAAAAATACGTTTTTGATCATAGCTTGAATAATTTTCCTCCTATTTTCCTGATGGTTAGTTTTATAGATAGACGCATATAATAGCCAGTCAAAAATGATGGGTTGGAATTATTTTATTTGAAATATTCAAAGAGACTGGAAGATACAATGTTTTGCAGCAAGAAACGTTATTTTAAAACACTACATGTCCAAATGTGGCCCTATTTTCTTTATCTTCTGGGACATTTCATTTTGACGGAACAGCCTCGTGTGCATGCCAAAGTCCGAAGCCTCGGCCTAGTGTCAGGTGTGCTTTTATTTTCCTTATTTATTCAACATCCTATGGAGGTAAATGAACACTTGTTGTACTCTGCACATGTTGCACATCTTGTGCAGCAAATCTCACCTCCCTATGCCTTGTATTTATTGTTAGTTTTTTTAAACGCTTCTGGACACCGCCTTTGAGGCCCAGATACAAATCACCGTCTACATTTCCAATTGAAGAGATGTAATTACTCTTTTATGAAAATTATTTTTTGAGATTTTTTTTTATCCTGAACAATAGAGCCTCGTGAACACACAGTCGTGTTAAAGATTGGCTGTTAAAATGCTTCTTAAATAGTCCTTATGAAGGGTTACAGACAAATACACAAACATACAAATACACACTTTTTATATAGGTAGATTATAGATGGGGATGTATTTTCTTGATTAACACTTCATCCATAAATGTTGATGGTGAAGGTCATATGGCGGTCCAAAAATAATATGACCATCATTGGATCGTGGGTCCAATCGTGGGGAGGCTTACCCATGGCGATCGCTTTTTGATCACAGAAATCAAGTTGTCGTTCCACTTGGCCATTTTTATCATTCATTCTTGCTGGCTCTTCCAGCTAGCAGCAGCAGCAAGTTGCTGGATCCACCAATCATCCTTGGTGATGGGGGCTAATTACTAACAGGGGATGATTTTAATAAAGAAAGTAATTTCGTTTCAACATAGTGGCAAAATAACTGCAAGTTAAACACTTGTTTGTAGATGTTAAAGAAACCAGAATACTTTCGGAAAATAATATTCCATTATGTCCCGGTACCTTCTCCCAGATTGAAATTCCTGCACTATTCTACAGGGCAACGCGACTGCAGTAGCATGGCCAAGCTTCATTAATGATGCAATGAGCAGAACGAATTCATAATTGAATCTTCGTCAAATATGCATTTGCCAGATAGATAGATGTCATCTTGTGTTTGGAAGGCCCAGCTTCTATCTTGGCGATGCCTACTGGGAAATATTAACTGACATGTAAGGAGTACTTTCAGTAGATGATGAGATGCTGAAGATAAACTTTATTATCAAAGGTGGTGGTTAGGGTTATTGTAAAATTTCAGTAGATTGTAGGTTGAAAATATGGCAAGAATATTCTATCAAAGTTAATAGCAAGGCTTTCAGTCTGAAACATGTTAACGAGCGGTATACCACAAGAGCTAGTCTTGAAAATGCTACTGCTTGCAATTTAAACGGATATTGAAACAGATATTAATAGTGACAAAAGACATTGTTCCAATCAGGCATTCATTTAAGATGCATTGCGGGAAACACGTTAAATCCACTGTGACGGCTTTGCACGACGATTCTCGTGTTGGGCC
Source organism: Eptatretus atami (assembly GCA_035128595.1). Taxonomy (NCBI): domain Eukaryota; kingdom Metazoa; phylum Chordata; class Myxini; order Myxiniformes; family Myxinidae; genus Eptatretus; species Eptatretus atami. Next base: position 42,327,762 of record CM068956.1, on the reverse strand, counting down.
GTTGTCTCCATTACTGGCTTTTAATGCATCAATCTCTTTTCCTCACTCTCGTCCCTTCTCTTGACAAAAACTCATTACATGTCACGTCTACAAGCATGCAGCACCCTTCTCAAAAGTGAAGCACCAGCAAGCCTGTTCCATATTGATGTCATGTGAATGATGTAGGTTTAGACCAATGGCCATTGACTTCACTAACTTTCTTGCCCTCAGGCACGGTGGGATTTAAGTTCAGCCAAAGGTCGTGTTCATTTTCTTCCACAGCATGAAAAAAAAAGTCATGAAGATTGGATTTCACATTCTTAATACCTTCTATCCAAAAAAAAGGATGCGCGATGAGTCCAGCTGGCACCACTTTGAATCATACCTTAAAACTCATCCATAAATGAATATATATATATATATATATTTCTGTTTAGTAGATTCATTAGGATGCTGTGACTGCCATCACAATATTGCCCTGGCCAGAAAGGAGGCCTGATTTAAATCCAATTTTTTGAGACATTCTTCGGCGTATAATTAAGAAAACGGACCCTCCTGGACAGACTCGGGCACAGTTGAAGGTTGTTTTGCACCAGGATTCATAACGACTCCCTTTTGATTCCGGCGGCTTCTTCAGGGGATGGGAAGGAGGGTTGCAGCAGTCATTAGTTCTGATGGTGCTTACATATTATTATTGACCAATTGAGACATTCATTCTATTCGGATATCAGTGGACGTCAGCATTGACTGGTCTTGAGCCTGACATGACACGAGGCGTTGCCAACAGCTCCATTCTAAAGTCAGTGTAGTTTTTGGACTAAAAGCGGTGCCATTCCAGACATGCTCATTTTGTGATTTAAATCTCTCTGAATTTGTCGGAGATGTTTGTCTGAATTTGTCGGACCGCCAAGGTCGGAGATGGGAGACATTGAAATGAGCTCCGTCCGACTGACTGACTGACCACCTGTCCGACCACTCAACCGACCGACTGACCATCCGATCATCCGTCCCTATACTTTTGTACATGCGATATTTCAAAAAAAAGTTTAACATTTAGCTTCCATATTGCAGATGTCTATTCCTCATGACATTATTATCTCAACCTGATTAGATCACCATTGTGTTTGGCTGAATTGTCTTGCCATGGCAACTTCACTTGCGCACGCGATATTTGAAAACCGTTCAACATACAGCTTTCATATGACACAGATCTCTTCCTCATACCACCCAAAAGGCCTGCGACCTAGAATATCACCTCCTTGGTGATAAACATAACGGTTTTTGAATAATTTTCTTCATTATTGCAATGATTCAGTAAAATGCAAGCCATTTTTAACCTTTCTCCACGCGTATATTTGTGTATAAAATACAGCATTCCCAATTGCCATTATTCCTCCATTCCGTTTGATTTTCAGGGTACTTTTCAGATTACAAAAGTCGGGTGGAATGCAATATTCTGTGAAAACCATTAGGTGGTGGCTTGCTGAGGCTCACTGTCATACACCTCACCACTGGGATATGCACAGTTGCATGCTTAATCTCCCTGATCTTTACTCATGTCATAAATTTTCATGTTTTGCCAGAAAGACATTTATCCAAAATCATCATCTTGAATGTTGTCCAAGTAATTGAAAGTTTTTTGCCCATGTTGTTACACCTGTTATTCATATTATATATATATAGTACAGGCACTCGAAGTTGAATGTATATGCGATAATAGAGTGCTTGTGGAAATTCTTTTGCAGGCAGATTTGCAGTAATCTGTATTGCAGATGAATGGATGTGGCAGTGTAGCACGGTTGGTAGCTGTGTGGTTTGGTTAAAATCCGCTATATTGATGGATTGCCAGCAGGGAGTGCCGCATCTCGGGGCTCGCCATCCTTTGGATGGGAACAGAAAGCCAATGTTCCATCAATTTAGGTTGTGGATGTAATTAAGCACCACATGGAATGTATTGTAAAGAGTATGACGTTGTCTGTAAGTATCTTGACTGAAGTTCTTGAGTAAGTTATAGAGGGATGCAGAATGTCATGAAATTTAGTTAGTGTTAAAATAGGGTAAGCATGTACAAGAACAGTCAATTGATTAAATTATCGGCATGGAAACGGTATTTAACCATTGTGAGGCAAATGCTTTAACCTTGTGTCTAAGTTTTTGAATATTGTACAGACTTTGGCAGTAGATGAGACAGCTAGGAGTCTTATGAATATATGTGGATGTAAATTTTGTCTCCTGCCACTCCGCCAAGGTCAGAGATGGGGGACATTAAGATGAGCTCCATCCGATCGACCGACCAACCGACTGATCATCTGCCCATGTACTTTTGTGGACGCGTTATTTCAAAAAATAGTGGAGCATTTAGCTTTCATATTACACATATCTGTTCCTCATTCCATCCAAAAGGTGGGGGACTGAGAGTATCAGATCTTTGTATTATTTGATTTGATGTACCATACTCTTTAAGGAGCGATGGTGCTGCCAAAGCAGGTTCTTCGCAAGGGTTATACTGGGTGATTTGCCATTGCTTTCTTAGTGTTGTTTGTCCGTCCTCCATTCTCTGAAATGCTGCGCATCAAGCAAAGGAAGCAGCTCATACCATTTTTAAAGTCTATCGACATCCCAGACGAGGAGTGGAAGCTCGAACCATTATGCCAGAGTCTGATATACACAGTATATACAGTGCCTTCAGAAAGTATTCACACCCCTTGACTTTTTCACATTTTGTTGTTACAACTTGAATTTAAAATGGATTAAATTTTTTTTTAAATTGTCACTGATCTACACAAGATACTCCATAATGACAAAGTGAAAACATGTCTTCAGAAATTTTTACAACTTCATTAAAAATGAAGATCTGAAATGTCTTGCGTCAATAAGTATTCAACTCCCTGAGTCGATACTTTGTAGAAGCGCCTCTGGAAGTGATTATAGCTTCGAGTCTTCTTGGTTATGTCTGTATCAGCTTTGCACATCTGGATTTGGGGATGTTCTCCCATTCTTCCTTGCAGATTTGCTCAAGCTCTGTTAAGTTGGATGGGGAGCGTCGGTGAACAGCAATCTTCAAGTCTTTCCACAGATTCTCAATGAAATTCAAGTCTGGGCTTTGGCTGGGCCACTCAAGGACTTTCATGTTCTTGTTCTGAAGCCATTCCAGTGTTGCTTTGGCTGTATGCTTGAGGTCATTGTCCTGTTGGAACGTAAATCTTCGCCGCAGTCTGTCTTTTACACTCTGAAGCAGGTTCTCAAGGATTTCCCTGTATTTGGCTCCATTAATTGTTCCCTATATCCTTCCAAGTCTCCCAGTCCTTGGCGCTGAAAAGCATCCCCATAGTATGATGCTGCCACCACCATGTTTCATGGTCGGAATGGTGTTACTTGGGTGGTGAGCTGTGCTCGGTTTCCGCCAGACGTAGCACTTTGCATTCAGGCCAAAGAGTTCAATTTTCATCTCATCAGACCACAGAATCTTTTGCCATCATGCTCTCAGAGTTTTTCACGTGCCTTTTTGCAAACTCCAGGTGTGCTGTCATGTGCCTTTTACTCAGGAGTGGCTTCCATCTGGCCACTCTCCATAAAGTTAGATTTGTGAAGTGCTGCAGAGATTGTTGTCCTTCGGCAGGTTCTCCCATCTCAGCCAAGGAACTCTGTAGTTCTGTCAGAGTGGTCATTGGTTTATTGGTCAACAACCTGACCAAGGTCCTTCTTGCCCAGTTTTCACTTTGTCATTATGGGGTATTTTGTGTTGATCTGTGAAAAAATGTTTCAATTTATCCATTTTAAATTCAGGCTGGAACACAACAAAATGTGACAAAAGTCGAGGGGTATGAATACTTTCTGAAGTCACTTTATAGACGTATATACTGTATATGTACTAGATGAGACACCGTTCAACGCCCAGGGGAATCTGAATATGTGGGAGGGAGGTGTGGGAGCGGGGGGAATATGGAGGGGGTTTGTGAGGGGAGTGGGATGTAAGGGGAGAAAGTAGAGTAGGGGAGATACCTGGTCGCCCACATGAAGCTGAGTTTGGGGACAAGGATGGGAACTGGTGGTGTTGTGAGGGCCTGGAGTGGTTGGGGTGGGGAAGGTCAAAACCCCCTGGAGGAATGGACACACTTTATGCCAATTTAGAGCCCCGTGGGTCAAAAGGTGTGGCCGGCAAATCATAACAAACACACACAGCAGGGTGATGGGGGTGATGGGATGGGGGTTGGGGTAGGAGGTCGGGCAAAGTGTAAACCTATTCTGGGGGAGTGGACACCATGCCAAGTGTGATTGAATCTCATGGGTGAAAGGGTATACCCAGTATATGGAAGCAAATCCACATGGTGAGGGTGGTGTGATGGTGGGTGGGAGTTTTAGAGTGCAAAACCACCCTGGGGGAGTGAACAGTCTTCATGGCAAGTTTGAGGCGCGTGGGTCAAAAGGTGTGGCCGACAAATCAGAACAAACACACACATTAGGGAGGTGATGGGGTAATGGGGTGGGGGTTAGGGCAGGAGTCGAGGAAAAGTGTAAAACTATCCTTGGGGAGTGGACACTCTTCAGGCCAAGTGTGAGTGAGCCCCATAGGTGAAAGGGTGTACCTGGTATATGGAAGCAAACGCACATAGTGGAGGGACTGGGGAATTGGGGGAAGGTTTAAAGTGTAAAACCACCCTGGGGAGTGAACAGTCTTCATTGCAAGTTTGAGCCCAGTGCATCAAAAGATGTGGCAGGCAAATCAGAAAAAAGCACATACATGGCTCAATATATATATGTAATATGATATATAATATATATAATATATATAATATATATATATATTATATATATATATATATATATATACTTGTGTCAAATGAATTCACATGATAAGCTTGACAATCTTGTATTATATCCAACTATTATTGGTAAACATTTATTTTGCCCCCATTTACTAAATACCTGTTTTCTTCAAAACTTAGGCATTGTTTCTATACCTTCATTACATTTGTAAAAATTTTATTGACATTGCTGTAATGATCCTGCACGAGATTTATACATTACCTACTTTCAGGAGAAAGACATGACAATGGACGTTATATGGGATTTCAACCTGGGTACGCCAGTATCATAAGCAAAGGGTTCATTAAAGAATGATAAACAAGCCAAACAATTTGTTTCAAAAATCAGCAATTCTTTACCGAATACTTTTGCTTTATAGGTTTGTTAATCAGGGCCGAGAGAACATCTCAGGGGTATTGTCTTTGCAGTGTAGAGTGTGGATTTGATTCCTGATGCAACTACAAGCTGCCATCCTGGTGCTTTGCAGGCAGGGTATTGCTTAATTACCTCCACCACTGAAGATGAAGGAGGTTATGTTTTCACCCCCTCTCTGTTTGTCTGTTTGTTTGTGTGCAGTATATCTCAAAAAGTTGTGACCGGATTAGAATGAAACTTGGTGGACAGGTTGGGTGTGTGACAAGGAAGTATTGATTCAATTTTGGTGAAGATCCGAATTCAGATCCCGATACGAGAATTATTTAATTTATAGGGTGATTCTTCACCATTGAGAGATTGGGCCAAAATCGATATAGTACTGTGTAGCATGATATTTCAAAAATGTATTGGGCCCGATATGTTCTCGTGGATCAGGCATTATGTGGCGGAGGTATGTGCTCTACTGAGTGCCCTTCCAGTTGAGTACATGGTATCCTTTGAAGGTAACATTGTCTGTCCATTCAAAATATTCAAATTGCATCATCTGGTTGGATTTTCTTACAGAAAGTGATGTGAAATTGAAGATAATATGTAGATCCATCAATTAATTAATTTTGACATTTGCTTCACTTCACATAAATTAGAGTACGTCCTCACATTAAAACAAATGAGTAGCCTATGGAAATAACGCAAGGAAACATGTAAAGTAAGTCAATGAAAATTTGTTTTTGAGCTCACAATGTCCTTGTAAGAATCCAAGAGAGATAATTTAGCTCCGCATGTAAACCTGGGGGAAACGAGGGGTGTTCAAAATGCTTCACCAATGACATATCCACAACTTGCAAAGGCCGAGTGACTTGGACTATTGTGGGTATCTTTCTCATCCGACTTTTTGAACTCCCTCCGTAATCTGGGATCTGAGATGTGGCATACTCTTTACAAAGCGTCGGTGTGGCTGAAGCTGTTTCTTTGCCAGGGTTGTGCTGGATGGTTTGCCATCGCCTTCTCAGGAGTCAGTTCGGGTTCGAATTTGGCCATAGCTCGCCTACTCTCCGCAAAGGACACCGTGGGACCTGTATCCTCAACCAGTCGATGCCAACTGACAGGACGTCCGGTTTTATGTTCATCCGAGGGACGGCACACACATTCATCGCTCTCCCTGCATGCAAAACACCAGGATGACAGTTTATAGCCGGGCCAAGATTCAAACCCAGGCGGGACAGTTTAGGGGGCAGTGTGCATACCTTTGGCTATCCTTCCAGCCCGACCCCACGCAATACGTATCTGTTTTCATCCACTGCTGTTTCCTCGGTTAAACTGGGTCGGGCCACGAACCTCGATTTCAGTTCTTGAGATAACCAACCTCAACTCACCGGCAATGCTGCAGCAAATATCACAACAGCATGTAAAGCAGAGCGCTCATGGAATTGGAGAAATCCTGACAGCAAGCAGAACGACAGGGGTGCAGGGAAGAGTGGATGACATTACAGACAGACCATTACAGGGCAATGCGACGCAGGGAAATGGCGAGGCAGAATAGTTTAAGGGAAATAACGTTATTGCATGAACCCTATCGCCCCTAATGTCACCTGAACACAGAGGGTTGGATTCTTCGTAATTACGGCAAGCACGGGTGCGAGGAGAAACATATCATCATTGACAGTGAGAGCAAAGCCAACAAGGCTGTTTCCAGCTGAACAAATTACTTAGCCTTGAGCTATTTGTGTTTGCATTATGACGAATTGGTTTTGGTCTTAGTTTTATATGAACCTCATTGTTCAGACGGATTAAACTTTTCACATCAAAAGTGCTCCATTGAATATGAAACATTTTGGGGGTGCGTCCTTGTTTGTTTTTGGATCCTTTGTCTTTTACTGCCAATCTTGAGTGACTATAGAATGAGGCAGAAGGAGAAAAACTTTGCTTTTGAGCTGTCTTCGCGTGGGTTTGATTCCCATCCTGACTATAAACTGTTGGATTGGTATTTTGTATGCTTGGTGTTGGCTTAATGGTTAGGGTGGTGGGCTTGGGATTCCGAGGATCCTGAGTTCAAATCCCGTTCGGATGTTCAATTAATACCAGGTGGGGTTGACTCTGCCTGCCATCCTTCCGAGGTGGGCAAAATGAGTGCCAGCTTGCTGGTATCCTGTGTCGAAGTGGCGACCCGTCCAGGATTGTCCAATAGCCAAGGAGACTGCTTAGGCAGCACCAACGCTCTGCACAGAGTATGGTCCCCATGGATGGATGGATGGATTCTTACAAGGGCATACTCTCTACTGAGTGCCGTTCTAGTTGTCCGTTTGTCTGTGAGCAGGATGTCTCAAAAGCAGGAGCAGGATATCTGTGGGATTTGGATGAATCCGGACGAAACTTAGTGGATGAGTTTAGAGTGTGACAAGGACAAATTGTTTATATTTTGGTGAAGATCTGAATCCGGACACTCAAATTTTAAGTGGTTCTTCACAATTAAGAAATTTGGCCAAAACCCATATATAGCACGATATTTCAAAAAGTTGTGGGCGGGTTATGACAAAACTTGGTGGATGAGTTGGGTGGGTGACAAGAACAAGCGCATTAGATTTTGGAGGTTTGTGGATATCCAACTGTATTCCAAAATACTGCATCAACTGCAACCAGCGGGATGAACTTGCATTCAAATCCCAGTGGAATATATACATTTGCTGACATGGACTATGTGTTGATGTGGCTTTCGTGAAAATATCTATCGAGTGTTATAGGTCGTTTACCTTTCTAGATTTTGTAATATGAGTGCCCTTACAATGAACTTCAACGCAGGAAGCCATTAGGCCAATAAAGCCGATGCAACCACAACTTTGAACCGGTTTGAACCACCACTACTACTACGACTACTACTACTTTTTTACCACCTCAATTATTTCCTTCTTATGAGATTGGCCAGGGAAAGTTTTTTAGGCCTGATGTTCGACTGGAGGTGGTTCAGGCAGGAATATGGAATTTGTTTGTGATGCCAGCCATAACTCCCATAGTTTTCATGGAAAAACACCATGGGATCTTTAACCTCCAACAACTAATGCTAGCAGACCGGACACCGAGTGTAGCATCTATCTGAGTGACGGCACATTTTTTGATCCTACCCCCTGCATGTAAAGTCCAACCCAACAGGTTATGGTTGAGATGAGGAATCAAATCCAGAATAAACGGTTCAGAGGTAAGGGTGCACCATCATATCGGACTCACCATCCAACAAAATAACAATTAAAAACAAACATAGTTTGTTCTATTTATTTTTAGCTATTTAATGAGCCTCCCCCTATGGAATAGGGGAAGGCTTATTGCTGCTGTTGGGTTTGTTTCAACAATTAGTGCGCCTAATTTTTTATGGTATGCCAGAGTTTCTTAGACTGACCCACCATTTAAAAAATAATTTTTTCCTTTTTTGTTCTTTGTTTTTCTCTTCCTGCAATCCCAATACTCCCAACACTTCCAATTTCTGAATTGTGTCAATTTGCCAACTGTATTTCAGAACCGGCTGGGACTTTAGGAATGAAATTTTGCAACAATATAGGAAGTAAAAAGTATGCCATTTTACATCATATTTATTTCACCTCGACCTACTTTTTATGGTCATGACCTAATTATAGACATTCCAACATTTTTCACCATAACTTGACTAAGGTTTGTCCAATCGGAACAAAATTGCCCTCATTAGATAGCGTAGAGTGAGGCACATTTATGCTTGATTTACATCATACCCCTTCAGGTTAAAGGTCAAGGTCTTAGATCCCTAGGAGGCCTAAACCACCATTTTGGTTTCTCTACATTTTTTTTATGCCACTGTCCAAACTGTAACTGGGATCCGGCAGTGACTTTCAGAATGAAAATTTGTTTCAATAATGGGAATAAAACTATGTGTGGTTGACAATTTTTTTTTTTAATCTTAACATAATTTTAAGGTCATGACCCAATTATAGACATTTGAACATTTTCACCATAACTTGACTAATGTTTGTCCGATCGGAATGAAATTGTTCTCTCTTGATAGTCTAGTACTCTAGAGCAAGATGCATTTACTCTGAATTTAAAATAAAAATGATGTCAAACAGCACACTTTTTACTTCCTTTATTGTTGTACCCCTCCAGGTTAAAGGTCAAGGTCAAATAATGGCCTGGGGAAAAAAACACATTTTTTTGTCATCGCTCATTTTGCCAATGTGGAATCTGAAAGACCACTTGGGTTTCCAAGATGTTCTCACATCGTAATAGTGTACCTGCACACTTTGATTCGTGTCCTTGACCGACTTTTTCGGATTGTGACCTAATTAACAAGAAACACCTTTTTGATAACAACTAGAATAATTTTCCTCCGATTTTCATGATGTTGAGTTTTATGGATCGATTGTAGATGGGGACACATTTTCTTAATTTACACTCTATCCCTCAATGTTGAAGGTCAAGGTCATATGGCGATCCAAACAAAATATGCCTTCATTGGATTGTGGGCCAAATGTAAGTCATGGGCGATCACCAAGGGTAAGCCAGGGGAGGCTTACCCTTGGTAAATTTGCTTTTTTAAAATATGCCTTCATTGGATTGTGGGCCAAATGTAAGTCATGGGCGATCACCAAGGGTAAGCCAGGGGAGGCTTACCCTTGGTAATTGCTTTTGTGATCAGAGATATCTAGTTTATGCCTTGTGTTGGCTTAATGGTTAGGGTGATGGGCTTGGGATCTGAGGATCCTGAGTTCAAATCTTGCTCGGCTGTTGAATTAATACCAGGTGGGGTTGACTCTGCCTGTCTTCCTTCCGAGGTTGGCAAAATGAGAGCCAGCTTGCTGGTATCCTGTGTCGGAGTGGCGACCTGTCCAGGATTGTACCCAATGGTCAAGGAGACTGTTTAGGCAGCACCAACGCTCTGCACAGAGTATGGTCCCAATGGATGGATATCTAGTTTATTCTTGCAACTTCTTAACTTCCTCTCTTGTTTCTCCCTTTTCCTTCTTTTTTACTTGTATCTCCTTTTTTTCGGTAATGGCATTTTGATTTGCTGCCTTTGCTATTTTTTGCCCTTTTTTCTCCCAGAAAGTGATCGCGTGTCGAGCCAAAGCAAGATTGGCTTGGCAGTTCATGAGATTAGTGTGGTTTGCTATCCCATAATGCAGCTGACCAAAAAAAAAAATTGTTAGGATGTGGTCATCAGGCGGTGGAATGGCTTCAGAGAAATTTTAGTCTCCTCTAAGATTGCATCGTCAGAGGA
>CM068956.1:42302627-42317356 GCA_035128595.1 Eptatretus atami | reverse complement strand
AAGCAGCAGAGTTTTTGTTAGAAATTGAAAAAACACAACAACATTTGAATCTAGAAGAACAACTTTACATGCGGGTTCTTATTAGGCCATCTATTTACTACACACTTGTGAAGTCTTCCTAAATTGCGAAGATGAAAACTAGAGACAATGTATAGAGAGAGAGAGGAGAGAGAAGAGAGAGAGAGAGAGAGAGAGAGAGAGAGAGAAGGAGAGAGAGAGAGAGAGAGAGAGAGAGAGAAGAGAGAGAGAGAGAAGAGAGAGAGAGAGAGAGAGAGAGAGAGAGAGAGAGAGAGAGAGAGAGAGAGAGAGAGAGAGGGGGGGGGGGAGAGAGCGAGTGCAAGAGATAGAGCGAGGAGGACGTTAGGGGAGTGTGTAGAACACAGGGAAATAATGGAGAGAAGATGGTAATAAGTGGAGTGGAGGAAAATGGTGTGCATTTGGAGTTCAGAGGGGGTGAGGGGAGAGGGTCATTTTCAAGATGATGTGAAGAGCTAACTAACTACTTTTTGAGTAAGATATTTCCTGTTTAATCCCTGTTTTTGTGCCCTTTTCAAAAACTTCAACAAGTGCCCTTTGAACTTTTCATCTACCACACATCATCAATTCAGCTGTCTACTTTGTCAATCTTTCTTGAGCAAATCCAATGACATGTTCAGTCTCAAGACGAAGCACTTCCTTACACTTTTTTTCGCCGACAGTTTTTAAGGCTTATGAAAGAACTGTCACACACAAACCCCACTCTCACCTGCAGGTAGAGACAGCAGACAAGGCAAGACGTGACATCAGACAAAATGGTCGTTCACCTTGCCCGCTGGGTCAAGGAAAGCCGGAAGCGACATCAAGTGGCGTCGCTTTTCTCTCAGCAGCCAGCGGGACATTTTCCAACAGAAACGTCCCTTCTAAAGGGATGGTGTTTATATGTGCTCTATCCTTTAAATGCTGAACACCAAGTGAGGGAATTGCACGTACATTTTTTTTTTAGTCATTGGTATGACTCAACCATGGAAGGCATTAAACAGCTGACGTCCCACATGCAGAGCAAACTCTCACCACAATGCCACTGAGTCTTTTTCCGATTTACATTCCCTCTTCATAGATGACAAACTTCTCGTTGCTGAATTTATTGCTTCCTGACATATCTTTTAAATTTTTATTTTTCAAATTGATCTAAGGCAAATATTTGAGCTTGCAAAGTGAAACAGTGCACATCTTGATGAATTACAAGGACATTAATAGATAGAACCTGGGTTCAAGAGTGAATTATGAGCCATTGCTTCGGCTAAGAATGCTAAACAGGCCGAAGCCAGGAACTAACCTGCTTGAGTGTCTTTTATTAAAAATAAAAAAACTCCTAAATCCATTTCATTGGTCTATTCAATTACTCCTAATTTGTTCAATTTAAGTCTTTGAATTTGGATCTACACAAAACTAAGGTGGTACTTGTTGTGAAATACCTTTTTACGAGCGTTTTGGGCCGACAAGACTATCTAGCGTACACACACGTACACGCATGTACACATACACCCACACACTTGTGTCTGTATATATGGCCATTGCCTTTTTGTACGTGCCAACATTACACCAGGGCATACATTATGTACATGGTTAAAGTATAATAACCAGACTTATCTGAGCAAAAGCATAGCAAAACTGAAACAAGAATGACCTGCCCTGGGCATTTCGTGAGCACATGGAGTTGAGGAAAGTATCTGCTATGAATTAGCCACAGAACTCGCTGTTGTCCAATTTTGTGTGTTCCGCAGCTCGCGATGGGAACACAGAGATTGTTAAAGCAGAAAACATTAACCTCGACGTCGTGTTTGCCGTGCGTGAAATCAGATAGGCCGAGGCAACACCAACGACGCAAGATAATCATAAACAGCCTTATTACGGTGAAAGGGAAGTGCAGACATCATCCCTGCCGGCTCAAGTGTCCTTCTTGCATGCCCTGAGTGTTGGATATATTTTTTTACAAACGAATCAACCACGATCCAAGAGGTTTCTTATGACCCCAAGCCTCCTGATGCAGTGTGACCAACAGTCGAGTTGGGCAGCGTTTCCTGTTCTCTTGGCCACTGCCAGAACTGCAGCTTCTGTTAGATCAGAACGAATGGTTGGAACGACCAAGCCTTGGCCTGAGGCTATCACCTGACAGATGAGGCATGGAAAGACCTGGATTGTGCAGAAAATCGGCAGATGGTCGCTTCTAGTGCGGCCAAGTCCAAAAAAAAAAGTAGATCACAAACTATGCAACAATGAGGCCGCTGTCCTGCGATTGCCACCGAAAAGCACCGTTAACGACTTTGGTTGTGGTCATGTACATGAAGATACCAAATGATGTTCTGTATATTGCCAATTTCTGATCTACTCTAAAGTTTTGAGGCAACCCTAAAGATATTTTTTGTACAATGGTCAGTGTTATGACTATAATCATAAAGTTTTCCCCTCTATATCCATTTTTAATCAAACGAGGGTCTGGAATGATGTTCTGTGATCTTAGGGGCTACAGTATATATTTACGAGGGCATGCAAACATGGTGGGTTTAAAAAAAAAATCTCTTTCTTCCTTCATTCCTCCCACTCCGAATATAGTATGCATTTCAACGTAGTCTCCGCAATTAAATACCGCAGTGGAAAAGCATTCCCTATGATTGATAAAGCTTAAGAACAGCAGTAAAACCTCGGTTTGCCATCTTAATTACATAGAGCACCTATCCTGTAAAGTGATTTTTAATGTATAATTATATATACCTCGTTATTCTAAAAAGAACACATAACTTCAGAAAAGATATCTGACATGCAAAGCAACGTCACTTAATGCATGCAAATGACAGTGTCGTAATTATCACTTATTTAAACTTCAAGGCACCAAAAGTGAACGACGTGGGGGGCACTTTACGAGACACCAGAACAGAGCACAAGTAGTTTACACAAGACAGAAAAAAAAATGCTTGTACCATGAAATTTATTCAACTCTTCAGAAGAGTTAGGAATCCGTTCTGCATTCTGAGATCGTGATCCCATCAACATCAATGATGTGCAAGAACCAGGAAGGATCATAGCACAAACCGGCTGCATCTGATAGTTCGTTCCAGCGAAGTTCTCGAGTGGGACTAAAACTTCAGTAAGTTTTGTGACACAAATAGTTAGGGACAACTGTCGATGACTGGCTGGGATCTGCCATTCAAAGCATTGAGAAATTGTCTGCAGGGAATATTAGGATCAATGGGCCTTTTTCTTGTTGAAGACCATTATATTAGCGTTGGGTCGAGTACTTAAACTGACACTGTAAATGCTTTGTGGATTTTATATAAATTAAACTCCATTGTTTTGTGGAGTACTTTGGTTGTCGGAGAGGCAGATAGACTTCGTTTGTTTTCTTCAGCCAGTTAGCAGCTGGATTTGTGGCTCACTTAACAATGTGGTACTTCAATAACTTGTCTTTCCATCTTAAAGCCCACGAGTAAAATTTTCGGCCTTTAAAACCATGACAGTTTCTACAATACCAGAATCGACATTTTTAAATGACAGGACACAATCAAACAATGAATAAATAAATATGTAGGAAAACAATACAACTAAGTTGATCATACAATACATATATTTACCTTCATCACCGAAGGTGGACAGTGGTTATGTTTTCACCCATCTGTTTGTCTGTCTGACTGTGAGCAGGATATCTCAAAAGGTTTTGGACGGATTCAGAAGAAATTTGGTGGACAGGTTGGGTGTGTGACAAGGAAAAAATTATTCGATTTTGGTGAAGATCTGGATCCAGATCCGGGTCGGAGAACCTTTCAATTTTTAAAGTGATTCTTCGCCATTGTATTGAGAGATGGGGCCAAAAACGAGATTTAACATGATATCTCAAAGTTGTGGATGAGTTATGACAAAATTAGGTGGTTGAGTTGGTTAGGTGACAAGAACAAGCCGATTAGATTTTGGTTCAGGTCGAGATCTGGCCTATCAGTAGAAAACAAAACGTAAACTGTTCAGCCTGGCGGAAGTATATGCTCTAACGAGTGCTGTTCTTGTGGACTGTAATCCATCCATTCACTCACTCACCACCTTTACTCTTCACTTGCCCCCTGTACAAGCCATAAACACATAATTTCAACAACTCATTTTAACTTTGTTCTCTTGGTATCAAAAAGGTGAAGGTCACATGCTGGTGCCAATTTTTGAGGCCAGGCCAAAATGAGCTGCAATGTCAAGAAGTCTGTTGTTTTATCGAGCTGCCTCTTAAGATTTTTCACATGCGATTCCAGGGTCGAGTTCTGTATTGACAGAAATTTTGCAATAAGTGATAATTAAAGTGAACAATTGAGGCACATCATCATGGCCAACACTCCCATGACTATCAAAAACATCAATTAATTGTCGATGCAAACATGCAAGACACAGCAATTGATCAATTAATCTGTGACCGAACATAGAAGTATGAATAGAAAATAAGAATGTTAACTAGGTTAAGATAGTTAAACAGTTATAAAAAAAGAACAAGCACAACAATGCAGGTGAATCGTAAAAGCACAATGATTGGAAAATAATGTTTTTCTTCATGCCAGTTTAATTTCCCCCCCTTAGTACATGCGCATACTAATTTCCCTCATATATATATATATAATACACACACACACCACCGGCGTAGTGGGCGTGCGCCTGTAATCCGGCTACTCGGAGGCTTGGGTTGGAGGATCGCTAGAGGACGGGAGCTCTGCGCTGGGCCGCGCTATGAGAGGGTGTAGGGCAGCCTGGAATCATGGCAAACCCAATCCTTATCCCTGTGTCGTAAGAGGCGACCAGGGTTGCGTCAGGAAGGGCATCCGGCGTAAAACCTGTGCCAAATCAGTATGCGGATCATAACGGATGATCCGCTGTGGCGACCCCGAACGGGAGCAGCCGAAAGAAGAAACAACATATATATATATATATATATACACGATTGTATGAATACTTTCTTGAAAAAAAAATCTGCAAAAAAAGAAATCTCCATCCTTGTCTGAAGCTACAATATATATGAAGTGGCATGGAGTTGATGGACAAGGCCTTGCTGCACTGTTCTCTACAGAGGGTTCAATACCCACAGCTGCTCAACAAGCTGGTGAGGCACACAGAAACCAGAGTGTATTCCGTGATTTGAAACTGCTCTGGCAGAACTGACCGTGGCAATGGAATATGAATATATATATATATATATATATATATATATATATATATATATATATATATATATATATATATATATATATTACACAAGAGATGCAAGAGAATTATACACAGGAGGAGGCCATTTGTCCCATCATGCCTGACACACATGAACACCAGACACATTTATACAAAAAAAAATTGCAAAATCTTTTTGGTGTTTTTTTTTGTATTTTTGGAGGTTTTTTTGTCAGTTATTTTGTAGGTTCTTTTGTAAAAAAAAAATTTGTTTTTTTCTGGGGGAGGGGCCAGGGGAAGTGGATGAAGGCGGTTCTTGGGTGAGAAAGACACAGCATCAACCCACACACACCTTGACGAGACACCCACATCCAAAACTCCGCAGAGATGCACATAATCACCCATCCATACTCAAGCTACTTTTAAGTCCTACCAACATCCCTATACTGCTCTATCTCCAATACTTCCAGGTACCCCTGTCTAATTCCAATTTAGCTTATCTACTGTTTCTGCTACCATTACCTTTCCAGGGAGACCATTGCATGCATATTTTTTTTCTTTTAAGTACAACAAAGCTTTAGCCGACCTATACCTACACTCAGTGCTGCGCCACAGATTTTGTAACAAACAGGATGGAACAGATATATCTATATTATATTTTGGGGTGCAAAATTAAGAGTTCAGTAGGAAATTTATGAATTGAGATGTAACTACAAGGGCACTAGCAAAGTGCAGACCTCCACCACGCAATGCCTGATCCACGAGAACATACCGGGCCCAATACATTTTTGAAATATCATGCTGTACATCGTTTTTGGCCCTATCTCTCAATGGTGAAGATTCACTTTTTAAAAATTAAATAATTCTCGTATCCGAATCTGGTTTTGGATCTTCACCAAAATCTAATCATTTCGTCCTTCTCACTCACCCAACCTCTCCACCGAATTTCCTCCAAATATATATATACATATATATATATATATATATATATATATATATATACACATACACACATACCTACATACTTTCTTGGAAAAAAAATCTACAAAAAAAAAATCGAACTATATACTTACATATACATATATGTACACATCGAAGCTGGTACACCGGGAAAAAGAAAATAGGACCACTGGACCTCTAGCCTAATGCTGTATCCCAAGATTGGTGGAATTCTAACCGGTGGGTCTGAGGAGGATGGTTTTTGAAGGAATTTACGCGATTTTCCAAAAATTTTATGAAGTCCGCCATTTTAATACATTTCCGGTCATGTGATCGGCATGACCTCTGCAATTTAACATCAAGACCTTGTCCGAATGTTGAAACCCAAATTTGGTAGCATTCTGATGGGTGGGTCTGGAGAAGATGATTTTTAAAGGCATTAATGCAATGTTCCCAAAAGTTGACTAAGTCGGCCATTTTGACACACTTCTGGTCATCTGATCCGCATGACTTCCACAATATAATTAACATCCCTACCCTATCATAATGTTGCAAACCAAATTTGTTAGCATTCTGACAGGTGCGTCGACAGAAGATTTTGGAAGGAATTTGCGCGGCCACCATTTTGGCACACTTCCGGTCATGTGATCACCATGGCCTCCGCAATTTAACATTGGGACTCTATCCTAATGCTGTAACCCAAACTTTGTTGGATTTTGACTGGTGGATCTAGAGAAGAACATTTTTGAAGAAATTTATGCAATTTTCACAGAAATTGACTCAGTCGGCCATTTTGACACACTTCCGGGCACGTGATCAGTATGGCCTCCGCAATTTAACATCAAGACCCTATCCTAATGTAATCCAAATGTGGTAGCATTCTGACTGGTGGGGCTGGAAAAGAAGATTTTTGAAGGAATTTATGCAATTTTCACCAAAACTTGAATAAGTCGGCGATTTTGACACACTTCCGGTCATGTGATCAGCATGAGCTTCGCAATTTAACATCCCTGCCCTGGCCTAATGGTGTAATCCAAATCTGGTAGTATTCTGACTGGTGGGTCTGGAGAAAATTTTTGAAGAAATTTACCAAGTCGTCCATTTTGACATACTTAAATTCGTGCGACCGGAACGAGCTTTGCAATTCCTATTACGAGTCAGGAGAGGAACTTTGTTGCAAAATTTCATCCAGATCGGCCCAGCGGTTTGGCCGGAGAAGTCGAAAAAGGAGACGAACAGACGGATGACGCGTGATGACAATACCTTGTCTGGAATATTTCAGATCAACTAAAAATCATAGAATTGTCTGAAAGTGTCCGAATATGAAAATAAATAAATGAAAAAAAAAAACAAACGCTGGTGAGCGACTCAGACAATGGGGAATCATGGTTTGTTTTTGCTTACAAAGTGTAAGCATACCATGTATGTGTATATATATATATATATATATATATATATATATATATATATATATATATATATATATATATATATATATATATATATATATATATATGAAAACACCTTCCACACTCGAGCCGAAGCTGCTGCAGAAAGCAACCCAAGGAGGCCTATGCAAGGTAAGTGCTTTGCTGTTTCAAGTCCTTCCCAGAGTTCCTCCACAGCTATAAAGATGTTCACACATCATACACACATGAGAATCCCAATGCTACACACCCCCTCAGTTGCCCGACCGGTTTCATCGCTTATTGGCGAATTCATCAGCAACAGCACAGACAGCAATGCATACCAATGAAGTTCCCAAGCACGCACCTTCACAGCTGAGAGATGTGAGAGAGATGTAGGTGGGTTTTATTATTTAAATATTGACTGCTTTTGACGTGCACGTGGTACATGCTTTGGGAACTCATTGGTATGCATTGCTGTCTGTGCTGTCGCTGATGATCGCCAATAAGCGATGAAACCGGTCGGCAACTGAGGGGGTGTTGTAGCATTGGGATTCTCATGTGTGTACATTTGCAACTCTCAAGCAACTTTTTGGTTGCTTTATGCAGCAGCTTTGGCTAGGGGAGTGTGGGAGGTGTTGATTATTATTTAGTAATCTAGTCACTTTGGTTTAGTTGATTCGGTGAGAGCTGATTGGTCATTCCTCCATTCACAGGTGAGAGATTTGGGTGGGTTTTAATACATATATGTGACCCTCAGTACAAAAACCAGTCGGAAGTCGCAAAAATTCAAAACATTAAAAAAGTTTTTTTTTCAAAAAAAACAACCCAATAACTCAATATTGAATTTTTGCGACTTCCGACTGGTTTTGTACTGGAGGGTCACTATTATATATATATATATAATTATATGATTATATGCATATTATACATATTAAATATATTTATATACACACACACTCACACAGTGCCAGGTTAGTGTCCATTTTATTACCTTTGCCACAAAAGGTGAAGGAGTTATTTTTCACCCCTCTCTGTCTGTTTGTTACTTGGCAAAATCGAAGATTTTTCAAGTATATTGGTCAGTCGATTTTGTTATTCTGTCTGTCTGTCTGTTTGTCCCCTACTGGTCACAATTTTCAACCGATCTTCACAAAAACTTCACCACATGGTCGAGTTTTGTCATAAGGAGAAGCCTATTTTTTTTGAGGTCAAAAGGACATAGGCCAAAGGTCAACAACTTAGGTGAAATTCTAAAATCCTCCATTTTTATCATCGATTGACTTGAAATTTGAAGAGGATTTATATTTCAGGTCACTGCATTCAACCAGTGAATTATTTTGGAGGTCAACAGAGCAATATGGTCAACATAGCCGAATGATTATATTTTGCTGAAGATCCGGATCTGATCCGGATCCAACAACTACAATTTTTTTAATGATTCTTCACCATTGAGAGATAGGCCAAAAATGATATACAGTATAGCACGATATCACAAAAAGTTGTGGACGGATTTGGACGAAACTTGGGACACGTTGGGTGTGTGAGAAGAAAGATTTGATTTAATTTTGGTGAGATTTCAAATCCGAATCTGATATGAGAATTATTTAAATTTTAAGATGATTCTTTACCGTTGAGAGATTGGCCAAAAACGACTTATAGCATGATCTTCAAAACGTTATTGGGCCCGATATGTTCTCGTCGATCAGGCATTACATGGTGGTATGCGCTCTACGAGTGCCTTCAGTTGCCTTCGCTAGAGGAGAGGGTATTGCATTTGGGTCCGTTTGTCTGTTGTTACTTACGAAATCTTTAGATTTGGAAGTATATTGATGACTTCCGTCCTCTGTTTGTTTGTTTGTGTGTTTGTTTGGTGTTTGTGTGTTTGTTTGTAGGCACGATAACCGAGAACGGAAGAAGCTACAATGTCAAATTACACACGTGATTCAGGAGGGTGATGGCTTAGCGCTGACTAGATTTTGGTAAAATCGGTCAAAGGTCAAGGTCAGCGAGGTCAAAATAATTCCGTAAATTCACGTGAGAAATGAGATTTTTGCTTTGCTCGACGTCGAGTTCGTTTAACTTCGATTTTATTTTGTCTTCGGTTTTTCGATCGCTTAGGACGCTTCAAACTCGGTTGTCGAAATTCTGGTAAAAACGATGTTTTGGAGACGTTTTAAGATTGTATAAAAAAATTTCACTCGCCGCGCGTCACGGGCGTCACGTGGTGCAGCACTTGAGCAGAGGCGGCGTTGATCACGTAATGGTTTTCCGTGTGCCGCTGACGGTGTTTTCGATAAAGATGGTGTTAAAAGTCATTTTTTATCCAATAAAAGGTTATCGTCGCATGCCTGACTCGCTAAGCCGTCGGATATGTAAAGATTGTTGGGGTGCCGAATATTACGGTTTTGTGACTTTAAAAATAATTGCGTGGAGAAATGGAGATTTTGCTTCGGTCGACGTTACGAGTTTTTGATGGTTTGGTACAGAATCATCGTAGAAAACTTTCTGGTTTGCGTCGCTACCTTCTCTAGAGACAGCTTTATTAGACAAGGTCAGAGGTCAGTTGACGATTTCGTAAGTACCAGTCTATGACTGCTTGTTTGTTTGTTTGTCTGTTCTGTCTTTGTTTGTTTGTTTTGCAGGCTTGTCTGTTGTTTGTTTGTCCACACAGAATTTTTGTTTTTCTCTGCAGCTGCTTGTCGGATTGAGACAAAATTTTCAACATTGGTGCGATTTCTCTGTAGAATGTTTTACTGATAATTATGACATCATAGTCACGTGGTGTGGTAGCCATATTGGAAAAACGGAAAAACTTTAGACCTCTGTATCTCTGAAACGACCAAGGGAAAAAAATTGAAACTTGCACATAGAAAGTACTCCTCATGAGCAATGAGTGTGTTTTTGGTGACGTCATAGGTGCCCTCGTGAATATGACGTCATAATTGCATATGTAGAATGCACATCCGATTAGTATGAAATTTTGAGGTCATCTAGGATAAATGGTGCACATAAAAAAATTCATGACTCATCGGTCACATGATTCGGCAGCCATGTTGTTTTTTTCAAAAGACCTTCAAAATCTTCTCTAAAGTGGCTGAACAAATTGAGACGAAACTTACACATATGACGCGCTGTCCATGAGGAACAAAAGGTTCACACTATTGATATCATCGGTTACATGGTTGTCAGCCATGTTGGATTTTCCTAAAACCTATAAAATATACCACTCAAGAAGTCCTGGTAAGGGTCTGCAATCTCTGATTGCTCTTTTTCTTGTTCGATGTTTATAGCGAACACAGTGAGCTTCATACTTAACCGTGCACGTGAGAGAATAGGAAAACAACAACAACAACAACAACACAATACCCTGGCATATTGGAATCCGTGTCGTTGCTATGACCTTTGCTTCGTGTTTTTAACGCTGTGCGGGTATATAAACCATTGGTTTTATTTCTATCTTGAATATTACTTAACGCGTGCCACATGAGAGATTAGGAAACAACAAAAACAACACAATACCCTGCCATTTGGAATCTGTTCGTTGGCTATGACCCTTTTCTTCCGTTTTTGTTTTGTTTCTGGTTTTTTTTGTTCGGTTTTTCATGGGAATGATGCATCCGGGAGAAAAGGCATCGTCGAGACATGAAAGACCCAAATAATATCAGACATGGTGTGTATATTTCCTCCACTGATTTTAATAAAGATATCTCCCGCATCATCAAAAATAATTTTTTAATCGTGATTTAAATGATCACCGAATGAATCCGAATGATCATCCGCTGATCCCGAATCCAGGCCGAAGTAACCGGAAATTGCGTGTACAGTTGTCAACAAGTTATAGGTAAAGTCAGAAGCGAATGTAAGAAGAATTCTACGTTTGCTTCTAGGCTTTGCCTATTCCATATTATACAACTCAGCCTAGTCATCATGATAAAATTCTGTCTGTTTTCACAGATACCTGAAGTAACAGACTCTTTTGGTGACCCCATGGAGTCCATTACATCGGAATTGCCCTGTCTGTAATCTGTATTCACATGTACATCATACTATCCCCATTGTCGCAGGGCATATGTTTGTTGCCGATGCATAACAAGCCTCGGTATGTGGTTATTGTCTTACATTGCAGGACCACCTTTGGCCCTATTGCCCTCCAACTCGTCACAAAAATTGACTCGATTTTTTTTTTTGACTCGTTCGCGCTGTGATTTTCGCTGCCATTTCTGAATATATTACATCCTCTCGTTCTTTCAGCATTATGCATCGTGTTTGCCGAGCCATAATTAACATTCAACACATCCCACAGACTTGCAATCAGATGAACAATATGTAGCTTGATTCGTTTCTTCACAAAAACTGTTCCAATATTTGAGAACTGGGATTTTTTTTTTCCTTTGCACCAGATGGCTTTACTATGCCATGCATTGAACCGCATTGATAAAGGATTGTATGCAACTTCTCTTCTACAGTATTTCATTAGCGAAGCATTACGAGATGAGCACTGGTGCTTGCCAGATCATAACAAATACTTGAACTCTTTCATCACCTCAAACATCTGTTCGTATCTAAACCATATGTCTCAGGGTCCTTCAGTTTTGCGACGAATTTTCGATAATCTGCGGATGTATGGCTCTATTCTTTAACTTCAAGATTACCTTAGATTGATTTAGTGATGCCTATTAAGGTCTTCTTCTTCTGCCACTAAGGTATGCAGCAAAGACTTGTGTGGGTACATCATTGGCTGAAGGCGTGCTGTTGCAGACGCAATTCCTTCCCTCTGCTAGGTGAGGCAACATTTGAATTGGTCAGGCTGTAGATTATTGCGAAAGACACCGTGGGACCTGTACATCACCAAACTAAATGGCGACAAATGGGATGCTCAGTGTAACGTCCACCAGAGGAGGGCACACACATTGATGCATCAATATCCTACCTGTGAAACACTGGGAAACATTATTAGCTGGGCTGAGATTCCAACCCAGACTAGACGGCTTAAAGGCGAGTGTGCATATCTCTCGGCCATCCTAGTCAGCCCGCTATTAAGGGAAGGGCTGGCAGATAGCTTCGAGGTATGCGCAGATGTCTCTGAGCTGCAACCTAGGTTTGAATCTCGACTCAACTATCAACTCTCACTTGGTGTTTCGCATGCAGGGTGACATGCCTTGGTGTTGCTTAATGGTTAGGTGGGTGGGCTTGGGATCTAGATCCTGAGTTCAAATCCACTTGGCTGTTGAATTTAATACCAGGTGGGTTGACCACTGCCTGTCATTCTCCGAGTCGGCAAAATGAGTGCCCAGCTTGCTGGTATCCTGTGTCGGAGTGGTACCTGTCCAGGATTTGCCCAATAGCCAAGGAGACTACTTACGGCAGCCCAACGCTCTGCACAGAGTATGGTCCCAATGGTGGATGGATGGATGGATGAGATGAGGAGTAGAGATATAGTAGAATGCGTCACCCATCAGCAAGGATGTTTAAGCCAGAAGACCCATCTATTAGCATGTCTATCGTGAATTAAAGATCACGTATGTCGTTAAGAAGAATCGGTAAGTTATCGCCGCACATGAACACAAATACAAAATCCTACCCTAACTGTCCTGGCTGGAAGGAAGGAGCAAACCCATCCACATAATGACCGTGGAAGAACTGCTTCAGAAGAAATATGCTTGAAAGAGTATGTAAGCTCATCCCCACTCCTTCAGGTTAGAATCCTTTGATGGAGATAGCACATTTCTCTGTCTGTTGATGAAATTCAAGTTATATAAAGAGGTGCACGTGCGAGGAAAACATCTCAACTGCAAAAATAGAGGTCGTTTTAGACAAACAAACCTGTATAAATATCACAATCTATTTCTCTTGTGACGTTTCTTTGTTCATGAATCAGCATGACTGCAATAGTGAGAAATGTGATTATCAAAGACGAAAGCAGAAGTCTCAGACGCACAGATATATAGGAAGCTAACCATGAAGTGCAATCCACATATCAAGAGCAAGACTCCTTTGGACTCTCAATTTCGAGCTCAGTTGAGGAGTAACTTATGCAAGATAGAGTTGATATTGTTTTCCGCTGAAATATCGCTTCATTCACCTTCTTAGGGCACCACAGTATAATATTAAGTGAGGTAGGGGGTGTGAATGGCTCACCCACCCGCAGTAGCCATACTATAAGTTGAATGCGCATACACCAAAAATATGTTCGTCTGCAGACGAAATACCATCTTCAAAAAACAAAACCAGAATTAGCAGATAAAGACTTCAAAAGAAAGAGAAAAAAATTACAAAATATGCACAGTAGCTGCACACGCCAGTGTTCAGCTACACATGTCCGACAAACTTTGGACATTATGTTTCTCTCATGGAGAAGCACAGGTAAGACTATATAATAGTAGAGATTGCTAGCTGGCTTCAGGGACAGGGACGTCCCAGATTCACTTCCTTGCAGACGAGCTCAGGCAGACAGAAAATCGCTCCATATGCCGTCAGTTCGAATCGACAGGCGTGAAATTAGGGGAAATGGTGCTGTCATCTCACGACTTGCTGGCGTCGCCGTGCAAACTGAAGGGACCTGCTTTTCTTTCAACCTGCGCGACAAACCCTTGACAGATGCCATCATGGGAGGTTTGCTTACAATTGCGCGATAACCTCATAATATATTGTACATGAAATAATGTAGTGTTCTTCATTGTCAATAAATATACAATCAAAATTGCCTGATTCCAACAGACAGTCATTCCACAACAATAGTAAGAAACTCGATTGTGAGGGTCTAAAAGGGGCATTTTTATTGAAACAATTATATAACCTCTGAAGCTAAATGATTAAAGCACACTAGGACATGAATGATGCAACAAAATTTTTGAATATTTTGAAATTCAGATTCAACTTCTGCACGAAATAGGCAGAAGGTGATTCCATTATTTGAAAATACTTCTCAAACATCAAAATCCACTTCAGAACTTTTGAAAAACTAAATGTTTTGAAACGGCCAGTGGAGGTTTCGAATAGTGTTGCATTTGTATTCCGAAGAATTTTGTTCACAAGAAACAACTACAGAGTTCAAAGAACATCCTTATCCTGGCAAGTCTTGCGAACAAAGGACATGGACGGGGTTCCTGCGAACGTCAAATTGAATGGCCCTGATGAAAAATGTAACTGCCGTAATATTGTCCATGTTACTGCTAAACGGAAGGGTTTTGAAAGTGTCAAAAGGCATTGTGTTCA
>CM068956.1:42290247-42302602 GCA_035128595.1 Eptatretus atami | reverse complement strand
ATGAAACCGGTCGGGCAACTGAGGGGGTGTGTAGCATTGGGATTCTCATGTGTGTACTATTTGCAACTCTCAAGCAACTTTTTGGGTTGCTTTATGCAGCAGCTTTGGCTAGGGGAGTGTGGGAGGTGTTGATTATTATTTATGTAATCCTAGTCACTTTGGTTTAGTTGATTCGGTGAGAGCTGATTGGTCATTCCCTCCATTCACAGGTGAGAGATTTGGGTGGGTTTTTAATACATATATGTGACCCTCCAGTACAAAACCAGTCGGAAGTCGCAAAAATTCAAAACATTAAAAAATGTTTTTTTTTCAAAAAAAACAACCCAATAACTCAATATTGAATTTTTGCGACTTCCGACTGGTTTTGTACTGGAGGGTCACATATATATATATATAATTATATGATTATATGCATATTATACATATTAAATATATTTATATACACACACACTCACACAGTGGCCAAGGTTAAGTGTCCATGTTTATTACCTTTGCCACAAAAGGTGAAGGAGGTTATGTTTTCACCCCTCTCTGTCTGTTTGTTACTTGCAAAATCGAAGATTTTTCAAGTATATTGGTCAGTCGATTTTGTTATTCTGTCTGTCTGTCTGTTTGTCCCCTACTGGTCACAATTTTCAACCGATCTTCACAAAACTTCACCACATGGTCGAGTTTGTCATAAGGAAGAAGCCTATTTTTTTTTGAGGTCAAAAGGGCAACATAGGCCAAAGGTCAACAACTTAGGTGAAATTTCTAAAATCCTCCATTATCATCCGATTGACTTGAAATTTGAAGAGGATTTATATTTCAGGTCACTGCATTCAACCAGTGAATTATTTTGGAGGTCAACAGAGCCAAATAGGTCAACATAGGCCGAATGATTATATTTTGCTGAAGATCCGGATCTGGATCCGGATCCAACAACTACAATTTTTTTTTAATGATTCTTCACCATTGAGAGATAGGGCCAAAAATGATATACAGTATAGCACGATATCACAAAAAGTTGTGGACGGATTTGGACGAAACTTGGCCGGGCACACGGATGGGTGTGTGAGAAGAAGATTTGATTTAATTTTGGTGAAGATTCAAATCCGAACTGGATATGAGAATTATTTAATTTTAAAGTGATTCTTACCGTTGAGAGATTGGGCCAAAACGACTATATAGCATGATGCTTCAAAACGTATTTGGGCCCGATATGTTCTCGTCGATCAGGCATTACATGGTGGAGGTATGCGCTCTACCGAGTGCCCTTCGAGTTGCTCTCCTAGAGGAGAGGGTATTGCATTTGGGTCGTTTTGTCTGTTGTTACTTACGAAATCTTTAGATTTCGGAAGTATATTGATGACTTCCGTCCTCTGTTTGTTTGTTGTGTGTTTGTTTGTGTGTTTGTGTGTTTGTTTGTAGGCACGATAACCCGAGACGGGAGAAGCTACCAATGTCAAATTACACCCGTGATTCAGAGAGGGTGATGGCTAGCGCTGACTAGATTTTGGTCAAATCGGTCAAAGGTCAAGGTCACAGTGAGGTCAAACATAATTCCGTAAATTCACGTGGAGAAATGGAGTATTTTTGCTTTGCTCGACGTACGATTCGTTTAACTTCGATTTTAATTTTGTCTTCGTTTTGCGATCGCTTAGGACGCTTAAAACTCGGTTGTCGAAATTCTGGTAAAAATCGGATGTTTTGGAGACGTTTTAAGATTGTATAAAAATATTTCACTCGCCGCGTCACGGGTCGTCACGTGGTGCAGTGCATCGAGCAGAGGCGGCGTTGATCACGTAATGGTTTTCCGTGTGCGCCGCTGACGGTGTTTTCGATAAAGATGGTGTTTAAAAGTCATTTTTTATCCCAATAAAGGTTATCGTCGCATGCCTGACTCGCTAAGCCGTCGATTATGTAAAGATTGTTGGTGGATGCCGAATATACGTTTTGTGACTTTGATTAAAAATTGCGTGGAGAAATGGAGATTTTTGCTTCGGTCGACGTTACGAATTTTTGTATGTTTTGGTACCAGAATCATCGTAGAAACTTCGGTTTGCGTCGCTACCTTCTCTAGAGACAGCTTTTATTAGACAGGTCAGAGGTCAGTTGACGATTTCGTAAGTACCAGTCTATGACTGCTTGTTTTGTTTGTTTGTCTGCTTGTCTGTCTGTTGTTTGTTTGTTTGCAGGCTTGTCTGTCTGTTTGTTTGTCACACAGCAATTTTTGTGTTTTTCTCTGCAGCTGCTTGTCGGATTGAGACAAAATTTTCAACATTGGTGCGACTTCTCATGTAGAATGTTTTACTGATAATTATGACATCATAGGTCACGTGGTGTGGTAGCCATATTGGAAAAACGGAAAAACTTTAGACCTCTGTATCTCTGAAACCGCACCAAGGGAAAAAAATTGAAACTTGGCACATAGAAAGTACTCCTCATGAGCAATGAGTGTGATTTTTGGTGACGTCATAGGTGCCCTCGTGATATGACGTCATAATTGCATATGTAGAATGCCACATCCGATTAGTATGAAAAATTTTGAGGGTCATCTAGGGATAAAATGGTGCACATAAAAAAAAATTCATGACGTCATCGGTCACATGATTCGGCAGCCATGTTGTTTTTTTCAAAAGACCTTCAAAAATCTTCTCTAAAGTGGCTGAACAAATTGAGACGAAACTTTACACATATGACCGCCTGTCCATGAGGAACAAAAGGTTCACACATATGATATCATCGGTTACATGGTTTGTCAGCCATGTTGGATTTTCCCTAAAACCTATAAAAATATACCACTCAAAAGAAGTCCTGGTAAGGGTCTGCAATCTCTGATTGCTCTTTTTCTTGTTCGATGTTTTATAGCGAACACTAGTGACTTCATACTTAAGCGCGTGCACGTGAGAGAATAGGAAACAACAACAACAACAACAACACAATACCCTGGCTATTTGGAATCCGTGTCGTTGGCTATGACCTTTTGTTCTTCTGTTAACGCGTGTCGGTGTATAAACACGATTGGGTGTGTTATATTCTTACTGTGAATATTACTTAACGCGTGCACATGAGAGAATTAGGAAACAACAAAAACAACACAATACCCTGCCAATTTGAATCTGTGTGTTGCCTATGACCCTTTTGCTTCCGTTTTTGTTTTGTTTCTGGTTTTTGTTCCGGTTTTTGTCATGGGGAATGATGCATGCCGGGAGATAAAGGCATCGTGCGGAGACATGAAAGACCCAAATAATATCAGACATGGTGTATATTTCCTCCACTGATTTTAATAAAGATTCTCCCGCATCATCAAAAAATAATTTTTAATCGTGATTTAAATGATCATCCGAATGAATCCGAATGATCATCGCTGATCCCGAATCCAGGCCGAAGTAACGGAAATTGCGTGTAATACGAGTATGTCAACAAAGTTATAGGTAAAGTCAGAAGCGAATGTAAGAAGAATTCTACGTTTGCTTCTAGGCTTTGCCTATTCCATATTATACATACTCAGGCCTAGTCCATCATGTAAAATTCTGTCTGTTTTCACAGATACCTGAAGTAACAGACTCTTTTGGTGACCCCATGGAGTCCATTACATCGGAATTGCCCTGTCTGTAATCTGTATTCACATGTACATCATACTATCCCCATTGTCGCAGGGCACATTGTTTTGTTGCCGATGCATAACAAGCCTCGGTATGTGGTTATTGTCTACATTGCAGGGACCACCTTGTGCCCTATTGCCCCTCCAACACATCACAAAAATTAACTCGATTTTTTTTTTTTGACTCGTTAGCGCTGTGATTTTCTGCTGCCATTTCTGAAATATTACATCCTCTCGTTCTTTCAGATTATGCAGTCGTTGTTGCCGAGCCCATAATTAACATTCCAACACATCCCACAGACTTTGCAATCAGATGAACAATATGTAGCTGGATTCGTTTCTTCACAAAAACTGTTTCCACATTTTGAGACTGGGATTTTTTTTTTTCCTTTACACCATGGTTTACTATGCCATGCATTGACCGCATTGATAAAAGGATTGTATGCAACTTCTCTTCCACAGTATTCATTGGAACGCATTACGAGATGAACTGCACTGGTGCTTGCCTAAGATCATAACAAATACTTGAACTCTTTCATCACCTCAAACATCTGTTCTATCTAACCATATGTCTCAGGGTTCCCTTCAGTTTTGCGACGATTTTCGATAATCTGCCGGATGTATGGCTCTATTCTTTAACTTCAAGATTACCTTAGATTGATTTAGTGATGCCTATTAAGGTTCTTCTTCTTCTGCCACTAAGGTATGCAGCAAAAGACTGTGGGGTAGCATCATTGGCTGAAGGCGTGGCTGTCTGCTGACGCAATTCCTTCCCTCTGTAGGTGAGGGCAACAATTTGGAATTTGGTCAGGCTGTAGATTATTGCGAAAGACACCGTGGGGACCTGTAACATCCACCAACTAATGGCGACAAATGGGATGCTCAGTGTAACGTCCACCAGAGGGAGGGCACACACATTGATGCATCAATCATCCTACCTGTGAAACACTGGGATAACCATTTATAGCTGGGCTGAGATTCCAACCCAGACTAGACGGCTTAAAGGCGAGTGTGCATATCTCTCGGCCATCCTGTCAGCCCGCTATTAAGGGGAAGGGCTGGCAGGATAGCTTCGAGGTATGCGCAGATGTCTCTGAGCTGCATTACCTAGGTTTGAATCTCGACTCAACTATCAACTCTCACCTTGGTGTTTCGCATGCAGGGTGACATGCCTGGTGTTGGCTTAATGGTTAGGGTGGTGGGCTTGGGATCCTAGGATCCTGAGTTCAAATCCCACTTGGCTGTTGAATTAATACCAGGTGGGGTTGACACTGCCTGTCATTCTTCCGAGGTCGGCAAAATGAGTGCCAGCTTGCTGGTATCCTGTGTCGGAGTGGTGACCTGTCCAGGATTGTGCCCAATAGCCAAGGAGACTACTTAGGCAGCACCAACGCTCTGCACAGAGTATGGTCCCAATGGTGGATGGATGGATGGATGGATGCAGGGTGATGCATTAGTGCATGCGTCACCCATCAGAAGGATGTTAAGCCAGAAGACCCATCTATTAGCACTGGTCATTCGTGGAATTTAAAGATCCCAGTATGTCGTTAAAGAAGAATCGGTAAGTTATCGCCGGCACCATGAACAAAATACAAAATCCTACCCTAACTGTCTGCTGGGAAGGGAGGAGCAAACCATCCAATATGACCCCGTGGCAAGAAACTGCTTCAGCAGAACTGATGCTCTGAAAAGAGTATGGTACAGCTCATCACCATCCTTCAGGTTAAAATCCTTTTGATGGAGATGCACATTCTCTGTCTGTTGATGAAATTCACAGTTATATAAAAGAGGTGCACGTGCGAGGAAACATCTCAACTGAAAATGGGTGTCTCCTTTGAACAAACAAACCTGTATAACTATCCATCTATTTCTCTTGTGGACGTTTTCTGCTGTGACTTCATGAATCAGCAGACTGCTGTGAAATTGATTTCCAAAGACAAAGCAGCAGCAGTTTGCTCAGACGCAAGATATCATGGCCAAGGCCTAACCATGAAGTGCAATTCCACATATCAAGAGCAAGACTCCTTTGGACTCTCAATTTTAGCTCGGGCAGAAAACTTTGCAACGTGGTTGATATTGTTTCCGCTGGAAATCCGCTTCATTCACCTCTTATGGCACACAGTTCATCATTGAAGTGGGGTGGGGGTGTGAAGTTGGCTCACCCACCCGCGTCGCCATAACCCATAAGTGAATCGATACCACCAAATAATTTGCGTCTGCAGACGAAATGACACATCCTTCAAAAACACCAGTTATGGCAATAGAAGACTTCAAAAGAAAAGAAAAAAAATTACAAAATTACTGCACAGTAGCTGCACAGCCCAGTGTTCAGCCTACACATGTCCGAAAACTTTGGACATTATGTTTCTCTATGGAGAAGCCACAGGTAAGACTATATCTGAGTGAGGTTGGCTTAGCTGGCTCAGGAAGGGTCCCAGATTCAACTTCCTTGCACGAGCTAGGCAGACGGTCAGCTCCATATGCCGTCAGTCGAATCGACAGGCGTGAAATTAGGGGGAAATGGTGCTGTCATCCTCACCTGACCTGCTGGCGTCGCCCGTGCAAACTGAAGGGACCTGCTTTTCTTTCAACCTGCGCGACAAACCCTTTGACAATGCCATCATGGAGGTTTGCTTACCAATTGCGATCAACCATCAAATATATGTACATGAAAATAATGTAGATTGTTCCTTCATTTTCAAAATAAATTAACAACAAAATTGCCTGATTTCCCAACAGACACTCATTTCCACAACAAATCTAGAAAACTCGATTTGTGAGGGTCTTAAAAGGGGGCATTTTTATTGAACAATTAATATAACCTCTGAAGCTAAATGATTAAAGCACACAGGACATGAATGAATGCAACCAAAATTTTGAATATTTTGAAATTCAGATTCAACTTTCTTGCACGAAATAGGCAGAAGGTGATCTCCATTATTTGAAAATATTCTCAAATTCAAAATCCACTTCAGAACTTTTGAAAAACTAAATGTTTTGAAACGCCAGTGGAGGTTTCGAATAGTGTTGCCATTCGTATCCGAAGAATTTTGTTCACAAGAAACCAACTACAGAGTTCAAAGAACACCTTATCCTGCACAGTCTTGCGAAACAAGGACATGGACGGGGGTCTGCGAACGTCAAATTTGAATGGCCCTGATGAAGTAAAATGCCGTAATATTTTGTCCATGTACTGCTAAACGGAAGGGTTTTGAAAGTGTCAAAAAGGCAATTGGTGTTCAACAATGTTTAAGAAAATGATTTCATTGAAATAAAATAAAGATTTTAAAGGTGATATTCAAAAAAACCTTCAAAACTTTACCACCATTGATGCAGTGTCTTTTACACCATCTTATTTAACACGTTACATTAGTTATTTTTGCCTGTTGTTTGTGTCCTTTGTGGCATCCTTAAAAACAGTAACTTTCCTGTTTGGAATGATTTTCAATTTTGTTTCACTGACATACGGCCCGCAGTACGGTGGAGTGGATCGGCTTTTCGAGCAGCGATTGATGTGTGTGCCCGTGGACTTGCTTCAGCCCTCTGTATGGATGAGCGGATCGACTGTTCGAGCGACAGATGATCTTTGTGCCCGTGGAGTCGAGGAGGTCCGAGCATGGGGGTCGACGAGATCCGAACATGGGGGTTGAGGAGGTACGAGCGGGGGAGACGATGAGGTCTGAGTGAAGGAGTCGAGGAGGTCTGAGTGTGGTAGTTGAGGAGGTCCAAGTGGGGAGTCGAGGAGAGTATCTGTGCGAGCGTGATAAGAATGGAACTGAGTGATTTTTGCACTGTGATTTTCGTGAAAAGCATTTACTTCTAAGCTGAATAAGCACGGTCCTGCTAAACGGAAGGGTTTTGAACAATTAATATAACCTCTGAAGATAAATTATTAAAGAGTTATAGATATATTCCTGAGATTGGCTGGACTAAATTATAAAAGTTAAACACTAAATTATTAAAGATAAATGTATCAAGGAGAATGGGCAGAACGGGACATAGGGGAGGGTTGGTGAGGAGGAAGAGAAGAGGGAGTGAGTGTGGTGGAGGTAGGGAGGAATGTCTCGAAGGTGGGGGAAAGGAGTCGGGTGTGGAGGGTGAGGAGTGGGCAGGGGGGGAGATGAAGAGGAATTTTGGTAAATTTGGTTGGGGAATGAGGAATAGATAGGGCCAACAGCTGGTGGAGCTAGTGGTGAGGAATGGGATGGCCATAGCTGGTTCATTCTTTCAAAACAGGGAAAGCCACAAGATTACTATAGGAGTGGACAACATAGAATAGAACTGGATTTGGTGGTAAGGAAGCGACAGTTGTGGAGGGTTAAGGATTGCAAGGCAGTGGTGGGAGAGCATTTTACCACCGAGCACAAGCCTGTGGTGTTTGTGGCATGGTTGAAGAGAAGGAGGGAGGTTAAGAGCAGGAGAAGGAAGATTATGAGGTGGGAAGTGTAGAAAAAACGTTGTCATAAAGTACTGGAAGAGGATGAGGGCCTGGTTTGATCAACTCAACGAAGAAGTGGAAGGTTTAGAGGAGGAGGAGGAGGAGGAGGAGGAGGAGGCGTGGAAGAAGTACGGAGAGACATTTATGGGAATTGCAGAAGTTTTGTATGGAAGGACATCAGGAAAGGGTGCATCGTCAAGGGATACAAACCAGGTATAGTAGACGGAGGAGGTAGCAAAGGCAGTTGGTGAAAAGGAGGTTTGGAAGAGGACAGAAATGATGAAGGATAGAGGGAGGCAGCTGGATGTGGGGTTGCTGCATCTGTATGGGCAGAAGAACAAAGCAGCAGAGAACTATAGATAGGTGAGGAATGATATGGAAGAGTAGGTGTACAATAAGTTGGAAGAGCATGGTGGGAGGAAAGAGTGATTTTTAATTGCCTCGTGACAGGGATGAGGATGGTAAGGCATGAAGGGGATGGGGGTGGGGGGGGGTGGTGAGTTAACGATGGTGACGGGAGACTAGTGGCAAGAGGGGGGGGCCAGTATTGAATGTGTGGGAGGATATTTCAAATAGCTGTTGAACCGGGAATAGAGAACAGCGAGCAGGAGCGACCGTGTTATGTAGTAAGGGAAAGTGGAGTTGTGGAATCACGAGGGGAGGAAGTGCAGACAGCAGGGAAGGGCACCAGCATTGACGAGTGTGATAGATGAATTTCAGCGAAGGCCATCGGATTCAATGGACAAAGAGGCTGTTGAACATATGTATGAGAGAGGGTTAATCCGGATCATTGACGACAGGCTTTAATATGTGCCCGATAAGTGGAGGGGGAGCGGATGTTTCAATTGATTCCGGCAGGGAGGTACAGAGGCTTACACTGCCGAAGTCATGTTCAGGGAGGTGCTGGAGAGGATTCTGGATAGGAGAAGAGTGTGGAGATGGAGATCGGAGAAGAGCAGCAAGGGTTTAGAAAGGGTATGGGGATGACGGATGGGATATTCATGCTGACACAGCTGGTGTAAAAGAGGTTGGAGGTTCAAGGTGAAATGGCATTGGGATTTGTGGACCTGGAGAAGGCCGACGATGCTGTCCCGAGAGAGATGGTGAAGGCGACACCGAAATGGATGGGAGTGCTGGAAGCAGAAGTTTGGTTGGTGGAAGGGATGTACAAAGGAATGAAGGGAAGAGTTTTGGTTGGTCCTGGGATGTCTGAGGAGTTCAACGTGAACTTCGGTTTGAGGCAGGAAAGCACTCTCAGCCCCACTCATGTTTATCATGGTGATGTAGCCGGTAAGCAATGTGAGCTTGAGGGGTAGTATGGGGAGGGTGCTGTATTCAAACGATCTGGCTTTTGTGGTGGAGAGTTGGTGGGAGATGCAGGAAGTACTGGGGGAGTGGAAGGAGGCATTTGGGAAGCATGGGCTGAACCGATGAGTGTGGAGAAGACTGAGAGTGATGTGGGTCGGGCAGCAGAGAAAATAAATGAATATCAGGTTAGAGGGGAAGGAAATCAGACAGGGAAATGTGTTTGAGTATCTGGGGGAACAGTGACCGGGGATGGTCTTAAGTGAGTGAGTCTTAAGCAGAGGTGCGCAGGAGGATTCAGGTGGTTGCGAATGCAAGGAGGAGTGTGGAGGGAGTAATGGCAGACAGAAAGATATCAAGGAAATTGAAAGGGAAGGTTCTGATGTCGTTTGCAACACAGGCCTTTACCTATATGGTCTGGAGACGGTGACACTGACAGAGAGACAATAACAGAGGCTGCAGGTTTGTGAGAACAAGTGGGTCAGGAGGATGGCGGAAGTGAAGAGGGTGGATAGAAGGAGGATGGATGAACTGAGGGAGGAGATTGGTGTGCAGATGAGCTTGACAGGGCGGTTGGTGAAATGCCGGCTGAGATGGGCTGGACATTTAGTGTGAATGGGGGAAGAGAGAATGGCAAAAAGAGTGGATAGGTTGAGGGAGCAAGGTACGAGGAAAAGAGGGACACCACGGTTGAGATGGAAGGGTTGGGTGAGGAGGGATATTGTGTGAGGTTGTGTAGGGGTGGATGGAGAGTGGAGAGAGTTGGCTGAGGACAGAGGGAGGTGGAGGGGTATCGTAGTCAAGGCACGGCAGAAGTGTAGTGCCATTTGACCTCACTCCTTAAAAAGGGAAGAGGAAGAGAAGAAAACACAGACAGAGTAAAAAAAAACATCACTCCTACGCACCTGTGTGATCGGGATGAATTCAGAGCCAAAGTACTGCTAAACTAAAGGTTCGTTTTCCGATTTGTGTTCAAAATATAATATTCAATTGAAATGTAGTTGTTCCTCAATCATTAACTGACGTTTGAAAACAGACAGTGAACCAATTGCTAAAGCCTGCGCGAGGTAACAACCTGGTCAATTTGTTTCTCGTGAAAGAGCTGCAGTCCAGAGAGCAACGACACTCTAGGATAGCAAGCAGTGTAACCTGGTATCAAGGAACCTCCGAGTAGACCAGACCACTTGCCACTCACAATCTAGGCAGTAATTTGTCATTTGTTCAGGGTGCCGGTGGTAACTCGCCGACTCTTCGGGAAGAACACCGTCAGGATCTTTAACGTCGACCAACTAATGCCAGCAGATGGGACTCCCTGTTTATCGTCTAACCGAGGGAGGCACACACATTGATGCCTCCCCTGCCTGCAGGACACCAGGATGACAGTTGATAGTTGGGTCCAGATTCAAACTCATGCTATACAGCTGAGAGCTGAGTGCACACACCAATAGGCAGGCTATCCTGCCAGTCCCTTTGAATATTAATCATTGGACAACTCAAAAGTCTTTTTCTGGATGCAGCATCCAGGCAATAATAATTATTAATCATTGAATTACAATTTTTAAAAATGTCCCACTTGGAAATACATGAATACTTTTATGTGCATTATAAGATTATTAAATGCCCAAGTAATCTGTCCTGCTTAATTCTTGCAATCTTTCAGTGTCCAGCTATATTCACTCCATCTCAATGGATTATTATGACGTCAGTCATTTGTTTTGTTTTTTTTTAAAGTCCATGAAATAATATGAACATTGATTTTAAAATGGTCATGTTTTATCCAAGTGATTGCAGAACTATGTGTACTGGTACATTTTTTAGGAAGAGAAGAGCAGGACAAAATGCTGTTGTGGTCAGGCAGGTTTTGAATGTCTAACTCTACGCCTTATGAGGAACTCTACAGGTGATGGTTCCATCAACCTAAATGCAGAATTGACAAAAAGGGACAAAATTATAATCATCGACTGGTTAAAATGGGACATGAGCTGTCAGCTATCATGTGCAGTGCAGTCTGTGGCTGCTGGTTGCATCATTTTCTTGGGGTGCGGCTGTGCCCCCAATTTATCAGTGCACTGGTACTCATTTCGCCGACCTCGGAAGGATGACAGGCTGAGTCAACCCCACCTGGTGTTAATTCAACGGTAAAAAACAGGGGCTCAACCTCAAGACCCTAAGATCTTAAGCCAGCCGCCTTAACCGTTAAGCCAACACCAAGCTTAACATGAGGTTAAAGTGGGTACAGTGAATATTACGAGCATACAAAAGATAAATGTATTTGTCATTTAATAGTAATAAAAGAAAACTGCTTTATGCCAAGTCAGTTTCACTCCAATGGAATAAAACTTTACATAAGAACACCTATGGAAAGGCATGACGTCAACGGCATACCTTGTTACCTCAAAAATAATTGAAAGTGTTTAAAAACGGCAAACTTCCAATAATCTCACAATGTTCTTGAACAAGCTCCCCTTTAAAATGAAAAATCTCTCTGTTGGGTGAACAGCTTTATTTTCAATTTTCAAAATCAGGTGAGGAACATATGACGTCATTATCTCAATGCAACCATTGAAGATGTGCTTCTTGTCAGACGGGGTTCAGATGATATTCTTAGATAACCTCATATAACTATTTTATTAATATTCTGTGCAAGAAGTACTTCGGTGAAATATTTCAGGATGAGGCTGCTGTGTCCTTTTGGATATCACTCTTGATAAATAATTTCAGTGGAGTAACTTGGGCAAGATGTTTGGCCACGATGTCAGAGATAACTGGCATACCCTTCACAGTGGACACCAATGATAAACATCCACCAACTAATGCCAGCAAACGAGACTCCCCGCTTTATCATCCACCACAATTTATGATGCAATACCCTGCCTGTGAAGCACCAATCCGAATCAAACGCAGGCTAGACAGCGAAAAGGTAAATGTGCAACCTGTCAGACATACACATGCTATATATATATATATATGAGTGAGACAGTTTGTCGGCTGGTAGCGAAAGAAAGGAGGAAGGTCGTAGAGTGGTT
>CM068956.1:42277072-42289270 GCA_035128595.1 Eptatretus atami | reverse complement strand
TCCTTGGTAGTTCCGCTCGGCTGCATTCGATCCGGAGTTGGTAGTTGGTACTCTACCGTAGTTGGTAGCATGACCCGGTTCGGGCATGGCGTGGCCGGGGAACCACCGAGGGCGTGGTTCCCCGGTAGTCGAAACCGCATGGTTAATTGGTAAATTGATTCTAGACAAAAAGACCCTACGCCACGCGGTGAGGTATTGGCGTCCACGGTCGGTTAATGAGTATTGGGTCCCCGGTCGGTAAGCGACCGGACCCACGCCGTCACGGAATATCGGGAGCGACCCAGCCTACAATTCCAGGAGTCTGGTGGGAGACGACGTAACTGTCCCCCACCTAGCGTCATTTCTCGCCACCGTACCCCGGCCCGGCCAAATATAATATATATGTATATATATATGTATATATATATATAAATATAATTCAGCATTCTGGCTGTGTGT
The DNA here is from genome assembly GCA_035128595.1 of Eptatretus atami. Taxonomy (NCBI): domain Eukaryota; kingdom Metazoa; phylum Chordata; class Myxini; order Myxiniformes; family Myxinidae; genus Eptatretus; species Eptatretus atami. The sequence goes on along the minus strand of CM068956.1, from coordinate 42,288,832 downwards.
GTGTCTGTCTGTCTGTCTGTCCGTCTTGTTGTCTCGACACGCGTTTTCTCGACGACGCCGGTCCGATCTGATTGAAATTTGTCGGAATATTGCTGGACCCGCGGATGTGCCTTTTCGAGGTTGATATTAATCGGAACGACGGTTCCCAAAGTTACGGCCATTTATCTGTCGACCAAGACAAGACACGTTGCTATGACGTCACGAATGGACATCACAATAATGTTTATTTATTTATTTTGTGCAACGATTGGACGGTCGATCTGATTGAAACTTGCAGGGATATTGGCGGGACCCGCGGATGTGACCTTTTCGACGGTTTGATATTAATCGGACGAGCGGTTCCCAAGGTTACGGCCATTTATTCTGTCAACCAATATCTGCGAGAGCAGGGGACGGAGAGGGGGGGGATGAGTGGAGGCGAGGAGGAAGGGCGAGACTAGGGGGAGAGAGGGGCAAGAAGAAGGGGGGAGAGAGGAGGGCAAGAGAGGGGGAGACGAGAGTGGGGGCGAGAGAGGGGATGAGAGTGCGGGGCGACGAGTGGGGTGAGAGAGGCTTGCACATATGGCACCACCTACGGGCCGCCCCTAGTAGATATTATATATTATATATATATATATATTTATATATGTATTGTATTAATTGTATATTGTATGTATATATATATAATTATTATATATATATATGTCTGTATATATGTTATGATGTATGTATTGTATAACAGGTATATATATATAGTATATATATATATATTATATATATGTATGTATAGCCTGGGTGTTGGCGTAGTGGTTTTGGTAGCGCTTGGGATCCAAAGGTCTTGAGTTCAAGCCCCGTTGGCCGCTTTACATTAATACACCACTGGGAGGTTGACTCAGCCTGTCATCCTTCGAGGTCGGCGAAGTGAAGTAAACGTTGTACTGGGCCCGCGTGTAGCCCGCGTTAAAATAGGTGCCCATATCCCTGTGTCGTTAAGAGGCGACAGGGTTGCGTCAGGTAAAGGGCATCCGCGTAAAACCTGTGCCAAATCATTATGCGGATCGTAAAGATGATCCGCTGTGGCAACCCCTACGGGAGCAAGCCGAAAGAAGAAGAAGAAGAAGAATATGTATGTATTCGTATAGGTATGTATGTATATATTATAGTTATAATATATATATATATTTGTATGTATTATATGTATTATTGTTGTGGGCCGGGGGTCGTAGCAAACGACCACTAGGTGGGGGAGGTTTGCGTCTCTCCACCAAACTCCCAGATTTTAGGCCGTCGCTCGGATAACTCGCAAGCCGGCGGGGTCATTAACCGACTTGGTCGCCATATTTCAACCGCGTAGCGTAGGGTCTATTTGTCTATACCAATTTACCTAATTATTACGCGATTTCGACTACTGGGGAAAACCACCCCCTCGGGCACGTCTTAGCCGAAACCGGGTCACTAACCGACTGCAGTAGAGTTCAACTACCGACTACCAACTTCGGTTCGGGTGCACCGAACGGGAAACTTGCCAAAGCGTGCCGGCGGAATGAACGATAATCGGGTATAAAAACCCGGCTAAACTCAGATCCGAACCATGCTGGACCAATCAAGAAGGGATGGAACGAACTGGGGGATTTCTAACAAGTTTATTTACAGTCATGAAGACACAAAGCAAGACTTAACTTCGAATAGTAAGAAGTATTTTCAATGATCCAAAACCACTTATCAGTTCCACTTAAAGAACGCCCCACACGCAACCACACACAAAATGGAAAAGAAACCCAGGTCTTTATTGGACCCTCGCAGCCTGGAGAGAGACAAGCTGGGGGCCAGAGTTCGGTGTGTGCTGACCTTCGGAGGAAGGGCGTGCTCTGCGATGCGGCACCTACAATGGTCGCTGGTTTGGCCCCCATCTACGTGTGGGACTCGAGGTTCATGGTGGAGCTCGGATGGTGAATGGCCGGTCCACGGGAGGCGTTGGTCAGGTCACTCTTCCCTTCCTCGTAGAGGGGCCAGCAGAGGCATGTTCACCGCCTCGACGCCCACCAAAAACCTTTCAATAAGAAACTGTTAAAAGACTCTCCACAGACCTCAAAAAGGACCACCTGCCTCAGAAGCGTGCTCGGGAATTTATCGACCCTCCCTCAGCGGGGAGGGCCTTGGTGAAACCACCTCACTGTTCTGGCCTCTGATTGGACAGGTCCTACGGCCCACCTTTCCGGGGCGGCCTTGGCCCTGACGGGGACCCCAGCCACTCCTCCATGCAGGCCCACACTCGACGAGTAACAGTATCAACACTGCAACGGCCCCTGCCGGGAAACCCCAGCCAGTCTTCCACGCGGGTTCATACTTGACGAAGTAACAGTATCATGTTGCACAGGCCCCGTCAAGAGTTACAACATTTGTGGAAGGAATGTTGTTGGAAAGCGGCAAGAACGGGTGCAAGACCCTGCTTGCAAGTCAGGATTGGCTTGTGACAGCGGCGTGGGTAGGGATCGTGATGGGGAATGGATGGTTGTTGGTGTTCGTTGGATGTAAAGATTTAATAACCTAACTAAAATAAATCGCACGCACGCTTTGATCTCCCACTAGACAAAGAAAGGGATCTGACTACCACACATACTTAATGACATAACTGACTTTTGGGACTCGGTATGTTGATTGCAAATTGGTTTTCTAGATCCGTAACAATATGTATGTATATGTATAATAATATAATATATATATATATATATATATATATTATACAAGCCGGTAGCGACATGGTGGTCGCGGACATAATTGCATACTAGTCATACAGTTTTGATGGATCGGGGCTGAAATTTTTGAAAAAGGGTTGATTATAGTGCGAATAAAGCCTGGAAGCCGATTTTGTTGATTTTCGAAAATAAAATTTGTAGGATTTTTCAAAATTTCAAAGTTCCCTTGCTAGGCAACGGTGGTGTCCATAGAACGGTGCTCAAAAGCTAGAACTTAGCATCCTGGTATGAAACTACCTGTCAAGTTAATCAAAATCGAATGACTTCCTCGCTCCAGAGGAGCTGTCCATACATACAAACAGACATACAAGCGGTTAGGCGACATGGGTGGTGCTACATATTGTATACTAGTCATACAGTTTTTGCGATCGGCTTGAATGTTGATAAAGAGTTGATTATATGTGCGCCATAAAGCCTGGAGCCGATTTTTGATTTTCGCAAAAAAATAAATATTTTAAGATTTTCAAAAATTTCAAAGTCTCGTGTAAGCAACGGTGGTGTCCATAGCAACGCTGCTCAAAGCATGGGAACTAGATCCTGGGATGACCTACCTGGTTAAGTTCATCAAAAACGGTTGACTCCTCTGGCCTCCAGAGATGTCCTTACATACAGACTACAAACAAACTACAGACAGACGGAAAAAGTGAAAATAAGGGTACTCTAGCGACCACCCAAAATAATATATGTCTATATAATGTTTATCTATATGATATAACTATATATGTTATATGTATTTATTGGTGTCGTAGAGTACCCTTTATTTCACTTTTTCCGTCTGTCTGTATGTTTGTTTGTACGTCTGTATGTCTGTATTTGTTGTATGCTGTATGTAATGGACAGCTCTGAGCCAGAGAGGTCAACCGATTTTGATGAAACTTGGACAGGTAGGTTCATACCAGATCTATTCTATGCTTTTGAGCAGCTTGCTATGCGACACCACCGTTCTAGCACGGGGAATTGAATTTTTGAAAAAATCCTACAAATTTATTTTTTCAAAATCAAATCGGCTTCCAGGCTTTTTTATCGCACTATAATCAACCTCTTTGTCAAAAATTTTCAGCCCGATCCGTCAAAACTGTATGACTAGTCTGCAATTATGTAGCGACCACCCATGTCGCCTCCCGGCTTGTATGTATATGTATATATATAATATGATATATTATAGATATGTATATGTATATGTATATATTTTGTTATATGTATGGTATTTACATGTATATGTATATATATTATTGTTAATGTTTGATTATGTATTATGTATTATATATATATATACACATATACATACTAATGTGGAAGCGAATTTGGAATAGAATTGTGATATTAAAGCCCAAAATGCCAATACTAATCAGTATTTAAGCAACAGGAGCAAACATTTTGAATCAGTGCTGCGGCCCGATGGAACGCAGCTCGAGTTTCACCACAAGAGCAATGCAGATGCTCATCCAACATGAGAAGAGGAAAATGCAGTTGCGATTCCACGCTCCCCATTGCACCTTGTCCCCCAGAGGGAAGGATTGAGTTGGCGGCATGGGTGGATGCATCCTGAATGCTGGCCTTTGCTGACGCCGCGGATACAGAAGCATTTCGCCAGTTGGCCACTGGTGAATGCGCCACCCAGTTTGGCCACTGCGTGCGGGTACAGGGTCTAACGGTGCTGCCAGCAGCACTCTGGCAATTTTTGAATTACTCAATTTCCACCCGGACCTCCGTAACAGGAGGAGCCGCTGAACCAAGGGCCAGACTCGCGAAACAACACATTATAAACGGAGATCGGAGAGGCGGCGGGGTCGTTGCGTCAGCGCTTTAACACTCGTGACTTCATGCATCATCGGAAGATGTTCTCGCAAAGAAGGAAGAAAAAAAAACAAATCCATTGCCCATTCACTTCAATCAGCCCGCGGCCACCGACTGGACCACTTGAAGTTCGCCGCTTACTGGTGGGCAGCATATGAGACGCGGATGGAGCCCAGAACTTTGAGAGTTTGCCTTGGAATGGCTCACAAGAAAAAGAAACTTTCCCCCTGCACACACTCCGCTTTCCTCCGCATGTTACAATAAGATCAAAATTTCCGCGCACTATTTTTCTTTGCAAATTTACTTTTGTAATTCTCCTACACATCCCCGCTTTTGCGGCCTATTATCCTAACCACACGTCATGTTCATTTTCACAAACTATTGTGAGGTTTTCCCATTTACATTCCTTATTCTCGGCGCGAATTAAAGCAATAATTTTCTTTTTCATTTACGGCTCATACGATTGCCAAATTTCCTCTCATGACTGAATACTGATGACACTCAAGGGGGTGATTTCGGCAAGTCTGTGCCTGATGTAGGAAAAAAAACCTGTGGATTAATTAAAATGTCAAAATTATTATTTTCTCCAATCATTCCGAATTTTTTGTTCATTAATTATTCACATCAGTTTAAACGATTGAGATGAACATGCCATGGAATTTCGAAACAATTCCAATCACCAAGTCTGAGTCATGATCAATCTTCACTTTAGATCCTATATGTAGAATATAAATCCCCGTTTCCACCTCGGAAGCGTTTCTCACCCGCCAAGGACCCTGTCGCCATTTTTCATCCAAACTCCCCTCTCAGGCCGTGGTGCATTCCAAGTGTTCTTGGCCAGCTGTTTCCCCTTTGCTCCACTTTGTCTTTGACCCTTCGCCTCTGCTGTTCTGCTTTCCATTAGCCTCAACACCTTATTATTGGAAGGGCACTCTTAGACGTCGCAAACATCACCAAATATGCCTCCGCCCATATTATTACATCATGATACATACTTGTACCAAGTTTGATTTAAAATCCCTGAAACCAAGATTCAAAGCTATGAAATAATTCTTGGCTGCCAGACATGCATCCGATCAGGTTGAAATTAAAGCATTATATTCCCCATTGACTACGAGATCATAATGTGTGTGAAAGCTTCCCCTTCGATCTGTCAGCTGTTTGGGAGAGATTATTTAAAAAGTTATGGGTAATCCATTGCGGCCAAACCATGTGACCTATAAAATATTAGGTGGGAGAACTTTTTGCTTTCTCATGGATAGGCATCATACCTGTAAAAGTTTTCCCTCGATCTGTTCAGCCATTTTGTAGAAGAAGATTTTGAAGGTTTTTAATGTTAAAAAAAATATGGCTTGCCGAAACCACATGGCCGATGATGGTCATCAGTTTTTTCCCCATACATTTGGCCTGAGATGACTTCACAAAATAATCCACTCACCGGAATCTTACACAGAACATGCCAATGGGTTTCAACCATAAATTTAAAATCGATGCATTTACCCCCATGTGCAGTGATTCAGCCTTGCAACACGGACATGCACAGGGCAAGGATCGGAGCCAGACCCGTTGTACAAAAAATAAAACTACTTTATTAAATGATGAATATACTCCAGTCCACTAATAAATGTTATCCATTTCAATCATAACCAATATACCAGCTCCCAAAAGCATCTTGGTGCTTGCCTTTACCTGGGACAAGATTTGCACATTTGTCATCAACCCAGGATCCACATTCATGTGGACACTCAATTCATGCAATTCAGAAATACAGAAAACCTGCAACTCTAAAACTCTGTGCAGAGGTTTGCCTGTATACGGAAAACACAGACATGAATTGCAGTTGTCACAGGCATGAGCTCCCTCAGTGCATCTACATTTCCTGGGCATATACGTTTACCCATATGGACCAAGCTCAGCAAGTGTCGACCTTCTGAGCTTGTGAGGGTGAGAGTTTGGAGGAATTGGACCTTGTCTTAGCTTTGTAGTTCATCCCAGCCTAATGTGATGTGCGTCGTGGCAGCTCTGTCACATCCACGAGTTCTGTGCACGGTTGGGAAAAGACCATATGGATGCACAGTTCACCTAGGTTTCACCCAGCATGCACGTGCTTACTTGGCCCACTGGAAACAGGTCATTCACCAGCGCGATGATTATGCCTCTGGCGCAGGACAAGCCGCCAGCGAAGTCCCTGGCCTCTCCGCTGCCAAATGCCATTTCTGCTTCTCTCCACAGCTTTCATGCTCTGTTTGTGCCACATCTGGCTCCTCTCAATGGCCATCTACTTGTTTCATGCTGTGGCATGGCCTTTTAGTACCCTGTTATGCCTCCACATGACTTTACCAGTTATGAACAATCTTTTTCAGGGTCTCGTCATGGGGCTCGTTGATGCATGCACCAATTGCTGTGGTGAAACAATTGTGTGTTGCTCTTTCACACACCATGGATGTGTAAAAGTAGCAGCACACCCGTGCTGCGATTTGTAACTTCGATTGGGTTTCAATGGTTCGAATCACTTCAAGGCCATTCACTCATGGCAGTATCTGCAATACTTGGTCTAACAATGGATTGATGTCAATGTGTTTTCAACAAGTCCCTCCACTTAAGGTCACGTTCTTACATAAAGGACTTCAGCACAAGGAACACACTTTTAAGACTTATTCCTCCCTGCTGCCTTAATTAATGGTGGTGGGTCACTGACAACTGCAAATCCTTCTTTCTGGAATCCTCAGAGCTTTAAAACTTACAGAATCCCAAAATGAACGTTATGAATCATAAACATGGGAAGCTCCATAATTCGACATCTTCTGGATCATAAAACTCTCAACCAAATCACATTAATAGGCTTAGAGGTGTGGGATTCATCACAGTGCGGAAATACAGCAACTTCTTGATGTCCGTCAAACTAGTGTCTTCATCATATTATTCGTAAGGATAATGTGAATGTCGTCACACCGTTGTACTGTTATTGTGTCTTTTTTGATTTAACATGGAAATTGTTTTTCTACCCAATTTAAAGTGCGGCGAATCAAAAGGACTCGCTTGCGAATACTAAAATTTCACAACTTATTGTCGAATCCTCTGCCTCACAAGTTTTGACATATTTTTCAGTGTTCTCAAACTAATGGAAGAGCTTGAAGAATGGTATCATATTGTAGGAAAGAAGAATCAGTAAACTTGTTGCATTGAATGGCCAAGGACATAGTGGATTAATCTACATCGAGGGGGATTTGAACTGAGCGATCTAGTATTATGAGCGAAGTACTTCCAGATGGAAACCCAAAACAGGCTAACGCTGAAAATCGAGTTGGGATTGCCAGCAGGTCTTTACAAAATTGCAAAGGCAACGGACTCGGTGGCGTTATGGTTGGAGTGTGAACGCGTCCGAGTCTGGCAGGTTTCACATTTTTAAACCCCCCTTTTTTTTTTTTTTGGCCGGGGGGAGTTCATACCAAATACTTTCTTTGATGCTCAAAGCATTTAGAGGACAGAGCACACACAAACAACGATAGGTTGGCAACCATATGTGCCTTGATGCGGCACAATGGACTCCTGTGTTGAAAGTTCCTTGCAAGGAACTCTTATAAAAATGGCGTTTGTCGATTGTTAAAATGATGAATTGAATGACTTTCTTGAGCCATTGGAGCATTATTGGTGAAGATGGTAGGGCTAGTACTTATTACCTCCGCCAACAAAGGCGAAGGAGTGATGTTTTCCACCCCTTTCTGTCTTTGCTGGTTGCATGTGTACAGGATATCTCAAAAATTTGTGGACGGATCCGGATGAAATTTCCGTGGAACAGTTCGTGTGTGACAAGGACGAAACTAATTAGGACTTGCTGAAGGATCCGGATCCGGATCCGACTACTAGGAATTTTTAAAGTGATCTCACCATTGGAGATCGGGCCAAAAACGATATGTAAAACACGATATCTCAAAAAGTTTTGGACAGATTCGCATAAACTTGGTGGACACGTTGGCGTGTTGTGACAAGGAAGAATTGATTCAATTTTGGTGAAGATCCAGATCTGGCATACGAAATTATTTGAATTCTAAAGTGATTCTCACAATTGAGATAGGGCCAAAAATGAGTATAGACTGTGTAGCATGATATTTCAAAAAAATTGATTGGGCCCGATATGTTCTCATGGATCAGGCCATTACGTGGTAGGTATGCGCTCTACGATGCCCTTTAGTTGTGTTTTGTGACCTTTTAATCCAACTTTGCAACAGACTGCTTGCCTATAAACTTCACCTTTCAAGACACTAAAAATAACTGTGGTTGGAGGGATAGAAAACATCAACAATAACAAAGTGTCAAATTTTTTAACTCTTACAAAGGTGGATGATCTCAAAAAAACTGCCGTATTTCTGTTTTCATAACAATATTCAAGCGTTATGAATAAGGACGTTTTTTCATAAAATATGCCAAAATTGTGCAACAATGTTATTTAATGGTCCATTACAATATCACGATTATAAAGCTCAATGATTTTTCATGTGAAGGTGTAAATGCTGATTGTTGATTGATATGGTGAAACAATAAACTCGAGACGAACATTACAATGGTGTTGGGACATGGAAACCCATTACACAGCCAATTTCCCACCACATATCGGTTACTTCCATCAAAACGACAGGAAGTTTCACTCAGGGTACATTTACTGCTTTACTGTGTAGTATGTTTCTGCATAATAAACATGTTACGGCTTAAACAAAATCGATGTGGAATGGTGGATTAGTTTGAAGAACGTGCATGGTGCCTTTGAGCTGTCAAGCCTGTTTGAATCTCGACCTATCTGTAAAAGCTGCCAGCCTGTTACTTCGCCATCATTGTGTGTCAATCATGGGAAAGTTATCATCCAGTGACCCATCTGGGCAATGGGTGTGGCTAACAAGACCAAAAGCTCTTGAATTCCTTAGTTCATCCACCTTCAATCAACCATAGGCGTAGGCAGCCTGTTCTTGAAAGACTCGTGGGGGGGGGGGGAACGTCCCACGGTCGACCCCACAGGTAGTGGGACTAACTGGAGCGTTAAAAAAATGCACAGTAGTTCGATAACAATCGATAATCATCACACCTCCGTGATTTTCAGTTTTTGAAAATGTATCATGCCTTCACTTAAGCCAACAGTCAGCCACTATGGTTTAATTTTACACTCATATGTTCAAGCCACAGATCGTTGATCAATTCCTCAAGAAAATTCACCATCCAAAAAAACAAAAAAAAAAGTTCACCTTTAATCACGTATTGCCTTTTCGAAGTGTTCCTTGAAGTTAATTTGATATTCATAACCCATCTTTGTTCTTTTTCGCAATTATTTGTACAAGCAATTAAAATTGTGCATTTTATTAAAACAGATGCATTTTCTACGACGAACGGACGTTTATCTCCTCGAAAACATTTAAAAGCAAATCGCCCGGTAAAGCGCCCACCGAAGACGCATCAGCATCAGGTACACAGAATAAATCTTATCTGCAATTTCAATATTGTTTAATTGCTAATGAAAGAGGCTCACACACAATTTCAATTAGTGTCGCAAAATGCGATTTGGGATATGCCAGTGCGATTTCAGTATTATTTAGAGAACAAGTCGTGGAAACACAAGTCATTCTCGTGACCTGTAACGACCCTAAATATGCTGCTGACCAAAGGTTTAAAGCTGTGGCCCCGCTACTTGTGGCAAAACTTATTCATATCTTCAGTTGCAAAACCCATCATCTATATGTGCTCAATATTTCTGTGTTGCATCTTATTTATTAATTGGCTAATTTTCCTCCCGAGCAAAGCAACCATTTGTTCTCTGTTATGTCTCTTCTCCGATTAAAAACGAATCTTGCACCTAATACAAGCCACGGACAAAACACCGAAATCAACAGGTTACGCTACAGAACAATCCACTGCACTGCCCTCTTGCAGATGGTATGACACAAACTGCAATATTATCTACAAAATGCATTCTACAAGAGCCAGGCTCCGTGAACAACATAATACCTGTGAAGATCTTTGCAAAGAACCTTTCTCGAATTATTCCCAAATGCTTGTGCCCACAGTGGAATTGCTGAAAACATTTTCAGCAATTTTAAAGTCAGTTCCGCAAATTAGCAATAAATTCAAGAAAAATTATTTTAATATATAATGTTATTCATAGTACTTAATTGCTTGTTCACTTTCTTTAGACTGCACGCGATGCTGTCGGCCGTCTAAATTATTATGGATTATTCACCTCATTAATCTCACCATTATCCACACTGCATACAACTGCTCATAAAGCAAAGTCAATTGCCACAATAGGACACGAGGTTGATGACATTGTACGTCTGATCAAAAGACCTTTGAAAATGTTCAGTTTTATCATAAAAAATTACTCATGTTACAAGACCTAGAAACATACAGGCGCCAAGCTTAACCGAGATCTCTGTGCACCTCACCTTTGAGCCTGGCTTCAAAGCCTTGACCCCAGCTATAAAAACTTTCACCTGATGTTATCAAATGCCACGGCGGCAATGCATCAATGTGTTACGTCCAGCCATCTGAAGGACCGGTCCAGCTGGAGAACCCAACTGCCCCAGCACTTGTCGTTGTGCACGTGCCACAGCTTAAAGATGCCGCAGTTGCCCTTCCGCGGAAGAGGGAAACTTGTTGACCGGCCACCCTGGCTAAATTCCAAGTCCTGCGCTGATGACTACCATACTGGAAAAGCAAAGGTAACCTTCAGCAGCGATGAGTTCTGTTGAAGAGTAATCGTACATTGTGCTAGATTGATGGGACGATCGAAACATATTCATATGAAAAATGCCCTGCTCATATTTCTCCCTCGACCCCACCAGGATACACACAACCTACAAACAACACTGCCAACTGAAAGTATTAAGGCCTTGGTGAAAGCATATTATCTATTTATCAAATGTACATACATATTATCTGGAATCAATTATTAATTTCATCTGCTGAGTTTGCACTATTATTGAAGACACTGGGAATACCATTGATGTAGTGCACCACTAGATAGGCAGGATTTTAGAAATGCCAAAGTATGGGGGAACAGAATGGCCGAAATTTTTTGAAAATAACTGTACGATCCTTATCACCAACAAGCCAAAGATAAACTGATATGTTCTGTCCATGAAGCACAAGATAGGCAGCTCAATGCGGTGACAAACATAATAGATTTTATTTTCAAATGAAACTACTGTGAAAGAACAATTGAACTACAGCATCTCTCTCTTTG
>CM068956.1:42266997-42277047 GCA_035128595.1 Eptatretus atami | reverse complement strand
GGAGAGAGACAAGCTGGGGGCCAGAGTTCGGTGGTGTGCCTGACCTTCGGAGGAAGGGCGTGCTCTGCGATGCGGCACCTGACAATGGTCGCTGGTTTGGCCCCCAGTCGTACGTGTGGGACTCGAGGTTCATGGTGGAGCTCGGATGGTGAATGGCCGGGGTCCACGGAGGGGGGTCAGGGTCACTCTTCCCTTCCTCGTAGAGGGCCAGCAGAGGCATGTTCACCGCCTCGACGCCCACCAAAAACTCTTCAAAAGAACTGTTAAAAGACTCTCCAAGACCTCAAAAAGACCACCTGCCTCAGAGCGTGCTCGGGAATTTATCGACCTCCCTCAGCGGGGAGGGCCTTGGTGAACACACCTCACTGTCTGGCCTCTGGATTGGACAGGTCCTAACGGCCCACCTTTCGCGGGGCGGCCTTGGCCCCTGACGGGGACCCAGCCACTCCTCCATGCAGGCCCACACTCGACGAGTAACAGTATCAACAGCTGCAACGGCCCCTGCCGGGAAAACCCCAGCCAGTCCTTCCACGCGGGTTCATACTTGACGAGTAACAGTATCAATGTTGCACAGGCCCCGTGGCAAGAGTTACAACATTTGGGTGGAAGGAATGTTGTGGAAAGCGGCAAGGAAAACGGGTGCAAGACCCTGCCTTGGCAAGTCAGGATGTGTCTTGTGACAGCGGGTGGGTAGGGATCGTGATGGGGAATGGATGGTTGTTGGTGTTCGTTGGAGTCGTTGGATGTTAAGATTTAATAACCTAACTAAAAATAAATGCAACGCACGCCTTTGATCTCCCACTAGACAAAAGGAAAGGGATCTGACTCCACACATACTTAATGACATAACTGACTTTTGGGACATCTGTATGTTGATATGCAAATGGTTTTCTCAGATCCGTACAATATGTGATATGTATATAATATAATATATATATAATATACTTTATTATACAGGCCGGAGCGACATGGTGTGTCGCGACATAATTGCATACTAGTCATATAGTTTTGATGGATCGGGCTGAAATTTTTTGAAAAAGAGGTTGATTATAGTGCGATAAAGCCTGGAAGCGCGATTTTGTTGATTTTCGAAAAAATAATTTGTAGGATTTTTCAAAAATTTCAAAGTCCCGTTGCTTAGGCAACGGTGGTGTCCATAGAACGGTCTAAAAGCTAGAACTTAGCATCCTGGTATGAAACTACCTGTCAGTTATCATCAAAATCGAATGACTTCCTCTGCCTCCAGAGGGCTGTCATACATACAAACAGACATACAAGACCGGTAGGCGACATGGGTGGTCGCTACATAATTGTCAACTAGTCATACAGTTTTTGCGATCGGGCTGATGTTTTGATAAAGAGGTTGATTAATAGTGCGCATAAAGCCTGGAGCCGATTTTTGATTTTCGAAAAAAAAAATATTTTAGGATTTTTCAAAAATTTCAAAGTCTCGTGCTAAGCAACGGTGGTGTCCATAGCAACGCTGCTCAAAAGCATGGAACTAGATCTGGGATGAGCCTACCTGGTTAAGTTCATCAAAAACGGTTGACTCCTCTGGCCTCCAGAGATGTCTTATAGACATACAGACTACAAACAAAGCATAGCAGGACAGACGGAAAAAAGTGAAAATAAGGGTACTCTAGGACCACCATTAAGATATATATATATTGTCTATATAAATGTTTATCTTATATGTATATAACTATATATGTTTATGGTATTTATTGGGTGGTCGCTTAGAGTACCCTTTATTTTCACTTTTTCCGTCTGTCTGTATGTTTGTTTGTACGATCTGTATGTCTGTATTTGTTGTAATGTCTGTATGTAATGGACAGCTTGAGCCAGAGGGTCAACCGATTTTGATGAAACTGGACAGGTTAGGTTCATACCAGGATCTATTCTATGCTTTTGAGGCAGCTTGCTATGCGACACCACGTTCTTAGCACGGGAATTGAAATTTTTGAACAAATCCTACAAATTTATTTTTTCAAAATCAAATCGGCTTCCAGGCTTTTTTTTGCGCAACTATAATCAATTCCTCTTTGTCAAAATTTTCAGCCCGACCGTCAAAACTGTATGACTAGTCTGCAATTAATGTAAGGCGACCACCCATGTCGCCTGCCCGGCTTGTATGTATATGTATATATATAATATGTACTATATTATATATGTATATGTATAATGTATAGTATATTTGTTATAATGTATGGTATTTACATGTATATGTATATATAATAAGTTTATATGTATTATGTTATATATATATCTACATATACATACTATGTGGAAGCGATATTTTGGAGATAGAATTGGTGATATATAAGCACAAAATGCCAATACTAATCAGTATTTAAAGCAACAGGAGCAACATTTTTGGAATCAAGTGGCTGCGGCCCGATGAACGCAGCTCGAGTTTCACCACAAGAGCAATGCAGATGCTCATCCACATCGAGAAGAGGAAAATGCAGTGCGATTCCAACGCTCCCCATTGCACCTTGTCCCCCAGGAGGGAAGGGATTGGAGTTGGGGCATGGGGGTGGATGCTCCGAATGCTGGCTTTGCTGACGCCGCGGATACAGAAGGTCATGTGCCGCCAGGTGGCCATGGTTGAATGCGCCACCCAGTTTGGCCACTGCGTGCGGGTACAGGGTCTAACGGTGCTGCCAGGCAGCACTCTGGACAATTTTTGAATTACTCAATTTCCACCCGGACCTCCGTAACAGGAGAGCCAGCTGAACAAGGGCCAGACTCGCGAAACAACACATTATAGAAAAACGAGATCGGAGAAGGCGGCGGGGTCGTTGGTCAGCGCTTTAACACTCGTGACTTCATGCCATCATCGGAAGATGTTCGTCGCAAGAAAGAATAAGAAAAAAAACAATCCATTGCCCATTCACTTCACAATCAGCCCGCGGCACCGACTGACACTTGAAGTTCGGCGCTACTGGCTGGGCAGCATATGAGACGCTGGATGGAGCCAGAACTTTGAAGAGTTTGTCCTTGGAATGGCTCACAAGAAAAGAAACTTTCCCCTGCGACACACTCGCTTTCCTCCGCATGTTACAATAAAGATGCAAATTTCCACGCACTATTTTTCTTTGCAAATTTACTTTTGTAATTCTCCTACACCATCCCCAGCTTTTGCGGCCTATTATCTAACCACACGTCATGTTCATTTCACAAACTATTGTGAGGTTCCCTATTTTACATTCTTTTCTCGGCGGATTAAAGCAATAATTTTCTTTTTCATTTACGGCTCATACGATTGCCAAATTTCTCTCTCATGACTGAATACTGATGACACTGCAGGGGTGATTCGGCAAAGTCTGTGCCTGATGTGGAAAAAAAACCTGTGGATTAATAAAATGGTCAAATTACTTATTTTTTCTCCAATCATTCCGAATTTTCTGTTCTAATATATTCACATCAGTTTAAACATTGAGATGAAACATGCCATGGAATTTTTCGAAACAATTCCAATCACCAAGTCTGAGTCATGATCAATCTTACACTTTAGATCCTATATGTAGAATATAAAATTCCCCGTTTTCCACCCTCGGAAGCGTTTCTTCACCCGCCAAGGACCCTGTCCGCCATTTTCATCCACAACTCCCCTCTCAGGCCGTGGTGCATCCAAGTGTTTCTTGGCCAGCTGTTTCCCTTTGCTCCACTTTTGTCTTTGACCTTTCGCCTCTGCTGTTCTGCTTTCCATTAGCCTCAAACCTCTATTATTGAAAGGGCACTCTTAGACGTCGAACATCAACCAAATATGCCTCCGCCGCATATTATTACATCATGATAATACTTGTACGCAAGTTTGATTTATAATCCCTGGAACCAAGATTCAAAGTATGAAATAATTCTGGCTGCCAGACATGCATCCGATCAGGTTGAAATTAAAGCATTATATTCCCCATGACTACGAGATCATAATGTGTGTGAAGCTTCGCCCTTCGATCTGTCCAGCTGTTTGGGAGAGATTATTTAAAAAGTTATGGGTAAATCCAATCTGCGGCCAAACCATGTGACCTATTAAAATCATTAGGTGGGAGAACTTTTTGCTTCTCATGGATAGGCATCATACCTGTAAAAGTTTTCCCTCGATCTGTTCAGCCATTTTGTAGAAGAAGATTTTTGAAGGTTTTTAATGTTAAAAAAAATATGGCTGCCGAAACCACATGGCCGATGAGCGTCAAATCAGATTTTTTCCCGCATACAATTTGGCCTGAGTGACCTTCACAATAATGCCACTCACCGGAATCTTATCATCAGAAACATGCCAATGGTTTCAACAATAAATTTAAAATCGATGCAATTTACCCTGTGCAGTGATCAGCCTTGCAACACGGACATGCACAGGGCAGGATCGGAGCCAGACCCGTTGTACAAAAAATAAAACTACTTTATTAAATGATGAATATACTCAGTCCACTAATAAATGGTATCGCATTTCAATCATAAACCAATATACCAGATCCCAAAAGCATCTTGGTGCTTGCCTTTACCTGGACAAGAATTTGCACATTTGTCATCAACCCAGGATCGCACATTCATGTGGACACTTCATTCATGCATCAGAAATCCACCAGAAAACCTGCAACTCTAAAACTCTGTGCAGAGGTTTGCCTGTATACGGGAAAAACAGACATGAATTGCAGTGTCACAGGCATGAGCTCCCTCAGTGCATCTCATTTCCTTGGCATATACGTTTTACCATATGGACAAAGCTCAGCGAGTTGTCGACCTTCTGAGCTTGTGAGGGTGAGAGTTTGGAGAATTGGGACCTTGTCTTAGACTTGTAGTTCATCCCAGCTAATGTGATGTGGTCGTGGCAGGCTCTGTCACTCACGAGTTCTGTGCACGGTGGAAAGACCATATGTGATGCACAGTTTCACCTAGGTTTTCACCCAGCATCCACGTGCTTAACTTGGCCCACTGGAAACAGGTCATTCACCAGCGCGATGATAAATGCCTCTGTGCGCAGGACAAGCCGCAGCGGAATGTCCCTGGCCTCTCCGCTGGCCAATGCCATTTCTGCTTCTCTCCACAGCTTTCATGCTATGTTTGTGCACATCTGCTCCTCTCATGGCATCTACTTGTTCATGCTGTGGCATGCCTTTTAGTACCCTGTTTATGCCTCCACATGGATTAACCAGTTATGACAAGCTTTTTGCAGGGTTCTCGTCATGGGGCTCGTTGATGCATGCACAATTGCTGTGGGAAACAATTGTGTGTTTGCTCTTTCACACACCATGGATGTGTAAAAGTAGACAGCACACCCGTGCTGCGATTTGTACTTCGATTGGGTTTCAATGTTCGAATCACTTCCAAGGCATTCACTCATGGCAGTATCTCAATACTTGGTCTAACAATGGATTGATGTCAATTGTGTTTTCACAAGTCCCTGCCACTTAAGGTCACGTTCTTACATAAAAGACTTCAGCACACCAGAACACACTTTTAAGACTTATCTTCCTCCCTGCTGCCTTAATTAATGGTGGTGGGTCACTGACAACTGCAAATCCTTCTTTCTGGACATCTCAGAAGCTTTAAAACCGTTACAGAATCCCAAACATGAACTATGAATCATAAACATGGGAAGCTCATAATTCGACATCTCTGGATCATAAAACTCTAACCAAATCACATTAATAGGCTTAGAGGTGTGGGATGTCATCACAGTGCGGAAATACAGCAATTACTTGATGTCCGTCAAACTAGTGGTCTTCATCATATTAATTCGTAAGGATAATGTGAATGTTGTCACACCGTGTACTTATTGTGTCTTTTTTTGATTTAACATGGAAATTGTTTTTCTAGCCCAATTTAAAGTGCGGCGACACTGCAAAAGGACTCGCTTGCGAATACTACAAATTTTCCAACTTATTGTCGAATCCTCTGTCCTCACAAAGTTTTGACATATTTTTCAGTGTTCTCAAACTAATGGAAGAGCTTGAAAGAATGGTATCATATGTAGGAAAAGAAAGAATCAGTAACTTTTGCATTGAATGGCAAGGACATAGTGATAATCTACATCGTAGTGGATTTTGAACGAGCGATCTGAGTATTGATGAGCGAAGTACTTCCAGATGGAAACCCAAAACAGGCTAACCTAAAATCGAGTTGGGATATCCAGCAGGTCTTTTTACAAATTGCAAAGCAACGGACTCGGTGGCGTTATGGTTGGAGTGTGACGCGGTCCGAGTCTGGCAGGTTTCGACATTTTTAAACCCCCCTTTTTTTTGGCCGGAGTCATAGGCCAAATACTTTCTTGATGCTCCAGCATTTAGAAGGACAGAGCACACACAAACAACGATAGGTTGGCAACCATTTAATGTGGCCTTGATGCGGCACAATGGACTGCCTGTGTTGAAAGTTTCCTGCAAGGAACTCTATAAAAATGGCGTTTGTCGATGTTAAATGATGAATTGAATGACTTCTTGAGCCATTGGAGCATTATGGTGAAGATGGTAGGGCTAGTACTTATTACCTCCGCCAACAAAGGCGAAGGAGTGATGTTTTCCACCCCTTTCTGTCTTTGCTGTGTTGCATGTGTACAGGATATTCAAAAATTTGTTGGACGGATCCGGATGAAATTTCGTGGAACAGGTTCGGTGTGTGACAAGGACGAACTAAATTAGGACTTTGCTGAAGATCCGGATCCGGATCCGACTACTAGAATTTTTAAAGTGATTCTTCACCATTGAGAATCGGGCAAAAACGATATGTAAACACGATATCTCAAAAAGTTTTGGACAGATTCGCATAAACTTGGTGGACACGTTGGTGTGGTGTGACAAGGAAGAATTGATTCAATTTTGGTGAAGATCAGATCTGGCATACGAGAATTATTTGAATTTCTAAAGTGATTCTTCACCAATTGAGATAGGGCAAAAATGATATAGACTGTGTGTAGCATGATATTTCAAAAAATTGATTGGGCCCGATATGTTCTCAGGATCGGATTACGTGGTGGAGGTATGCGCTCTAACGAGTGCCCTTTAG
Organism: Eptatretus atami; assembly: GCA_035128595.1. Lineage (NCBI taxonomy): Eukaryota > Metazoa > Chordata > Myxini > Myxiniformes > Myxinidae > Eptatretus > Eptatretus atami. The sequence goes on along the minus strand of CM068956.1, from coordinate 42,270,042 downwards.
TTGTTGTTTTGTGACCTTTTAAATCCAAACTTTGGCAACAGACTGTTTGCTATAAACTTCACCTTCAAAGAGCACTAAAATAACTGTTGGTTGGAGGGATGAAACATCAACATAACACAAGTGGTCAAATTTTTTAACTCGTTCAAAGGTGGATGAATCTCAAAAAACTGCCGTATTTCTGTTTTCATAACAATATCTCAAAGCGTTATGAATAAGGACGTTTTTTCATAAAATATGCAAAATGTGCAACAATGTTATTTAATGGTCCATTACAATATCAGCGAATATAAAGCTCATATGATTTTTCATGTGAAGTGTAAATCTGATTGTGTGATTGATATGGTGAAACAATAAACGTCGAGCGAACATTACAATGGTGTTGGGGACATGGAAACCATTACACAGCCAATTTCCCACCCATATCGGTTGACTTCCATCAAAACGACAGGAAGTTTCACTCAGGGTACAATTTACTGCTTTACTGTGTAGTATGTTTCTGCATATAAACATGTTACGGCTTAAACAAAATCGATGTGGAATGGTGGGATCTTTAGAAGAACGTGCATGTGCTTTGAGCTGTCAGCCTGGTTTGAAATCTCGACCTATCTGTATAAAGTGCGCAGCCTGTACTTCGCCATCATTGTGGTGTCTCCATTGGAAAGTTATCAATCCAGTGACCCATCTGGGCAATGGGTGTGGCTAACAAGACCAAAAGCTCTTGAATTCCTTAGTTCATGCCACCTTCAATCAACCATAAGGCGTAGGCAGCTGTTCTTGAAAGACTCGGTGGGGGGGGGGGGGAAACGTCCCACGGTCGACCCACAGGTAGTGGGACTAACTGGAGCGTTAAAAAATAGCACAGTAGTTCGATAAAATCGATAATCATCCCCTCGTGATTTTCAGTTTTGAAAATGTATGCATGCCTTCACTGAAGCCAACAGTGCAGCCACTATGGTTTAATTTTAACAACTCATATGTTCAAGCCACAGATACGTTTGATCAATTCCCTCAAGAAAATATCACCATCCAAAAAACAAAAAAAAAAGTTCACCTTTAATCACGTATTGCCTTTTCGAAGTGTTCCTTGAAGTTAATTTGATATTCATAACCCATCTTTGTTCTTTTTCGCAATTATTTGTACAAGCAATTAAAATTGTGCATTTTATTAAAACAGATGCATTTTCTACGACGAACGGACGTTTATCTCCTCGAAAACATTTAAAAGCAAATCGCCCGGTAAAGCGCCCACCGAAGACGCATCAGCATCAGGTACACAGAATAAATCTTATCTGCAATTTCAATATTGTTTAATTGCTAATGAAAGAGGCTCACACACAATTTCAATTAGTGTCGCAAAATGCGATTTGGGATATGCCAGTGCGATTTCAGTATTATTTAGAGAACAAGTCGTGGAAACACAAGTCATTCTCGTGACCTGTAACGACCCTAAATATGCTGCTGACCAAAGGTTTAAAGCTGTGGCCCCGCTACTTGTGGCAAAACTTATTCATATCTTCAGTTGCAAAACCCATCATCTATATGTGCTCAATATTTCTGTGTTGCATCTTATTTATTAATTGGCTAATTTTCCTCCCGAGCAAAGCAACCATTTGTTCTCTGTTATGTCTCTTCTCCGATTAAAAACGAATCTTGCACCTAATACAAGCCACGGACAAAACACCGAAATCAACAGGTTACGCTACAGAACAATCCACTGCACTGCCCTCTTGCAGATGGTATGACACAAACTGCAATATTATCTACAAAATGCATTCTACAAGAGCCAGGCTCCGTGAACAACATAATACCTGTGAAGATCTTTGCAAAGAACCTTTCTCGAATTATTCCCAAATGCTTGTGCCCACAGTGGAATTGCTGAAAACATTTTCAGCAATTTTAAAGTCAGTTCCGCAAATTAGCAATAAATTCAAGAAAAATTATTTTAATATATAATGTTATTCATAGTACTTAATTGCTTGTTCACTTTCTTTAGACTGCACGCGATGCTGTCGGCCGTCTAAATTATTATGGATTATTCACCTCATTAATCTCACCATTATCCACACTGCATACAACTGCTCATAAAGCAAAGTCAATTGCCACAATAGGACACGAGGTTGATGACATTGTACGTCTGATCAAAAGACCTTTGAAAATGTTCAGTTTTATCATAAAAAATTACTCATGTTACAAGACCTAGAAACATACAGGCGCCAAGCTTAACCGAGATCTCTGTGCACCTCACCTTTGAGCCTGGCTTCAAAGCCTTGACCCCAGCTATAAAAACTTTCACCTGATGTTATCAAATGCCACGGCGGCAATGCATCAATGTGTTACGTCCAGCCATCTGAAGGACCGGTCCAGCTGGAGAACCCAACTGCCCCAGCACTTGTCGTTGTGCACGTGCCACAGCTTAAAGATGCCGCAGTTGCCCTTCCGCGGAAGAGGGAAACTTGTTGACCGGCCACCCTGGCTAAATTCCAAGTCCTGCGCTGATGACTACCATACTGGAAAAGCAAAGGTAACCTTCAGCAGCGATGAGTTCTGTTGAAGAGTAATCGTACATTGTGCTAGATTGATGGGACGATCGAAACATATTCATATGAAAAATGCCCTGCTCATATTTCTCCCTCGACCCCACCAGGATACACACAACCTACAAACAACACTGCCAACTGAAAGTATTAAGGCCTTGGTGAAAGCATATTATCTATTTATCAAATGTACATACATATTATCTGGAATCAATTATTAATTTCATCTGCTGAGTTTGCACTATTATTGAAGACACTGGGAATACCATTGATGTAGTGCACCACTAGATAGGCAGGATTTTAGAAATGCCAAAGTATGGGGGAACAGAATGGCCGAAATTTTTTGAAAATAACTGTACGATCCTTATCACCAACAAGCCAAAGATAAACTGATATGTTCTGTCCATGAAGCACAAGATAGGCAGCTCAATGCGGTGACAAACATAATAGATTTTATTTTCAAATGAAACTACTGTGAAAGAACAATTGAACTACAGCATCTCTCTCTTTG
>CM068956.1:42251681-42265830 GCA_035128595.1 Eptatretus atami | reverse complement strand
TTGAGCAGCGTTGCTATGGACACCACCGTTGCTTAGCAACGGGAATTTGAAATTTTTGAAAAATCCTACAAAATTTATTTTTTCAAAAATCAAAAATCGGCTTCCAGGCTTTTATGCGCACTATAATCAACCTCTTTGTCAAAAATTTTCAGCCCGATCCGTCAAAAACTGTATGACTAGTCTGCAATTATGTAGCGACCACCCATGTCGCCTCCCGGCTTGTATGTATATGTATATATATAATATGTATATATATATATGTATATGTATATGTATATATATATGTATATGTATGTATTTACATGTATATGTATATATATATATATGTATATGTATGTATATATGTATATGTATGTATATATATATATACACATATACATACTGTGAAAGGAATATTTGGATAGAATTGAGTGATATATAAGCACAAAATGCAATACTAATCAGTATTTAAAGCAACAGGAGCAACATTTTGAATCAGTGGCTGCGGCCCGATGGAACGCAGCTCGAGTTTCACCCACAAGAGCAATGCAGATGCTGCATCCAACATCGAGAAGAGGAAAATGCAGTGCGATCCACGCTCCCCATTGCACCTTGTCCCCCAGGAGGGAAGGATTGAGTTGGGGGCATGGGGGGTGGATGCATCCTGAATGCTGGCTTTGCTGACGCCGCGGATACAGAGCATGTGGCCGCCAGGTGGCCACTGGTGAATGCGCCACCCAGTTTGGCCACTGCGTGCGGGTACAGGGTCTAACGGTGCTGCCAGGCAGCACTCTGCACAATTTTTGAATTACTCAATTTCCACCCGGACCTCCGTAACAGGAGAGCACGCTGAACAAGGGCCAGACTCGCGAACAAACACATTATAAAACGGAGATCGGAGAAGGCGGCGGGGTCGTGCTGTCAGCGCTTTAACATCGTGACTTCGATGCATCATCGGAAGATGTTCGTCGCAAAGAAAGAAGAAAAAAAAACAATCCATTGCCCATTCACTTCAATCAGCCCGCGGCACCGACTGTACACTTTGAAGTTCGGCCGCATACTGGCTGGGCAGCATATGAGACGCTGGATGGAGCCAGAACTTTGAAGAGTTTTCCTTGGAATGGCATCACAAGAAAGAGAACTTTCCCCCTGCACACACTCCGCTTTCCTCCGCATGTTACAATAAGAGCAAATTTCCACGCACTATTTTTTCTTTGCAAATTTACTTTGTAATTCTCTACACCATCCCCGCTTTTTGGGCCTATTATCCTAACCACAACGTCATGTTCATTTCACAACTATTGTGAGGTTTTCCCATTTTACATTCCTTTTCTCGGCGGAATTAAAGCAATAATTTTCTTTTTCATTTACGGCTCATACGATTGCAAATTTTCTCTCATGACTGAATACTGATGACACTCAAGGGGTGATCGGCAAGTCTGTGGCCTGATGTAGGAAAAAAAACCTGTGGATTAATAAAATGGTCAAAATTATTATTTTTCTCCAATCATTCCGAAATTTCTGTTCATAATTATTTCACATCAGTTTAAACATTGAGATGAAACATGCATGGAATTTCGAAACAATTCCAATCACCAAGTCTGATCATGATCAATCTTTACACTTTAGATCCTCATATGTAGAATATAAATCTCCCGTTTCCACCTCGGAGCGTTTCTTCACCCGCCAAGACCCTGTCGCCATTTCATCCACAACTCCCCTCTTCAGGCCGTGGTGCATCCAAGTGTTCTTGGCCAGCTGTTTCCCCTTTGCTCCACTTTGTCTGTTGACCCTTCGGCCTCTGCTGTTCTGCTTGTCCATTAGCCTCAACACCTCTATTAATTGGAAGGGCACTCTTAGACGTCGCAACATCACCAAATATGCCTCCGCCCATATTATTACATCATGATACATACTTGTACCAAGTTTGATTTAAATCCCTGAACCAAGATTCAAAGTATGAAATAATTCTGGCTGCCAGACCATGCATCCGATCAGGTTGAAATTTAAAGCATATATTCCCCATGACTACGAGATCATAATGTGTGTGAAGCTTCCCCTTCGATCTGTCCAGCTGTTTGGGAGAAGATTATTTTAAAAAGTTATGGGGTAAATCCAATATGGCGGCCAAACCATGTGACCTATAAAATCATAGGTGGAGAACTTTTTGCTTCTCATGGATAGGCGATCATACCTGTAAAGTTTTCCCTCGATCTGTTCAGCCATTTTGTAGAAGAAGATTTTTGAAGGTTTTTAATGTTTAAAAAAAATATGGCTGCCGAACCACATGGCCGATGACGTCATCAATTTTTTCCCCCATACAATTTGGCCTGAGATGACCTTCACAAATAATCCACTCACCGTAATCTTATCATCAGAACAGCCAAGTGGTTCAACCATAAATTTAAAATCGATCAATTTTACCCTGTGCAGTGATCAGCCTTGCAACACGGACATGCACAGGGCAAGGATCGGAGCCAGACCCGTTGTACAAAAATAAAACTACTTTATTAAATGATGAATATACTCCAGTCCCACTAATAAATGGTATCCATTTCAATCATAAACCATATACCAGCTCCAAAGCTCTTGGTGCTTGCCTTTACCTGGACAAGATTTGCACAATTTGTCCATCAACCCAGGATGCACATCATGTGGACACTCAATTCATGCAATCAGAAATCACAGAAAAACCTGCAACTCTAAACTCTGTGCAGAGGTTTGCTGTATACGGAAAACACAGACATGAATGCAGTGTCACAGGCATGAGCTCCCTCAGTGCATCTCATTCCTTGGCATATACGTTTACCCATATGACAAGCTCAGCAAGTGTCGACCTTCTGAGCTTGGAGGGTGAGAGTTGGAGAATTGGGACCTTTGTCTTAGACTTGTAGTTCATCCAGCCTAATGTGATGTGGTCGTGCAGGCTCTGTCACATCCACGAGTTCTGTGCACGGTGGAAAGACCATATGTGATGCACAGTTTCACCTAGGTTTCACCCCAGCATCACGTGCTTAACTTGGCCCACTGGAACAGGTCATTACCAGCGCGATGATATGCCTCTGGCGCAGGACAAGCCGCAGCGAATGTCCCTGGCCTCTCCGCTGCCAATGCCATTTCTGCTTCTCTCCACAGCTTCTGCTCTGTTTGTGCCACATCTGCTCCTCTCAATGGCCTCTACTCTGTTCATGCTGTGGCATGGCCTTTTAGTACCCTGTTTATGCCTCCACGGACTTTACCAGTTATGACAAGCTTTTTCAGGTTTCTCGTCATGGGCTCGTCTGATGCATGCACCAATTGTGTGGAAACAATTGTGTGTTGCTCTTTTCACACACCATGATGTGTAAAAGTACAGGCACACCCGTGCTTGCTGATTTGTACTTCGATTGGGTTTCAATGGTTCGAATCACTTCCAAGGCCATTCACTCAAGGCAGTATCTCAACACTTGGTCCTGAACAATGGATTGATGTCAATTGTGTTTTCAACAAGTCCCTCCACTTAAGGTCACAGTTCTTACATAAAGGACTTCAGCACAAGGAACACACTTTAAGACTTCTTCCTCCTGCTGGCCTTAAGTTAATGGTGTGGGTCACTGACAACTGCAAATTCCTTCTTTCTGGAATCTCAGAGCTTTAAACCTCTACAGAATCCCAAACATGAAACATATAGAATCATAAACATGTGAAGCTCCATAATTCGACATCCTCTGGATCATAAAACTTCACCAAATCTACATTAATAGGCTTAGAGGTGTGGATGTCATCACAGTGCGAATACAGCAACTTCTGATGTCCGTCAACTAGTGTCCTCATCATATAATTCGAAGGATAATGTGAATGTTGTCACACCGTGTACTTATTGTGGTCTTTTTTTGATTAACATGGAAATTGTTTTTCTACCCAATTTAAAGTGCGGGACATCCAAAAGGACTCGCTTGCGATACTCAAATTTCACAACTTATTGTCGAATCCTCTTCCTCACAAGTTTTTGACATATTTTTCAGTGTTCTCAAACTAATGGAAGAGCTTGAAGAATGTGTATCATATGTAGGAAAGAAAGAATCAGTAAACTTTTGCATGAATTGCAAGGACATTAGTGGATAATCTACATCGTATGTGGGATTTGAACGAGCGATCTGAGTATTATGAGCGAAGTACTTCAGATGGGAACCCAAAACAGGCTAACCTAAATCGAGTTGGGAATGCCAAGCAGGTCTTTTACAAAATTGCAAAGCAACGGACTCGGTGGCGTTATGGTTGGAGTGTCCGGTCCGAGTCTGGCAGGTTGACATTTTAAACCCCTGCCGAGTCATGCCAAAGACTTTCTTGATGCTCAGCATTTAGAGGACAGAGCACACACAAACAACTATAGGTTGGCAACCATTATGTGGCCTTGATGCGGCACAATGGACTCCTGTGTTGAAGTTCCTTGCAAGGGAACTCTTATAAAAATGGCGTTGTCGATGTAAATGATGAATGAATGACATTTCTTGAGCCATTGGGAGCATTATTGGTGAGATGGTAGGGCTAGTACTTATTACCTCCGCCAACAAAGGCGAAGGAGGTGATGTTTTCCACCCCTTTCTGTCTTTGCTTGTTTGATGTGTACAGGATATCTCAAAAAGTTGTGGACGGATCCGGATGAAATTTCGTGGACAGGTTCGGTGTGTGACAAGGACGAACTAATTAGACTTTGCTGAAGATCCGGATCCGGATCCGACTACTAGAATTTTTAAAGTGATTCTTCACCATTGAGAGATCGGGCCAAAAACGATATGTAACACGATATCTCAAAAAGTTTTGGACAGATTCGCATGAAACTTGGTGGACACGTTGGGTGTGTGACAAGGAAGAATTGATTCAATTTTGGTGAAGATCCAGATCTGGATACGAGAATTATTTAATTTCTAAAGTGATTCTTCACCATTGAGATAGGGCCAAAAATGATATAGTACTGTGTAGCATGATATTTCAAAAATTGATTGGGCCCGATATGTTCTCATGGATCAGGCATTACGTGGTGGAGGTATGCGCTCTACCGAGTGCCCTTCTAGTTGTTGTTTTGTGACCTTTTAATCCAAACTTTGCAACAGACTGCTTGCTATAAACTTCACCTTTCAAAGAGCACTAAAATAACTGTTGGGTTGGAGGGATAGAAAACATCAACAATAACAAGTGTCAAATTTTTTAACTCGTACAAAGGTGGATGAATCTCAAAAACTGCCGTATTTCTGTTTTCATAACAATATCTCAAGCGTTATGAATAAGGACGTTTTTTCATAAATATGCAAAATTGTGCAACAATGTTATTTAATGGTCCAATTACAATATCACGATTATAAAGCTCATATGATTTTCATGGAAGTGTAAAATCTGATTGTTGATTGAATGGTGAAACAATAAACGTCGAGGAACATACAATGGTGTTGGGGACATGGAAACCATTACACAGCCAATTTCCCACCACATATCGGTGACTCCATCAAAACGATCAGGAAGTTTCACTCAGGGTACATTTACTGCTTTACTGTGTAGTATGTTTCTGCATATAAACATGTACGGTTAAACAAAATCGATGGAATGGTGGGATAGTTTAGAAGAACGTGCATGTGCCTTTGAGCTGTCAAGCCCTGGTTTGAATCTCGACCTATCTGTATAAAGTGCCAGCCTGGTACTTCGCCATCATTGTGTGTCATCCATTGGAAAGTTATCAATCCAGATGACCCATCTGGGCAATGGGTGTGGCTAACAAGACCAAGCTCTGAATTCCTTAGTTCATGCCACCTTCAATCAACCATAAGGCGTAGGCAGCCTGTTCTTGAAAGACTCGGGTGGGGGGGGGGGGGGGGGGGGGGAAACGTCCCACGGTCGACCCCACAGGTAGTGGGACTAACTGGAGCCGTTAAAAAATAGCACAGTAGTTCGATAAAATCGATAATCATCACACCTCGTGATTTTCAGTTTTTGAAAATGTTATGCATGCTTCACTTGAAGCCAACAGTCAGCCACTATGGTTTAATTTTACACTCATATGTCAAGCCACAGATACGTTGATCAATCCTCAAGAAAAATCACCATCCAAAAAAACAAAAAAAAAGTTCACCTTTAATACGTATTGCCTTTCGAAGTGTCCTTGAAAGTTAATTTGATATTCATAACCCATCTTTGTCTTTTTCGCAATTATTTGTACAAGCAATAAATTGTGCATTTTATTAAAAACAGATGCATTTCTACGACGAACGGACGTTTATCTCCTCGAAAACCATTTAAAAAGCAAATCGCCCCGGGAAGCGCCACCGAAGGACGCATCAGATCAGGTACACAGAATAATCTTTATCTGCAATTTCATATTGTTTAAGTTGCTAATGAAAGAGGTGCTCACACACAATTTCAATTAGTGTCGGCAAATGCTATTTGGATATGCAGTGCGATTTCAGTATTATTAGAGACAAGTCGTGAAACACAAGGTTCACTTTCTCGTGACCTGTAACGACCTAAATATGTGCTGACAAGAGGTTAAAGTGTGGCGCTACTTTGATGCAAAACATTATTTCATATCTTCAGTTGCAAACCATCATTATATGTGTCAATATTTCTTGTGTGCATCTTATTATTATTGGCTAATTTCTCCGAGCAAGCTATACATTTTTTGCTCTGTTATGTCTCTTCTATCCGATTACGCTACAGAACAATCCACTGCACTGCCTCTGCAGATGGTAGGACCACAAAACTGCAATTGATCTACAAAATGCATTCTACAAGAGCCAAGTCCGTGAACAACATAATCTGTGAGATCTTGCAAGAACCTTTCTCGAATTTCCCAAATGCTTGTGCACAGTGGAATTGCTGAAAACATTTTCAGCAATTTTAAAGTTCATTTCCGCAAATTAGCAATAATTCAAGAAAAATTATTTTAATTATATGTTATTCATAGTACTAATTGCTGTTCACTTTCTTTAGACTGCCGCATGCTGTCTAAATTATTATGGATTATTCACCTCATTAATCTCACCATGTATCCACACTGCATACAACTGCTCATAAAGCAAAGTCAATTGCCACAATAGACTCGAGGTTGATGACATGTACGTCTGATCAAAAAGACCTTGAAATAGTTCAGTTTTATCATAAAAATTACTCATTTACAAGTAGAACATACAGGCTGCAAGCTTAACCGAGATGTCTGTGCACTCACCTTTGAGCCTGGCTTCAAATCTTGACCCAGCTATAAACTTTCACCCTGATGTTTCAAATGACGGGCAATGCATCAATGTGTACGTCCAGCCATCTGAAGGACGGTCAGCTGGAGAACCCAACTGCCAGCACTTGTCGTTGGTGCACGTCACGTTAAAGATGCCGCAGTGCCCTTCGCGGAAGAGGGGATAACTTGTTACCGGCACCCTGGCTAAATTCCAAGTTCCTGCGCTGATTGACTACCATACTGGGAAGGCAAAGGTAAACCTTCAGCAGCATGGAGGTTCTGTGAAGAGTATGGTACATTGATGCTCAGATGATGACGATCGAACATATTCATATGAAATGCCTTGCTCATATTTCTCCCTCCGACCCACCAGGATACACACAACGACAAACAAACTCCAACTGAAAGTATTAAGAGCCTTGGTGAAAGCATATCTCTCTATTTATCAAATGTACATACATATTATCTGGAATCAATTATTAATTTCATCTGCTGGTTGCACTATTATTGAGACATGGGAATACCATTGATGTAGTTGCACCATAGCATAGGGCAGGAATTTAGAAATTGGACAAAGTATGGGGAACAGAATGGCCGAAATTTTTTGAAAATAACTGTACGATCCTTATCACCAACAAGCAAAGGATAACTGATGGTTCTGTCCATGAAGCACAAGGATTAGGCAGCTCAATGGGTGACAAACATTAAATAGATTTTATTTTCAAATGAAACTACTGTGAAGAACAATTGAACTACAGCCCATCAATTATCTGATATAAAGTTAAAATAAAACACAAAAACATATGTAATGTCGAGGCAGGATGATGCAGAGATCATCAGATTGGTGCTTTGCAGACCGAGTGTTGAAACACAAAGTATGCTATCCCTTGGATGGACGTTAAGCCAGGTGTGCCATTAAAGATAACATATTGTTATTCACAATGAGCAGGTGAGTTATTGCTGGCACCTTGGGAAAATTCAAAATTCTTGCTCAAACCAGCTCCAGTCAAACTTTAATCCTGACCAATGGGTTCATGAAATATTTGGGCCAAAAATCTTCCTCAGCTGTCCTCACAAGAAGGTAAGAAGGTGGGATAAATTGAGGTCATTATATCTATATTATAAAAGGAGCCATTTCTGTATGTTTCTTTGTTTGTCGTGTTATAACTTGAAAACGGATTAACGGATCGGGTTCATTAAATTAGCTGAACAGACTATGTAAACTTTCATATGTATCCTAAGTGACCTTTTAGAGAAGATACTCCGACATTAGTTTTGTATTTAGCGCGTAGGACCGAAACTTTTTTCCATGCCTTTCCTACACAAAGATTGCTGGTGCACTCTCTCAATATATATATATATATATATATATATATATATATATACTATAATAACAACACAGTATATGGAAAAATATATGTATAAATATAATATATATACATATACATATATACATATACACATATAAATATACATATATATATATATATATATTGTTACGGATTTCAGAATCCGGTCTGATGAATGCATCCACACATCCAGGTCCTTAGACAGATATTCCTTAAATGCATGTTCAGATTAGCCATCTCCATGTCTAATGGATTTTAAATGTGATGTGTTGAGAAGGATGAAGAATAGATCCCCTCTGTTGTGGGAAAAAATTTTTTCTTTACGACAGACACATTTACACACATTTCTTTTGCGAGCTCTGAACCCCACCCTATTTTTCCTCAGCAACGTTCTTTCGCGAGCTCCGATGCCCGCCTTTTTTTGGAGCGCACGGTTCGTCATGGTAACCGTGCGCAAGTGGGGGCAGGGTGAGCTTGGGGCGGACTGTGCCCATCGAGACGGCCCGCAGATATAAAACGAATGGGAGATCCGTTCTGAGGCGAGAAAAGAAAGCCAGGAAGGAAGAAGAGATGCGAGCAAGAAGTGGGTGTACGCCGCGCAAAAAGAGGAGAAGAAAGGAAGTGTGTGGTGCAAGTGTGGATGTCTGACCAGCGCCAACAACGAGACAATTCATCCTTCCCAGTGCTTGAGCAAGCGAGCGTGTGGTGCTTGTGGTGAGCAGTGCCGACGGCAAGTGAGGCACGGGTCGGTCACCAACAAGTGAGGCGTGGGTCAGTCAGTGACGGACCGTGTGGGTCACTGGACGTCACCAGTTTCGTGAAGTGTGAGAGTGCCCGTGTCACAGCACCAGGGTCTAAACCCGCAACAGACGATCTCGGTGCCTCCCAGACGTCGACTGGCGTTCAAGGCTGTTCGCGAGAGGGTGCACGGCAAGGAGCTGGGTGCTGACGACGGACGTGACACGCATGCACACATTTCAGGACGTTTTCACTTCACGGACAACTACTCTCTGGTGAGCGAGACGACTCTTCTCCCCCCCCCCCACTAATGATCTGCTGGGTACCCTTGTCTGTGTTTAGCTGTAAGTAAGTTAACCCCCCAATCAGCATCTGCTCTTTGTCTCTTTCCTGGCATTTTGATTGATTTTGCCTCAGTAATTATTCATTTTGGTTGCTTTGAAATTTATTCATTTATTTACCTCAGAAAATAAAAAGTTCTTTTCATTTCTTTATTTTATTATTAATAAATCATTTGTCGACTTCCAACCTATCCATGTTTGGTCTTTCCTTCCATTGGTCTGGCATTGTCTGAACCTAGATAGACTGGGAGGTAATTACCACAGATTTGACATATACCTATATACATATATAGTTCTTCTTCTTCTTCTTCTTCTTCTTCTTCTTCTTCTTCTTCTTCTTCTCTTCGGCTGCTCCCGTTAGGGGTCGCCACACGGCATCATCCGTTATGATCCGCATAATGATTTGGCACAGGTTTTACGCCGGATGCCCTTCCTGACGCAACCCTGGTCGCCTCTTACGACACAGGGATATGGTACACCTATTTTAACAGGGGCATACACATAAATATATATATATATATAATATACATAATATATATAATATAATAACATATACATATACAGTACATATATATATATATATATATACATATATATCTCATATATATATATATATCAATATACATATATATACATATACATATATATATAGACATACATATACAATTAGCCCAAATTTATTCATACCCTTACCAAATTTGGAGTATTTTGAATCGTGTTATTGAGGAATGAGTTTCTTCTGGCTTAGTCATAAGAATGTGAAAACAGCTGAAAGAATCACTGCAAGAGACATTTCAAGAAATACATTGTTTCGGGGGTATTTTATTGATAGATTTACAAAAAATGTCATGTCCAGAATTATTCATACCCTTGCTTAGATCAGTCAAAGTCACATTCAGTAATCAATGGAAAAGCCTCTGTTTGTGATTACAGCCTCCAAACGGTTTTTTATACTTGCTCACAAGGTTTTTGCATGTCCTACAGGGATTTTGGCCCACTCCTCCTCGCGAAGGTCTCCAGGTCTTTGAGGTTGGAAGGCTTCTTGCCATCACTCCGGTCTTGAGCTCCCTCCAAGATTCTCGATTGGGTTGAGGTCCGGACTTTGGCTTGGCCACTCTAGAACGTCTACATCATTATCCGGAACCATTTCTTGACTGACTTGGGCGTGTGGTTTGGATCGTTGTCCCTGCTGATACATCCAATGCTCCCCGAGGTGAAGTTTCTCTGCGGACTGTTTGATGTTTTCCTCAAGGATTTGATGTACTGCTCCTTTTTCATGATGCCATCCATTTTGACGAGATTGCCGGGCCCACTGCCTGAGAAACATCCCCAAAGCATTATGCTCCCGCCTCCATGCTTGACGGTCGGGACTGTGTTCTTAGAGTTGTATGCTTACCTTTCTTTCGCAAAACGAAAGCAACATCTCTGTGCCCGAAAAGCTCCATTTTCTCTCATCCGACCACAGAACTGAGGACCAAAAGCTTGGATCTTTGTGAGGTGAGTTTTTGCAAAGGCTAGACGAGCTTTCTATGCTGGGATGGAGGAGTGGAGTCTTTCTTGGTCGGCGTCCATGGAGACCCCCTTGTGCAACTCTCTTGGAGTGTCTGCCTTGATATTGTTACGGGAATGGCCCTTACGGGAATACTAAATATAGAATTAGCTCAGTTCCCCATTAAATTCATGTATAGATAGGTTGTGTGGTATAAGGGACGATATGTGTGTGTCGGGAGGTGGAAAGACTGTTTTTGTTTTCGTGCTATGGTGGTGAAACGAGTGAAACGAGAGATCGTTATTATTCCTTCCTCATTCCGGAATAGGCCCTCCAGTCGGCTGAGAGGCGTGGCTAGAGCGAGGGGTGTGGCTGGACAGGAAGTGACGTGAAGGAGGAGCTTTGGTCAGGGAGTCGTCGAGACAGACGTGTGTCGAAGGAGCTCGCGTGTCGAGGCGAGAGAGGGAAAGAAAGGGGACGAAAGGAGTGCTGTGTGTGAGGAACGGCCGGGTTCTCGAGGCGTGCTCGGAGTCGCTTCGAGGCGAGCGAACGAAGGAGGCACCGTGTTGGTGTCTGCCGGGAGAGACGCTGAACCGACCTGCACGTCGGTGATTCGACCGAGAGAGGAACTGGGGGACGAAGCGGAGTCGGGCTTCGAGGCGGGAAGGCCGGAGAGGATACGCCGGAGCGTCTGACGGTCCTTGCTCACCTCACGGCTCGACACGTTGTGTCGCCTGCGGAACTCGGACCTCGACTGGGACCTTGTATGGAGAACAGGCCAGGCGGGATTCGTGTGCTGAACCCTGGAGAGAGATCGGCGATCTCGCATCGTCGACGTGGCGCGGAGCCGGAGCGCGCTGAGGAGAACCGCGCACGCGGTGACTTGGGCGGGAGCTGGAGTGCTGCGCCGCCATTTCTTGCTGTGCGGCGCGTTCGAGCGGGAGTTCGACCCGTGGAACCCGCTGGTTTTTACGAGCGACCTTCGTGCTTTTGGGACATGGTCCTCTCGTCCATGAGCCATCACCAAGTACTCTGTCTTGTCCTGCATGCATGTTTGTTTGCACGGTGTTGTATAAGGCATATTTCGTAGTAATCCCCTCGAAACCTATTAGCCGTGGTCCCCTAGTTAAGAACGGGTTGATTGTTAATAAAACACTGTCGTGTTTATTGCTTGTGTTGTGATCCCTGATGTCCCAATAAATCTGGTTAATTCTGATGAAGTTGCCGCTATGGATTAATGCGTGTCGCGTCGAGGAACGATCCGTTCGATTGCATACAAGACAAAATGGTTACAGACTGGTAGACTTCCGCTCAGTCACTGACAAAGCCATCCTGTAACTAGGGGTTCTATCTCCCAACTGGTAAGGTACAGGATTACGTGGTATCGCGATTAAAGACGCGTGACCCGAGGCCTGTGCGAGCCGGCCGGCATATAAGACCCCGGAGACGGTGGTGGCGAGGTGGCAACCAGGGACCGGGTCAGATTCCGCACCCCGGTCCGCAACAACTGGTCGTCAGGAGTGGGTGACGAACTCTCCGTCCACTCCGTAAATTTTGCAGAACACGATTGTGTTAACATTGGTAGTGATTTTATGCTTGAACGATGGAGGAAAATTTACAAATTATAAAGAAAATCGAGTCGCAAAATGGCGGCGCGGCTCCATCTCGGCGTGACACGGAGCGGGAGTGGGCCTAATTATAGCGCAACGAGCCACAAGGCGCGAAGGAACGCTCCACCCACCGATTCCAGACCACGTGGTCACGGCATGTGCCATGGAAGGCGTGGCAGGATGACTACATGAACATTGGCAAGGCTTCAGCGCACAATTGGGATGTCTTGCAAAAGGTGAAGCGTTATGAAGATATATCGAGGAGGTGCAAAGTGGAGTGACGAGTGACAACGGCAACGCAGACGGCTTCAGCAAAATTACGTGTACGGGGGACAACAGGTTGGACGATTTACTGGAACGAATTTCGGTGGCAAAAACATAACTAGCCAACGAGTCGACAAATCTAATGTGCGAAAAAAGAAATTTGGTAGTGTTTTATACCCGTCAGTTGGAATATGCGAGAGCAAAACTGAATGAAAGATAGAGGAAGAGCAAATTAGTAATCCCGGGATAGAGAGATTAGAAGGAGAATGGAAACGAAAGCTGGAAACGGAAAACGGGAGCACGATGTGGAATTGGAAACTACTGAAGCGAGAGGTAGAAGAAGGCATTGGAAAAGAGAAAGCCTAGAACAGAAGATAAAAAAGAGAGGAAACCCAAAAAATCCCCCCTGGGGGGAAGCAAGGGAAGGAGAAGGTGGAAAAGTCAAAACAGTTTTTCGAAGCAACTACAGGAGAAATGAGGAGGAAGGAGAAAGGAAACACAAACTAGAAAGGGAAAAACGCACAACAACATGGGGAATTGGAACTACTGAACGCGAGAGGTAAGGGCAGCCATTAAAAAGAGAAACCCTGGAAGGGGAGAAAAGATGGGAAAGGAATGGCAGAAAAACCTAAGGAATACGTAATGAAAAGGGACGAATGTGAGGATGGAAGCATGGAAAGGGAGGCCGGAGATGAGCAAGAGAATGGTGAAATGAGTGAGGAAGCATGTACAAATGAGCAGAGGAATTATGGAAAAAAGCTTCCTGGTTACAGAACATCAGACAGAGACGGGATTACAAAGACGAGCTGAGGATTCTTGAGAGAGGAAAGAGGCGAGAGACGGAGACATGAAACGTTAAGGGACCACACTAGGCTAATAAAACAGTTTGGAAGCCAAAGCAGGTTGGAGTGTGCGGAGATGAGAAAGAATTAGAAAAGAAAGCTTTGAGTTACAGAAATACAAAACAACAGAGACGGAATTACACAACGAGACTGAACATGTTGGAGGAAGAACAGACGACAGCAGAGAATGAAACGTAGAAACACACTGTACAGATCGCACAAGCTTGAAAGCCAAAGCAGCTAAAGGCGAATGAGATGCAAGAAAGGAGTATGAAGAAACACGGAATAAAGCAGGAGAGGAAATCAGCAAACTGAAGGGAAACACCGAGATTGCAG
>CM068956.1:42205083-42221539 GCA_035128595.1 Eptatretus atami | reverse complement strand
CAGCGGATTCACTTTTTTTTCCCTTAAAATTACACCCCCTTTTATCCCAGGGTATATTTGTTTGTCTCCCCTTTTAACCTAGGGACACTCATTTTCAAATAACCAATGCATATTGTTTAGCTCACTCATTGAACCTATAAAGATTTGTTCATTCTCAATATTCCTTCAATAGTTTAATTTTCTTTGCACAATAATCCCCATCTAAAATTTAAAAACAAAACATTTGAATCTTTATATTTTTCAAGATACCCCTTTTGTGCCATTACGAAATGATATACTTCTCTTAATGATCTCATCTGACCACCTCCTGAGCCTCAGATTATTTTTTTGCATAAGCCCCGCCCACTTTTTCATAAGCCCCGCCCACTTTTTCATAAGCCCCGCCCACTTTTCTAAACCCCGCCCACTTTTTCATAGCCCGCCACTTTTCCTAAGCCCCGCCCACTTTTCATAAGCCCCACCCACTTTCTTGAGTGTTTCCATAAGCCACGCCCACTTTTGCTAAGCCTCGCCCACTTTTCATAAGCCCCGCCCACTTTTCGTGAGTATTTTCATAAGCCACGCCCACTTTCCCTAAGCCCGCCCACTTTTCTTAGCCCACCTACTCTTACATCATTTCCATTCATCTCTGACTCACAAAGAAATCACTAGAAAATTCTACAATGTTATGGTTTTGAAAATTTTCCGAACGAAGGCATGCTGGGCTTGCCAGGGAATTTCCACAGGAAACCACGCCCACCAGTCTTTCTCTATAAAAGCCTCAGGCCCAGGCTCCATTTTAAACATATTTTTACTTTTACTGAGAATGGACTACTGTGCTGAGCTTGCCTGGAACTCTATGACTTGTATGGAACTAAACTTACAAGTTGAAGAATTGGATTCAAACCTATTATCTGTTGAGGTAAGATCTAATTTCCCTATTTTCAGTTCCTTTTAAACATTGACTCATTTAATAATTAAATAACTTAATTAATACATTATTATTTTCTCTCACAGGAAATTGTATCTGAAAATACCGATTTTGCCACAACTTTGGCGAAATTGATGACTTGGTTGAAGACCTTGTGAGCGACCAAGACCACAGAACGAGCGAGACCTTGAGTGGATGACTTTGGGGTTCCTTGGAGATTGACTACTGTATGGAACTAAACCTACAACTTGATCAATTGGATTCAAAACTCTTATCTGTTGAGGTAAGATTTTATTTTCCTATTTTCAGTTTGATTTAAGCAATAGACTCATTTAATAATTAAATCACTTAATTAATACATTATTATTTTCTCTCACAGGAAATTGTATCTGAAATACGAAATGAAAATACTGCTTTTGCCACAACTTGGCGAAATTGTTGGCTTGGTTGAAGACCTCATGAGCGACCAAGACCCACAGAACGAGTTCGTCCTTGATGACCCAACCAAAGAGTTATACCTTGGAGACCAGCAAAATCTGAAAAAGAGTTTTACAACAATAGTACTCATTGCGAGTTATCAAGACAATACCCACTGAACAAGTTATACCTTGATGAGCCAGAATACAAGTTTTACCTTGGAGACCAGCAAAATCCTGAAAAAGAGTTTTACAACAATAGTACTCATTGCGAGTTATCAAGACAATACCCACTGAACAAGTTATACTTGATGAGCCAGAATACAAGTTTTACCTTGGAGACTCACAAATTTCAGACATTTTGAAAAATGGAGTTTTCCTTGATGATCCACAGTTTATACATATGTGAGATCTATCACTGAAACCATCAAAATTGGAAAAATGGAGATTTTCCTTGATGATCCACAGTTATACTATGTGAAGATCTATCACTGAAACCCATCAAAATTGGAAAAATGGAGATTTCCTTGATGATCCACAGTTATACTATGTGAAGATCTATCACTGAAACCCATCAAAATTGGAAAAAATGGAGTTTTCCTTGATGATCAACAATTATACTATGTGAGATCTATCATGAAACCCATCAAAATTGAAAAAATGGAGATTTCCTTGATGATCCACAGTTATACTATGTTGAGATCTTCACTGAAACCCACAAATATTCTGGAAATTGTGATTCTACCTTGGAGTCTTGGATAGATGGTTATATTTTTGGAGACTTGAAATGTGGTTCTGGCTTGATAACTCAAATGTGATACGTATCTTGGAAACTCAACAGGAAATGCGGTTATACCTTGGAGACTTGAAATGTGGGTCTGGCTTGATAACTCACAATGTGATACGTATCTTGGAAACTCAACAGGAATGTGGTTTATACCTTGGAGACTTGGAAAGTTGGTTTATTTTGGAGACTTGAAATGCTACTCTTTGGGATCTAAACTATCAAGAAAGTTCTGACTCCCCTCTTCTACATCATCAAACCTGAAAGGCTAAAAGACAGAATTGGAAGAAGAGAAAAAAACATAAAAAATATATATTGTTAGTTCTGGGAAGAAAGTGCAGACTTACTCCCCCTTTCTACATCATCAAACCTGAAAGCCTGAAAAGACAGAATTGGAAGAAGAGAAAAAAACGAAAAAATATATATAGTGGAAATCTCATTTTGAAAAAGACATTGTGTTGGGGGGTTGGGACACACATCACACATACACACACACACAAAACAAACAAAAGTTAAGCCTTACTATTCAGTTGAGATTCTGTGTTTGGGGTTCACAGATCTAAGAACGTCCCCCACTGCACACACACAAACAACAAAAGTTAAGCCTTGACTATTCAGTTGAGGATTCTGTGTTTGGGGTTCACAGATCTAAGAACGTCCCCCACTGCACACACACAAACAAACAAAAGTTAAGCCTTGACTATTCAGTTGAGGATCTGTGTTTGGGTTCACAGATCTAAGAACGTCCCCCACTGCACACCACACAAACAACAAAGTTAAGCCTTGACTATTCGTTGAGGATTCTGTGTTTGGGGTTCACAAGATCTAAGAACGTCCCCCTTCACACATATTATATACTGTTATAACACCTCGAGTGTCCACAACGGTGTATAGTAGGAGGGAGTGAAGCGCCAACCCATTGCTCCCATGGGTATTATCTGCTTAGTTTTGTCTTTTGTAATTCCTGTGAATAAAATGAACCTAAAATCTCTTCCCCTTCTAAATCATATATCTTATAAGTCCAAGGAACCGTATCTATTACAGAAACAATTTTAAAAAGTTCTTCGTCCATCGTTCAGTAAAACCTTTTTCAAAATGAGATTTCCACCTGTATATTCTTACGATATCACCAACTTTGAACTTAGGTTTTTCTGACTTAATCTCTTTTTCATATTTTAATTTTGTAAATGTTTCTGATGGTTTCATATTGTTGACGTATGAATCGTGTTATTATACTTATCCACAATATCCTGAATAAAGATAACCATTGTTGTGAACCGAGTTGTGTGAATTTTTTATATAGTCTCTCTTTTAAGGTACATTAAAACGTTCAACAACAACAGCCTTCCCTTCATTAAAGGTACTGTATAATGTAATACTGTTATTTTTTAGAAAATTCATAAATGTCTTGTTATAAAACTCTCTACCCTCATCAGTCCACAATTTTTTAGGTTTCTCTTACTTCATATAAATATCTGTTGAAAGGCTAACATAAGAGTATTACCTGTTTTGTTTTTTAAATGTACACCCATGCGTATCTACTCCTCAAATCAATAACGTTAAAGCATACTTGTACCCCTTATCATTATTGAGTTCAATCAAATCAGCGGACCAGATATAATCAACTTCCTTGGAATAAACCTTCCTTCTACGAAACTTTGTGAATATTGGTTTATGTAATTCATCAGCTAATTGCTCTTCATCTTAATGACATCATTAGAGTCTATAAGTTTTTTGAATTTCCAAGTCCAAGTTTCAATTTAGCACTGATCATCTTCTTCACGATGAACCGATCAACTTTTTCTCTCAAGGTTGGATTTTGTATCAGAGACAAATTATACAACATTTCTCTATCGGCTTCATGCTTTTCTCTAAGTTGTGGTATTCCCATAATCAATATCGTGTCTCATGCACACTTCATCAACCTATTGATAGGTTTACTCCATGGTTTAGGATTGTCTGCCTCATCTAATCTTTTATCCAAGTTTGTGCCTGGACCACAGAAAGAATACCCTGTGATGTAATTCCCCTGGTATTCCAGTAGTTGTAAATTTACTTCCTGATAAAAAACTTTGTATATCTCCTCCGAGTTTGTGTTTGGAGATAAATTGATTTTTTTTTGAACCACACACCGAACATATACCTTTTTTGTATAACCCTGTTATTTTACTTTTAATATATAATATTTTTAGTATTAGTTTTTTTTTACATTTGAGACAATAACTCATTTATTTATGAGAAAAATTCCTGCAGAGTGCAAAAACCTTTTTACTTTCCAACATGAACATTTGAATCTTAATTTTTAAAACATAAAGAATCCTTAGAAATGCTTCACTCTCTCCTCCATTTATTAAGAAAAAACTTGAATTAAAATGAATAGCTTGACGATGTCAATAGTCTTGAAGAAATATTGAAATAGACTTGAATTCTTTGTTTTCCTCCTCGGTGGTTGAGTTATTTTCTGTAATACCCAATCTTTTTTATCTCACTGGTTTCCATATTTGATATTTATTGTCTCCTCTTTCCTCCCTCTCCTCCCTCTCTCTCTTCTCTCTCTTCCCCCTCTCTCTCTTCTCCTCTCTCTCTCTTTCTCCTTCTCTCTCTTCTCCCTCTCCCTCTTTCTCTCTCTTCTCCTCTTCTCCTCTCCTCCTTCTCTCTCTCTCTTCCTCCTTCTCTTCTTCTCCCTCTCCTCCTTTCCTTTTCTCCTCTCCCCTCTCTTCTTCAACTCCTTCCTCTCCCTTACTATCCTTGAATCACTTACACCCATAGAATATCATACATATATTCATCAGGATTTCTTGTTATTCCTATCCAAAATAATTTTTTTACAACAGGAAACCAATAAAATTCTTTTGAATTTCTAAAAGAGCCTTTCGTTTTCTTAACTTTATAATTTTCATTATTTAACATTTTATTAATTCAAAGTTGTCGGTTTCAACATCAGCATAAAGCCAATCTTTTATTGAAAATACTCATTCTTATGTGTAGAACATTTATTAAAATACCGAATACCCTTTTCTTGAAGGTATGCTTGGACACAGAAATGATAATTTTCTTGAAGCCTTCTTGCCGTCATTTATGTATTAGAAATATATGTTAGAATAATATTATGACACGAAACACCTCCCCATAGTTAAATCATTTTGTATTTCCCTACTTATTACATATAATCCTGTTTTTTCTGTTTTCATGATAAACGAGGGCAAAACCATTATTATATTTACCCTTATTAAATTCTTTTATTTGTTGTTTACTAATCGTGGCTCCACAAAACTCATTCTCTATACCAAGTGATAATATTCTTCCTTACGAGACTGATTTAATTGCTCCAGGTCTTCGAGGTTAATTTTAAATGCCAATTATACCCTAAATCATCATATCATACCCCATTGTTCTATTCTCATACAAATCATACGCCCTTCTTTATAAAAATTTATTTTAATTCGAACTGTGAATTCTGTATGACCTGGAGATAAAATCAACACTTCGTATCTTTGGAATACACAGCCGTTTTATTAAGGATATATATTGTGATAAATCGCTTAATCTCACCAAGTCATTCCGTCAGTCGGGCTTGGATAATTTTTAATTTATAAGCATTTTTCATATTAATATTTTGGTTATATTATATTATGTCGTTCAGCCTGTGCCTTTGTGTAATTTTGATAAATCAATATCCAGTTCTTGGGATACACCAAGATAGAACATCTTTCCAACATAAGTCATTTATATTAGATTAAAAATAATGTCATAAAAATTTTTATTTTGTGAGTTGAAATAACACATATAGACATAATTGACCACAACACTTGGAATTTAATTCTTGACTTGAAATGTTTGATAAACACCATTCTGTAAGAATTTATACTTCAACAGGTGGTGGAAGACCAAAACTATCAAATAATATTTGTCTTGACTATAAAAATACAAACCATGAGAACCTTTCCCATTATTATCTTCTAAGTTCATAATAATTTCTTTGTATGTTTAGGCACGTTTGTTAATGCATCTCTCATACAAATAACACATTATGAATTTTTAATTTCTTACAATATTTGACAAGTGTAAATTTGATGTTGTATTTTTCCAAATTTTTAACCCTCATCAATGCTCATTTATTTATTAGAAAGATATAATCCATTACCCTTTTAGTTATTTTACACCTGCTTGTGCGATAGAAGAAAGCATATCTCCAACTAACAATCTCGCTTTATCAGGCAGACCTTCAGTTTTTCAGCAAAATCTACAATTACACCACTTCCACTAATTTGTTTCTCCAACTCTTTGTTATGTCTTTCCAATTCTTTTGAGCCTGAGTTGAGCCTTCCTTCGTTGGCAGTTTTCACCCGCTGTTGAAATACCACCCGTCAATGCTCCAACCGCACTTAAACCAGCAAATAAAGGAATTAGAAATGGGAGAAATCCTCCACTCGTCTCTTATTGAATATTTTTTCAACATTGGTTTTGTCATTTTTAATTTTAAGTGAGCCAGTTCATTTCAAGATTTTAACCTGTCTCTTGTGAGCAAAACATCAATTCTTACTGCTCCTTTTCTCTGAATTGTATTAAGTTAATCGTACAAGGCTTTTGATTTGAACACAAATGATAGTTTATGAAGATTGATTTGATTAACATATACCCAGTTGTACTTTGCCACTCATTTATTTAACAAAAAATTAGTGAGACTAATCATCACACCATTATCTGTATTAATCTGCAATTCTGTTTCTTCCAAAAGCAAACAATATGTATCAACTTCTTCACTCTCTCTCTTTCAATGTATAGGGAAGTATCCACTCGATTAGACTTTAATAGTTTCCTTTTGCGCTCAGGTCAAACGCATAGATTGTATACAAACTTTTAAATGCTTCATATCCAAAATAGGTTTCTATTTCCATTACTTTCACACACCTTTTGGTAAGACTTGTATGCTTCAGCAAAATCATTTTTTCCCAATTAATTTCCAATCTATCTCGTGGATAAAATGTTCCATCTAGAGAAACGCGAAAGTTGTTTCACCTTAGCATTATCACTCAATGCAATTATTCTTATCAGTCGCAGTATCACCATCTGGCTTTTTAAAATGATCCACAGATATCGTGGCTTCCTTCAGAACACCCAAATTCCACGTGTAAGTAGTTTGGTTGAGTTTAACGTGTTGACATCTTTTTGAGGTATGATACACTGAGTGGTTTCTTTGAGTTAGTCTTCATTCAACATCTCTTCTGTTTAAGATTAGGATATATTCACTAATATACCAACTCATTTCTCAATTACAAATTTATTCTGATCACCAAAAGCACTAGCAACACCAAAAAGAATCTATTTTCATTATCATTCCTTTGTAGTTGAAATCAATTTTAAGACCATACAGAACTTTATCATGATCACAAATCCAAATATACCTTTAAGAGGAACTGCCACAGTAAAACTATTCCTGCTTTTGTATCATCATTGCTGAAAATCCCCCATTCATTTACATGGGGAAAAGTGAGCCAGAATCAGTATATCCACCCTACTGACTGGCAATAACTTGGCTACTCTGCACGATACCATATTTTCCGGTGGATAAGCCGCAGCCATGTATTAAGCCATCACCTACTGTCAAGCATGGTGGTGGCAGCATCATGTTATGGGAACTGGCAAGCTTGTAAGGAGAGAAGGGACAATGGACAGTGCAAATAAAGTACAGGAGAATCCTTGAAGAAAACCTGCTCGAGTCAGGCATGAATCTGAAACTGGGTCGGAGATTCACATTTCAGCAGAACAATGATCTGAAGCATGAAGCTAAAGCCACATGGAGTGGATGAATAAGGAGAACATAAATGTTCTTGAGTGGCCCAGTCCTGAGTTGAACCCAATTGAATATTTATGGTGATACTTGAAGATTGCAGGCTATTGTGGATCCCCATCAAACTTGGCAGAACTAGAGCAATTTTCACGTGAAGAATGAGCAAAGATTTCAACATCTCACTGTGCAAAGCTGGTGGACAACTACCCAAAAAGACTCATCACAGTCATTGCTGCAAAAGGTGCTTCCACCAACTACTGTCCTAAGAGGTGGAATAATTTCACAACCAGTGAATTTTCATTTGTACATATTTTTTTGCAGATATTCCTGACATGTAATCTCCTTCAACTACAACAGTGTTTCGTTTGATCTCTTCAGTTATGAATAAAAAAGTTCATTTGGAAACATCTAAACATCTAAAAAAACATCTAAAACATCTAAAACATCTAAACATTTTAGAACCAACTAAAAAAAAGTTCATTTAGATAATTCGTAATTCATCTAAACTAGCCGAAACCCCGTCACAGACGGATTTCGTTCCATGAGCCCAATATGACAACCAGTGGCGGCTCTTGTAAGAGCCGGATCCCAGTCGATGTACTCCATGGCCTTACCTAATGAGGCTGACAAAACGCTTGTACACGACATTTTTGGTGTACACTACTCCTTGTGAAGAAGTCCCCTGATTTGTGCACGTGTCTACTTTGACGTACAAACACCGTGTCAAAACTTCTCAGGTCACAGTACTGAGAAAAACATGACGCGACCGCTCGGAGGAGCACAAAATTGGTCCTTCAGTATTAATATATAGATGTGACATTAATGGTAGAGGGTTGAATACTTTTGCAGGTCACTGTATAACTAGTACGATTTAATTTTGCTCACCATATAACTTCTTCATTGAACAAGCTCAAATGAGCTAAGATCCTCGTCCTCTTAAAGATGACGTCATAAAAACGAATATGACGTCATTTGACGTTTCATTGTGATGTATCAGGTTTGCGATAAATTATCTGTGCTAATGCCCGGCTTGATTCCCGCAAACAAAATTCAAACAGCTTGCCTAGTTTCGGAGATAATGGTATAGGCGATTTCCATTAGTGGCGATATTATGACGTCAACTTTTTTCTAGGAAGAATTTCCAAAATCGGAGATGGTTACTGTCTGCGCGTGGGTTTCTGCATATACATGGCAAGTTTCACGAAGATCGATGAAAACTCTGGGTTGTGAAACAAAAAAATGTCAAAAAATAGGAATGACGTCATAAAAATTGATATGACGTCATAGTGATGTATCAGTAGGGTGGATATACTGATTCTGGCTCACTTTTCCCCATGTAAATGAATGGGGATTTTCAGCGATTCACTTTTTTTCCCCTAAAAATAAACCCCCTTTTTATCCGTTTTCCCTGCTGTGCAGGGGTTGGTTTTTTGTGAGATAATGTTTTATGGCCGGATGCCCTTCCTGGACGCCTCTTACAACACAGGGATATGGTACACCTATTATAACCGGGGCATTCACCGGGATCAGTACACTGGTACTCACTTCGCCGACCTCGGATGGATGACAGGCTGAGTCAACCCCCTGGTGTTAATTCAGCAGCTGAACGGATTCGAACTCGGGACACTGGGATCCCAAGCCGCCATCCTAACCACTAAGCCAACACCCCCTTTTTATCCCAAGGTATATTTGTTTGTCTCCCCTTTTAACCTAGGGGCATTCTATTCAAATAACCAATGCAACAAGATAAAGATTGGTTCAAGTAGTAATGTGGTTTGTTCAAGGTGATTCTGAAGAAATATCTGAAACATGTAAGCCTAGGGACACTCTTTTTCAAATAACCAATGCATATTGTTTAGCTCACTCATTGAAACTATAAAGATTTGTTCATTCTCAAATTCCTTCAATAGTTTAATTTTCTTTGCACAATAATCCCATCTAAAAATATAAAAAATAAACATTTGAATCTTTATATTTTTTAAGATACCCCTTTTGTGCCATATAAAATGATAAACTTCTCTTAATGCTTTGTTGACCACCTCCTGAGCCACAGATTATTTTTTGCATAAGCCCGCCCACTTTTTTCTAAGCCCCGCCCACTTTTCCATAAGCCCCGCCCACTTTCCCCGAGATATTTTCCATAGCCACGCCCACTTTTCCATAAGCCCCGCCCACTTTTGCTAAGCCCCGCCTACTCTTACATCATTTCCAGTTCATCCCTGACTCACAAGGAAATCACAAGAAAATATTGGAGTGTTATGGTTTTGAAGGCCTACCTAGGCTTGCTCAGGGAATTTCCAAAGGAAACCACACCCACCAGTCTTTCCCTATAAAAGCCTCAAGCCCAGGCTCCATTTTAAACATTTTTCTGCTGGCAATGGTGTGCTGTGTGCTTGCCTGGAACTCTATGACTTGTATGGAACTAAACCTTCAAGTTGATGAACTGGATTCAAACCTCTTATCCATTGAGGTAAGATTATATTTCCCTATTTTCAGTTTGATTTAAGCATCGACTCATTTAATAATTAAATAACTTAATTTATACATTATTTTCTCTCACAGGAAATTGTATCTGAAAATACCGATTTTGCCACAACTTTGGGTGAAATTGTTGGCTTGGTTGAAGACCTTGTGAGCGACCAAGACCCACAGAACGAGCGAGACCTTGAGTGGGATGACTTTGGGGTTCCTTGGGGATTGACTGCTTGTATGGAACTAAACCTTCAACTTGATGAACTGGATTCAAACCTCTTATCTGTTGAGGTAAGATTTTATTTTCCTATTTCAGTTTGATTGAAGCATACTCATTTAATAATTAAATCACTTGATTAATACATTATTATTTTCTCTCACAGGAAATTGTATCTGAAATACGAAATGAAAATACTGCTTTTGCTACAACTTGGGATGAAATTGTCGGTTTGGTTGAAGACCTTATGAGCGACCAAACCCACAGACAAGCTCGTCCTTGATGGCCCAACCAAAGAGTTATACCTTGGAGACCAACAAAATCCTGAAAAGAGTTTTACAGCAATAGTACTCATTGCGAGTTGTCAAGACAATACCCACTGAACAAGTTATACCTTGATGAGCCAGAATACAAGTTTTACCTTGGAGACTCACAAATTTTGAAAAAATCAGTAAATGAGTTCTGCCTTGATGGTTTAAATAACTACCTTGGAGACTCAGGAAAAGGGTTCTGCCAAGATGGTTCTAAATATGGACCTACCTTGAGACTCACAAATTTTGAAAAAATTAGTAAATGAGTTATCCTTGGTGGTTTTAAATATGAAACCTACCTCGGAGACCTCACAAATTTTGAAAAAATCAGTAAATGAGTTCTGCCTTGATGGTTTAAATAACTACCTTGGAGACTCAGGAAAAGGGTTCTGCCAAGATGGTTCTAATATGGGACCTACCTTGGAGACTCACAAAATTTGAAAAAATTAGTAAATGAGTTATCCTTGGTGGTTTTAAATATGAAACCTACCTCGGAGACCTCACAAATTTGAAAAAAATCAGTAAATGAGTCTGCCTTATGGTTTTAAATAACTACCTTGGAGACTCAGGAAAAGGGTTCTGCCAAGATGGTTCTAAATATGGGACCTACCTTGGAGACTCACAAATTTTGAAAAAATCAGGAAATGAGTTATCCCTTCGAGACTTTATAAGTTGTTTTATTTTGGAGACTTGAAATGTGGGTTCTGGCTTGATAACTCACAATGTGATACATATCTTGGA
This sequence comes from Eptatretus atami, assembly GCA_035128595.1. NCBI lineage: Eukaryota > Metazoa > Chordata > Myxini > Myxiniformes > Myxinidae > Eptatretus > Eptatretus atami. The sequence goes on along the minus strand of CM068956.1, from coordinate 42,209,897 downwards.
AACTCAACAGGAATGTGGTTATACCTTGGAGACTTGAAATGCTACCAAGACTCTTGGGGATCTAAGCTATCGATGTAGTTCTTTGTGGATGGTGCTTGATGAGAGCAATATCAAGAAAGTTCTACTCCCCATTCTACGTCATCAAACCTGAAAGCCTTAAAGACAGAATTGGAAGAAGAGAAAAAAAACATAAAAAATATATATTGTTAGTTCTGGGAAGAAAAGTGCAGGCTTCCCCCTTTCTACATCATCAAACTTGAAAGCCTTAAAAGACAGAATTGGAAGAAGAGAAAAAAATATATATGTTGAAATACGTATTGAAAAAAAAGACATTGTGTTGGCGAGGTTGGGTTTGGTTGAGATTTTGAATGTGAGGTTAGGGCGGTTTGGGTTGCGGTTGAGATTTTGAATGTGAGGTTAGGGTTGATTATGCTCCCTGTTATATTATCACACACACACACACATACACACACACCAACAAACAAAAGTTAAGCCTTGACTATGTTGTCGAGGATTCTGTGTTTGGGTTCACAGATCTAAGAACGTCCCCCACTGCACACACACCAACAAACAAAAGTTAAGCCTTGACTATGTTGTCGAGGATTCTGTGTTTGGGGTTCACAGATCTAAGAACGTCCCCCTTGACACACATTATATACTGTTATACACCTCGGACTTGCCCTCGAGTGTCCACAACGGTGTATAGTAGGAGGGAGTGAAGCGCCAACCCATTGCTCCCATGGTATTATCTGCTTAGTTTTGTCTTTTGTATTCCTGTGAATAAAATGAACCTAAAATTTCTTTCCCCTTCTAAATCATATATCTTATAAGTCCAAGGAACCGTATCCATTACATAAACAATTTTTAAAAAGTTCGTTCGTCCATCGTTTAATATAACCTTTTTCAAATGAGATTTCCACCTATATATTCTTACGATATCACCAACTTTGAACTTAGGTTTTCTGATATTAATCTCTTTTTCATATTTTAATTTTGTAAATGTTTGTGATGGTTTCATATTCGTTGACGTGTGAATCGTGTCATTATACTTATCCACAATATCCTGAATAAAAGATGACCATTGTTGTGAACGAGTTCTGTGAATTTTTTATATAGTCTCTCTTTTAAGGTACGATTAAAACGTTCAACAACAACGGCCTTCCCTTCATTAAAGGTACTTATTAATGTAATACTGTTATTTTTTAGAAAATTCATAAATGTCTTGTTATAAAACTCTCGACCCGCATCAGTCCACAATTTTTTAGTTTTCTCTTACTTTTATTAAATATCTGTTGAAAGGCTAACATAAGAGTATTACCTGTTTTGTTTTTTAAAGGGACAACCCATGCGTATCTACTCCTCAAATCAATAACGTTTAAAGCATACTTGTACCCCTTATCATTATTGAGTTCAATCAAATCAGCGGACCAGATATAATCAACTTCCTTGGAATAAACCTTCCTTCTACGAACTTTGTGAATATTGTTTATGTAATTCATCAGCTAATTGCTCTTCAGTCTTAATGACATCATTAGAGCCTACAAGTTTTTTGAATTTCCAAGTCCAAGTTTCAATTTAGCACTGATCATCTTCTTCACGATAAACCTATCAACTTTTTCTCTCAAGGTTGGATTTTGTATCAGAGACAAATTATACAACATTTCTCTATCGGCTTCATGCTTTTCTTCCAAAGTTGTGGTATTCCCATAATCAATATCGTGTCTCATGCACACTTCATCAACTCTATTGATAGCTTACTCCAGGATTTAGGATTGTCTGCCTCATCTAATCTTTTATCTAAGTTGTTGCCTGGACCACAGAAAGAATACCCTGGAAGATGTAATCTCCCTGGTATTCCAGTAGTTGTAAATTTACTTCCTGATAAAAACTTTTGTATATCTCCTCCGAGTTTGTGTTTGGAGATAAATTGATTTTTTTTTGAACCACACACCGAACATATACCTTTTTTGTTAACCTGTTATTTTTACTTTTAATATATGAAATATTTTAGTATTAGTTTTTCTTTTACATTTGAGACAATAACTCATTTATTTATGAGAAAAAATTCCTGCAGAGTGCAAAAACCTTTTTACTTTCCAACATGCACATTTGAATCTTAATTTTTAAAACATAAAGAATCCTTAGAAATGCTTCACTCTCTCCTCCATTTATTTAAAGAAAAACTTGAATTAAAATGAATAGCTTGACGATGCCAATAGTCTTGTCGAAAGTATTGTAAATAGACTTGTTAATTCTTTGTTTTCCTCCTCGGTGGGTTGAGTTATTTTCTGTAATACAACCAATCTTTTTTAATCTCACCGGTTTCCATATTTTGATATTTATTCATTCTCTCTCTTTCCTCCTCTCCTCCCTCTCTCTCTTCTCTCTTTCCTCCCTCTCCTCCTTCTCTCTCTTCTCCCTCTCCTCCTTCTCTCTCTTCTCCCTCTCCTCCTTCTCTCTCTTCTCTCTCTTCTGCCTCTCCTCCTTCTCTTTCTTCTCTCTTTCCTTCTTTCCTCTTTCTCTTTTCTTCTCTCTCTCCTCCTCTTCTCTCTCTTCAACTCCTTCCTCATCCCTTACTATCCTTGAATCGCTTACACCCCATAGAATATCATACATATATTCATCAGGATTTTTGTTATTCCTACATCCAAAATAATTTTTTTACAACAGGAACCAATAAAATTTCTTTTGAATTTCTAAAAGAGCCTTTCGTTTTCTTACTTTATAATTTTTTCATTATTTAACATTATCTTTTTTCTTTCTTTTCTTCTCACTTTTCTTTTTTCTTTTTCTTATCCCCTTCTTCCCCTTCTTTTTTATTTTTTTTTTTTTCTTCCCCTCTCTTCTTGTTTTTCCCCTCTTCTATCCCTCCTTTTCCTCTTCTTCCTCCCTTTCTTTTCCTTCCCTACCTCTTCTTCCTTTCTTTTTCCTTTTTCCCTCTTTTCTTTTATTATTTCTTCCCTTCTTTCTTTTTTCTTTTCTTATTTTTTTTCCCCCACCCCCCCCTCCCCCTTTTTTCCCCCCCCCCCCCCCTTTTTTTCTTTTTCTTTTCCTTTTCCTCCTTCATTCTTTTTACTTCCTTCCCTATTTTTTCTTCTCTTTTTTTTTTTTTACCTTTCTTTCCTTCTCTTTTCTTTTTTTTTTTTTTCTCTCTATTCTTTTTCTCTTTCTCTTCTTTTTCTTTTTTCTCTTTCCCCCTTTTTTTCCTTTTTCCTTTTTCTCCCCTTTCTTTTTTTCTTCCCCTCTCCCCCCTCCTCCTTTCTTACTCCTCTTTTCTCCTTCTATTTCCTCTTCTTCCCTCTCCTTTTAATCTTTTTTTCTTCTTTTTCTTTTTCCCCTCCCCTTCCTTTTTTTCTTCTTCTTCCTTTTTTTCCTCTTCTTTTTCCCTTCTCTCTCCCTCTTTATTTTTTTCTTAACTCTTCTTTTTCCTTCTTTTCTGTTCTTTTTTTTTTTGTCCTTCTTTCATTCCTCTCCTCCCTATCAATTATTCCTTTCACCTCTGTTCTTCTTTCTTTTCCCCATCCTTTCTCTTTTTTCCTTTCTCCTCTTTCCTCTTTTTTTTTTTTTCTTCTTTATCATTTCCCTCCTCCCTCCTTTTTTCTCTATTTCTTTCTTTTTTTCTCCTCTTTTTTCCTTTTTCTTCTTTTTCCACCTTCCTTTTTCCCTCTTCCTTTCCCTTTCTTTCTTCATTCTTCTCTTCTTTTCTTTCCTTCTTTTTTTCTTTGTTCTTTTTTTCCTTCTTTTTTCTTCCCTTTTTTTCCGCTTTTCCCCTTCTCTTTCTTTTTTCCATTTTTTTTGCTTTTCTTTTTTGCTCCTTTTCTTAGTTATTCCTCATTTTCTCCTCTACCCTTTCTTCTTCCCTCTATTTTTTTTCTCTCCTCTTTCCACTTAACCCTTTTTTTTCTTCTTTCAGTTTTCCCTCTTTCTCCCTCTTCATTTCTTATGTTTTTCTCCGTCCCTCTTTCCTTTCTTCTCCCTTTTTCTCCCTGTCTCTTTTTCCCTTCTTTTTTCCTTTCCTTTTTCCCTTTTTTCCTCTTTCTTTTTTCTCTTTTTTCCTTTTTAGTCCCCTCTTATCTCTATTTTCCCTTTTTCTTCTGTTCTTTCTCCTTTTTTCGCTTCGTGTCTCTACCTCTTCCCTCTCTTCTTGTGTGTTTTTTTTTTCTCTTTCCTATTTTCTCTCTCTCTTTTTTCCCTTTTTGTCTTTTTCCTCTTCTATCCCCCCTCTCCTTATCTTTCTTCCCCCCTCTCTCTGTTTCTTCCCTCTCTATATTAAATACTAAAGTTGTCGGGTTTACAAACATCAGAACATAGAAGCCAATATTTTTTATTGCAACATACCTCATTCTTTATAGATAATGTAGGAACTATTACTATAACTTAATACCGATTATACCCCTATTCTTGAAGGTATGCTTTGAGCAACACAGATATATGAATAATTTCTTTAAAGCCTTCTTGCCGTCTTTATGTATTAGAAATATATTGTAATAGATAAATATTTTATAGACACTCGGAAACACCTCCCTCCATATTTATCATTTTTAGTAGTTTTTACCGTAACTATTGACATATAATCCATGTTTTTTCTGGTTTTACATAAGAAGATAAACAAGAGCGCAAAACCATATTATAATTTACCCTTATTAAATTACTTATATATTTGTTGATTTTACTAATCGTGATGCTCCACAAAACTCATTCTCTATACCAAGTTGGATAATATTCTTCACTTATACGAGACATGCAATTTAATTGCTCCAGGTCTTCGAGCTGTTAATTTTAAAATGTCCATTATACCCTTAAATCAATTCATT
>CM068956.1:42176425-42191372 GCA_035128595.1 Eptatretus atami | reverse complement strand
ACGACGTCGCGGGACCGAGTGCGGGGATCGACGTGCGGACGACGTAGGGATCGACGTCGGGCGACGACTTGGTCCACTGGGGACGACTGGACCGACGTGGGACCGACCCTTACGCCATGGGCTTGGTGATCCGGAACGCGACAGCCGTCGCGCGGTTCGGACTTCGCCGTGACGTTGCTGGTCAGAACACGTGACGCCGGCTCGCGCTGTGCCTCGCCCGAGCACAGAGTGCACGGCTTGCCGTGCATGTGGCTCAAGCCAGTGAGAATGAAGAGCTCTCAACCGCCACGCACTGTGGGACCACGATGAAGTCACCGACGTGCTCGCGTTTCCCAACCTTACAGGCAGAACGCGCGCCCGGCCGTGCAATTTTACATCGTGCTGACTTGTACGTGCTACAAGCCTCGGGTTCCCTGTTCTCTGCGCAAACACCTTCACTACGCTTAATCCGTCAGTAACTACATTCACAACTAGAAGGGCACCGGTAGAGCACACGTACCCCTCCACCACGCGACATAGCCTGCATGCCCTTGGCCAATCAGATTCCTCAGTGCTCATAAGTGCGTCATTTCAGCTGGACCTCATACTCCTAAGTCCACATGGCTTTTCAAGTCGATAATCCATCCCTCGCCATTCACTCGCGGATGTCACGTGACCTTCTGGCCACCTGAGCCTGGCCACTACAAAGCATTTGTCCGTCCGACCTGAATGCTGAGAATCACTGCTACCTCTGTGTATTTCTCGTATCCACGCACGGCTCCCACCATTCATTCCTCCGCCAGCTTCCTTCCGCTCGCTGGAAACTCGGTATCATCTCCGATCTTGCGGTCTTCCTGCCCGCGATTTGACCATACGAAACGAGTTGTTTCTTTGTCCGAGATGGCGAGGGTGTCGCGAACTGATGGACTTAAGCTGTCTTCCCGGTCTCTTGCATTATGAGATGGTGCGGTCCTGCTCCAGTTTTGTACTGCATTACTGTGATGGAATAACATGACGAGTAGTTACCGAGGTCTATTGCATTCTGAGCGATGGGCTGTCTTGGGCTCTCACACAATCACCGCAGGTTGGCGGTGGATCCTTCTGTCTTCTACAGTCTCCTCATCCAGTCTCACCCCCTCTCCTGCTCTCTCTGCGAATTGTCCCCACCACATTATCCACAGGCGTGATCAAGTCGCCAACAACCCCCTTCTGGTAAAACTACCAAAAATCACGAATCACTGCTCACCTTCACTCTTTCATTCCTCTTCTTTTTTCCTCACCTTTGGATGAACTCCCACACACTCTTCAATCCCATTCTTCCCTCCAGGCCTTCAAGGCAGCTGTTCACCACCACCCATCTTGCCCCCATCCAAAACCTCGATCTTTTCTACCCCCGTTAATCCACCCCAACCCCACCTCCTTTAAATTCCCTGCTTTCCTCCTGAAAGTTTCTGTAGTGTCCATCTTCTTTCCCCATGTTCCCCACCCCATCCCTCTCCCTTCCACAGATTGTCTAATGTCTCTGTTCCCCACTGTTTTGTCCTTCCCTCTCCTGCCCCTCTGTCTCATGCCCCCCCCCCCTTGCTGATGCGTTGTGTGTTAGCTCTCACACGAACCTCAACAATGTATACAAAAAAAAATTCTTCCTTTTAGCACACCCAACGTGTCCACCAAGTTCATCCGAATCCATCCACAACCTTTGACATATATGCTTATTTATCGGTTTCGCCCCATCTCTCAATGGTGAAGAATCACTTAAATAATTATCGGATCTGGATCTTCACCAAAATCTAATCAGTTCGTCCTTGTCACACAGCAAAAACCTGCCACAAAATTTCATCCGGATCCGATCCACACAACTTTTTGAGCATATCCTGCTACACAGACAGAGAGAAAGGGTGAAAACATAACCTCCTTCACCTTCGGTGGCGGCGGCAATAATTTTCTCCCATAACATGTTGATCTGTCCATCCAGGACCATGGATTTAGTGGTAAGGAGTAACTCGTGTGAACACGGTACAAGCATTTGTTTCATGCGGTGTGATTTGCCAATCACCACCTGATGGCGGGGACTCGTGTTACGCTTGTGAGGAAGAAGAAGAAGAGGAGGATGAGGAAGGGCTCATTGCTTAATACCTGGTACATTTATCCCTTTTCACCTATAGAAGGGATCTCGGTTTACTCTTGAATTTTCTCATGTTCGATGCTGACACTGTTATCTGGTAAGCTGTTCCAGGGTGTCACCAGGGTGCGATTTGTAAAATTTCCAGTGGGGGTTAAAATTGACAGACGTCACAGGTTGTTTTTTTTTTTCATTTCTGACTTTTACAACTGGGACATGAAGAATCAAAATCGAATCGGCTTGTTCTTGCCACCGAACCCACTCATTCACCAAGTTTTGTCATAACTCGTCCACAACTTCTTGAAATATCATGCTTTGTTTCTTTTTTGGGCCCCATCTCTCGATGGTGAAGAATCGCTTTAAAAAAACTTCTCATATCTAGTTCCAAATCAAATCTTCACCAAAACTGAATTAATTTGTCCTGGTGACACACCCAACCTCCACCAAGTTTCGTCAAAATTCGCCCACAACTTTTAAAAATATCGTGTTGTATATTGTTTTTAGCCAAATCACTTTAAATTTTTTGGAGATCCCTATCTTCACCAAAATATAATCAGTTAATCCTTGTCACACACCCAACCTGCCCAGCAAATTTTGTCCGAATCTGTCAACTTGTTGAGATATCATGTTCACAGACAGGTGAAAACAACATCCGTCTACCCTCGATTTAATGTCAAAAATGTCAAAAATACACCTGTGGATTTTTGTTGTGTTCCAACCTGAATAGGATTAAATTTAATCATTTTTTTCCCCCCTAAGTCAATACTTTGTAGAAGCGCTTTTTGCAGCGATTACAGCTTTGAGTCTTCTTGGTTATTTCTGTATCAGCTTTTCACATTTGGATTTGGGGAGTTTCTCCCATTCTTCCTTGCAGATTTTCCCTCAAGCTCTGTCAAGTTGGATGGGGAGTGTCGGTGAACACTGAACAGCAATCTTCAAGTCTTTCCACTGATTCTCAATGGGATTAAAGTCTGGGCTTTTGCTGGGCCACTCAAGGTCTTTCATGTTCTTGTTCCGAAGCCATTCCAGTGTTGCTTTGGCTGTATGCTTGGGGTCATTGTCCTGTTGGAACGTAAACTCCAGGCATGCTGTCATGTGCCTTTTACTCAGGAGTGGCTTCCGTCTGGCCATTCTCCCGTAAAGCAAAGATTTGTGAAGTGGTGCAGAGAGTGTTGTCCTTCCGGCAGGTTCTCCCATCTCAGCCAAGGAACTCTGTAGTTCTGTCAGAGTGGTCATTGGCTTCTTGGTCACCTCCCTGACTAAGCTCCTTCTTGCGCAGTTGCTCAGTTTGGTCAGACGGCCAGCTCTACGAAGAGTCTGCGTAGTTACATATTGTTTCCATTTCCTAATGATGGAGCTCACTGTTCTCTTGAGAACTTTCAACACTCTAGAAATTGTTTTATACCCTTCCCCAGATCTATGCCTCCTCACAATTCTATATCCGAGTTCTACGGACAGTTCCTTGGACTTTGTGGTGGAATATCTGCTCCGACATGCACTGTCAACTATGAGACCTTATATAGAAAGGTGTGTTTATTTATAAATCAAGTCCAATCAATTGAATTGGCCACACGTGGACTCCAACTTGTAGAGACATCTCAAGGATGATCTAAGGAAATTGGATGCACCTGAGCTTCATTTGGAGTGTCATAGCAAAGGGGTTGAATACTTATTGATGCAAGGCATTTCAGCTTTTTTATTTTCAATTAATGTATAAAAGTTTCGAAAATCATGTTTTCCCTGTCATTATATTATGGGGTGTTTTGTGTAGATCAGTGACAAAAAAATTAAATTTAATCAATTTCAAATTCAGGCTGTCACAACAATATGTGACAAAAGTCAAGAGGTATGAAGCCTTTCTCTCATGAAGTAAAAGGTAGGCATGGTCGACGGTTTCGTTGAAGGACGTCATACAAATAGCAACCAAACAGTTGAATCTCGAGCCTCATGCTTATAATATGAGAAAGCATTCAAACGTGCACATAAATTAGAGATTTTCATCTTTACCTTTGCCATGGAAGGTGGATGAAGGTTGTGTTTTCACCCCTGTTTGTTACTTGCAAATTTGAAGGTTATTACCACCATACCTCAATAATTTTTCACGATATCGAATTGAAACTTGTGCAGCTTATTTGTACATATGTGTAGTGTTGGTGAGCAAAATTTGGTCAAATTTAGTCAAAGGTCAAGGCCATACGAAACATGCAAAACACCTATTAGGCAGCAATTGGAAAACGTATCAGCCAAATTTATTATGCACCAGCAAATACAACCCGTCGCTTTGCTGATGGGAACATATAAAGGGGGCGGGGAGACAAGAGAGAGACAGAGTAAGAGCAGGTTTGTAGGCGTGAGAGGGGCGAGAATGGAGGCAGAGAGGATGAAGAGGGGGGAGCTCAGGGAGTGGGGAGAGCCACAACTCACCAAAGCATTGCCTATTCACTGCGGGAGGAGAGGGAGAGAGAGACAGGACAGACAGATAGAGCGAGAGAGCAACCAGACGGTGTAGGGAGGAGGAGTGCTTGCATTTTATTAGGAGGGGGGAGCAAGGAGGCGGACAGACCAGAGTGAGTGAGCGAGAGAAGGGTGAGTGGCGAGGAGGAAACAAAAAAAAAGGAGTGGGAGAAGAGAGAGGAGAAGGGACGGAAGGGAGGAAGGAGGGAGGTGGCGAGAGCTATGCCTCACCAAATGTTTCTATACACTGTGGGAGGGAGGGGTGTGAGGAGGGGGTGAGAGAGAATGAAAAACAGACAGAAAAAGATGCTTGGTACTACAAAACTTTAGTATAGACATAAACAGAGACATTTTGAAGGACATTATCATAAAAAGAAAACCACAAAGCTTTTTGTCGTGCTCTCTTCAGGTGAAATTTGCACAAAGTGTTCTGTGCCTTGATATATTTTTCAATTGAATTTTGCTAACTTCCCACTCGAATTCCTCTTTCAAAGAACTCTGTTTAAAGGCAAATTTAGTTTTAAAGGTCACTTTGTGCAAATTTCACCTGAAGAGAGCACAACAAAAAGCTTTGTGGATTTCTTTTTATGATAATTTCCTTCAAAAGACAGAAAGGTGAGGGGTGGAGGTGTGGTGAGCAAAGAGAATGATATGTGATGCTTAATGACCGAACACACAAAAAGAAAAAAACAGAACAGCCGTACACACAACACAACAGAGTTTGTAAAGTAATCTGATGGCACATCTGGAAAAACTTTGAGATTCCAATTCCAGAAAATTTGTGGGAAAATGAATCAAAGTCAATCCCTGAAAACATTGAAGTACCGCTCACATACGACCTAATGATCCCATCGGGCATGAACATCGAAAACAAAGCATTGTGGACCAAATACGATACAGCTTGGCGTATAAAAAAGAAAAGAGGAAGAATGGCATTACGGACTAAGATTGAACTGTCCACAACTCGCTCTTCACTGTCTATTAGCAGTGCGTTAGGAACCATGTATCAAAAATGATCATGAAAAGCCAGGAGTAAGTTTAATTAACCTCAACTGAGATAGTGTATAAAATTATATTTTACGTTTTGGAGTCATATATCATAACTGAGGATGTTGGTACTGATAGGATATTATCTGTATAATTATATATTTAGTAACACAGGTAATTGTTATCCGAACCATACTAGACTAATCTGTGATAGGGAGCCTTACAGGAATGCGAGGCTTGTTAAAGATTAGATATAAAAGAGACATCCAACCAACCTGCGAATGCCCACCAGACGCAGAGTCACGTAGCACAGCCTCGCCGCGTCATGCGCTATACAAGTCAAACTACGGAAAAGTCCGTCACGATACCTTTACGAATCAACTCAATTCCATACTTCCCGGTACTCGTATGCTAGTTAGCCTTTTAAAACTATTATATATTGTTTCTTGGCTGCCATGCTCCAGATTGTATAGTGAAGTCAAACCAATTCATTGACATCTAACTACTGCTCCACGAATTCAAATGACGTGCTACAAGGCCTGTTTACGCTGCCATCCTGATGACATCTCCTCTTGCCTTATCTCTTTACGCAGCGTAGTGCGTACCTTGCGCCCAATCACTGGTCAATTCCTTTTGAATATGTCTTACGATATATTTGCCGCACTTTTCACTCTGTCATGGGTACAGTGACTTCATTATGTTAACATCTACTATCATCGAGTATCGTATCGGGTAGTTTTTGTATAACGTGAGAAGCATGCTGAGAGCACGGTGGCGATACGTGGTCGTCATAAAGAAGTAAATAAATAAAAGAAAAAAAAATATAAAAAAAGATCAAAAGAAGGCGCGCGAGGACCAGTGACTAATTGTTATATAAGGCATGCCTAAAATAAATTTTAGACGTTAGCCAGCGTTTATGACGCACACGTTCCCATACGCTGGCCATAAGTTGTAGGCACGTTATGCGATCGACGACACGTTACTTGTAAGTTACTCATAAGTCGAAACACGTCGAGGTAATGTTTAGCGTACCCGAAACTTATTCTAACCTATGAGCGCAACATGCTTTGAACCTATGTGTAACGTATCTCCAACGCATATTGACGTATGTAGATGTATATTTGACGTCTTCCGGACGACCACAGAACTAATGAACGTGTACTAACTTACAGCTACTAACCGTATAAATGGCGTATTGGCAGCGTTTAGGGGAATTGGTATATAAAAATGGGGTTCACACAGGAGGAACCCATCAGTGTTCCAGCCTCCATGGTTTTATTTTTTTTTATCTTGCCAAAACGAAGTTTTTGCAAGATATGTTAGTCAGTCTGTATGTTTTTTATTGTTTTTTTTTTTTTTTTTTTTTTTGTTTGTCTGTAATACGAAAAAAAAATTCTGCAGAGCACAGTTTTCATTGGAAATTTTTTGTAACTTCGCATATCAGAGGCCTATGGAGTGCTCCTTTCAGCGCATAAAATTTTGAAGGTCAAGGTCAAAGGTCAAGGTCACCTTTGTCAAAATCAGGGTAATGACAAAACCTATTTTTTGAGTAATTTTGATCGGATCGTCTTCAAACTTCATGGGAATATAGTTCATGGTCTGGCCGCTCAGCTGATTAATTTTTGTGGCATTGGCCTTGACCTTCATGTGTTTTTTTTTTTTGTTTGTTTTTTTTTTTTTGTCTGTAATCACTAATAAATCATCTGCAGAGCACAGTTTTTCATTGGAAATGTAACTTCGCATATCAGAGGCCTATAGAGGTCCCTTTCAGCGCATAAAATTTTGAAGGTCAAGGTCAAAGGTCAAGGTCACTTTGTCGCAAAAGGGGAGTCGACGAAACCTTATTTTTTGAGTATATTTGATCGGATCGTCTTCAAACTTCATGGGAATAATAGTAATGGCTGGCAACATTCATAATTATTTTATTTTTTGGTTGATTTTTGTGTAGTTGTGTTTGCGAGTGACTGGGTCATTGTACCTGCTCGATGGTCATACATAGGGGGCGGCGCTTAAGGTGGTCAAAAATTGACCCAAGGTTCAATTATTTAATCCGTAGAGTTTTTAGGAACCATGTATTTTGTGTGACCCAAATGGAACACACTCGGAGTGAGGGCTTTTCTAGATAGTATCCAAGCTAGAGACTGTGACGTCAGTGGTGACGTTAATGAGCAACGAAATTTTCATGGTTACTCTGTAGGAACGATCTTCATCGGAATCTCTCGTAGGCAGATATTCCTCAAGAGCGCTCACTGTGGATAGCAGCTCTGTTCACCTAGTGTGACCTTAAGAGAAGTCCACGGACCTTTTGGGCAAGATACGGGTCACCCTAAGGGTGACATTGGTTTATTTCATTTTTTCTTCGGCATGATGGTGATGTTGACACTTAGATTTCTAGTGCGGTTGTGATTTAAATCGTTGAGCGGCAGCCTATTAATTATATTATATTATAAAAGCACTAGAAATCGAAGTGTCAACATCACCGTCATGCCGAAGAAAAAAAATAATAATAATAAAAAAAAAACCAAAACCATGGGTCTGGAATACTGACGCTAAAACCATTACCTCACAGGTCGACTTATGAGTAACTTACAATAACGTGTGTCGATGTGTGTCAACGATCCGTAACGTGCCTACAACACGTTACTTCGTAGGTTAAAATAAGTTTCCGGTATGCTAAACATTACCTCGACGTCGTTATCGACTTCCTGAGGTAACTTACAGAAGACGTATGTCGACGTGTATCAACGATCGCGTGACGTGCCTACAAAATTATGGCCAGCATATGCGGAACGTGTGAGTCATACGCTGGCATACGCCCAAAAATTTTGAGCATGTTAAAATTTGTCGACGATCTCGCGTACTACGACGTATGCCAGCCTGCTTCAGCGTGCTCTTAACGTATACAAAACTTACTCCATAACGATTCGACGTGTGCCAGCTGTTTAGACAAATTTGTCATACGCTGGCTAAATCATCAAGGTGTGACAGCGGTTAAGTGAGGTGTTACTTCCAGTGATTTTGTTTTAACAATGGGGAAATCAAGAAAATGACCAATCACATACATGATCTCAAGCATGAAGTGAAAAGATCCTGGAAGCTGAAAGAATGCCAAATTGTACCAGTGATGACGAAGAACCTCACAGAGATATTAAAAAACCATCCCTGGGAATATCACTACAAACGAACTCAGTTGGAAGCCGTCCTGGGCTCAGTAACGATCCTGTGAAGAGAGCCCTCCGCACAAAACCTTTTGAAAACAGAAAACTTCACAGGCTGTGGTCCGTGAATCGTGACCCCTTAACAAAATAAGGTGGACACTTTGAGCCCACCCTCGGAGGACTCCATTCCACATTCTGAAACCACATATGTAGATAACAATCAACGACACACACACACGCCAAGTTCCGTTATGGTAATCCAGTTTATATACGTACACACGCATTAAAATACTGAAAACAACAAACACAAAGATTTACCTATAGGGTAATTCCACGTAATAATGGACATGAAGCATAAAATTTGGAAAATGTATTTTTCAAAAGGATTTCTGTTTGGCACGGTGTTAGTTAGGTCTGAATTTTTCATAATTTATGCGATATTTACTCCGTCGGATGATGTCACGTTGATTTGGCGGCCATCTTGAAAGAACTGCCTCAACGTCTTCCAACGGTAAGTCATTCTGCTGTTGTCATTTTGTCTAAAATATGGCTATTTGATGAATGTTTAATCCGAAGTAGTATTCGCTGAGGATATTACTGATATAGGATCAGGCTTGTAACTACTCATCAACATATTTGGTCCATTTCTCTCTCTGTGCCTATAGATCAACATCAACGAGGCATATGCAAGCAATGAGGCTTAACAAGCTGTTAGACAACCAAATGTTTCGTCTGTATGTAAGAGATTGTATAGATATCTATAAAATGCGCCCTAGCATTGGACTATCCAATATGTGATCGCATGGGTTACGTCCGTTACATTGCTGAGTTACGTCCGTTACAGTGACTTTTCAAAATATTTAACAAACAACAGACAGATCGTATCGTTGGAATATAGAAAGTATGCTACTAATGCTTAGTTTGTTTACCGTGAATTGAAAGTATACTACAAATTCGTTATTTCGCAGGATTTAAGAATATTGTGCTATGGCCAGTTTTAGTTGTGTCCATTTCGATGTTACTCCGTTTACGCCTCTTAAGTGTTGATTTTTGCTTTAGTATAGGACTACACAGTGGGTTGTACCAATATCAGAAAAGCCATAGAGACTAATTACGATATGTAATAAGAAACTCTCTGTAATATGGCCAACCTTTTCAAAATTTCAACATTAGTGATTGCAATTTTTGTCTCAATGTTACCGTCCGTTACGCTGGAATTACCCTATAAACAGAGTCTTTGAAAGAGGAATTTCAAGTGGGAAATTATCAAAATTCAATTCAAAAATTACATCAAGGCACAGAACACAAAAATGTCGATCTACATGCTCTGTGCCTTCACGCCAGATCATCTTAATCACGTGGTCGGATGGACCTAATTGTTCTTTATACTGTATTGATGTCGAAGTGAGGGGTTAGATTATATAGGAGATCCCCAAAAAAGGTAAAACAAAAACGATAACCTGTAAAAATAAAATTTCCCATTTATATCAGCGGATGAGACTTCCTCCCAGCACCAACTGCACTGCACGTCACGCAGGGCCCCAACACAGGCAGAAACGTATTCTGCTAATGATGTTCCATTGAGAGCACGGGTACTTTTACCGAAACGAACAACCAAGCAGCTTGGAGAGCACTCCACCAAGTCGCTTCAGCACTCAAGACAATCACTCCCACGAAACGGTGATTTGATAAACGGCTCGTTTGGCACACGATTAGCAGCACATTAAACATAACCTCCCGGAGAGCCTGAAATGTGAAATATGTTTCTAATTGGACAAATGAACACTTTTTTCTATGAGTTGCAACTGCTTGTAAGCTCGACCTGGACTTAAATGTTGTAATTCTCACAGCTTCAAGAGATAGTCGTGGTGATTGCATGTGCGGAAATTAAATAAAGCCACAAACGCTGACGTCTCCGGTGTCTATAAGCATTGCAATGTACCCACGCGATCCTAGCTATGATGAACAGGCATTCAATATGTGAGGAAAGTGAAAACAACCAAACTTCATCATTAAGACATCATTGCGGCCTGTCACAAGTCAAACGCATGGTTTTGCAGGCCAAAAAACATGGCAACTTTAAGACCTCAAGCGAAGTTACCCAGGAAAGCCTTAAGACCCAGACAGCGAGGTGCCGAGGATCCCCTGATGAAGGATATAATTAAATAAGGCGTTAAATTTCTTCAAAAACGGTGTTAATTAAACCAAACACCCAATTTTCACTCTTGCACTTCCTTGGAGTTTTCTTAGTCTGCAAGCAAAGTTTCAGGCTCTCAGGTTTTATGGTTTTGGAATTATGGAAGACACACTGCCCCAGCACACACACCACACACACACACACACACACACACACACACACACACACACACACACACACACACACACACACACACACACACACACACACACACACACACACACACACACATGCCTTTTATGTAGTATAGATAACAATCAATCATGAAAAACACTTCAGAGGTCAAATTTTCAAAGTTCCCAAATTGCTGTTCCATGGCAACTATTGTTTATTTGGATTTTTGCAAGGCATCATGCTATGATCAACATCTTTGTTGTTTGTTTTCGATGAGTAGCATATCTCAGAGAGTTATGGATGCATTGGACGAAACTTGGTGAACTGCGTTGGGTCGGTGACACGGATTAATTGATTCGATTTTGGTGAAGGTCCGGATCAGAACGAGAATTTTCAGTGACTACTTCAAAAATTGAGAAAGGCCATAAATGATATTATAGCACTATAATCTCAATACATGTGCATGGAATATGACAAAAAACTTGGTGGATGTTTTTTGTTTGGTGTCAAGAACAAGCTGATAAGATTTGGTGCAGGTCCGGATCCAGATCCGGCCTATCAGGCGTGATAGGCCAGATAAAACGTAAACTGTTCAGCCTGGCGGAGGTACAGTATAGCTTGACACCGTGTGCCTTTCTAGTTCTTTCGTCTTTTGTTTTTTCAGAGTGGCTGCGGCATTGGAAACATTGCAAGTTATTTCCTTTGCAGATTTGAAGAAGTGGAAAACTCCCAGAGCTTGAATATTCCTGAGGACTGTAACTTGGAGACATATTCCTCGTGTGTAAAACATACAAGACCTGGGGTCGAAACGATAACGCTTCACACGAATGCAGTGCAGAACATCTGCACAACCTGCTCACAGTATTCTTTTTGTTTTTTTGTCTAATGCTGTCTCCTTTTTCCAATAACCCACTGATTCATTACGTTTATTGTTGCTCAGACAGATTGCCCATGCCCATGTATTCAGATTTGCATTGTATATATTTTTTTTCAGATAACGACTCTTCATGGGATCTGTCATCTACTCGGGTACACTCATGAAAAGTGAAGCTATTGGAAGCAGGTAATTGGTCATAAAGTTGTAGAGAGGAATCATACTTCATAGACAATGAATGTATGTCATAGTCATAGGTGTATATAATTGCAAAGCATAGCGAAACTCAAGGTCGTTCCACTCACATTGTCAACATGTTAGTGGCCTCTGTTTTTCCACCCTGTCCCCTCCGATGTAGCTCCTTCTGCTTTTTCAGTTTTTCTGGCCCTCCCCAGCTCCTCAAGCGATGCAGGCGTGCTTCCAGTAAACACCCCCAACTGATTTAACTCCCCAAAACAAGCTTACCACTCACCACTCCTTGTTTCTCACTTCTCCTGTCTTTGAGCCTCCTTCCTGCACCTGCTCTCTCTCTCCCACTCTCCTCTGTATGGCATTAAAGAAGATGTATCACCACCATCTCCTGTATATTCATGCTATAAATGCATAATGCAAGAGTAAATTGAGAAAGATTCTGTTTCAGAGTGTCGGTGCTTCCGAAGCAGTTTATTTTCACACCAGCGATGTCACAACAATGGTGTCGCTTTACTCTCTGCACTCAGCAGATCATTTCCTAAGGAGGAATTTCCTCCTCCAGACCCATGGCTGCCAACCTGTGGGGATTTGTGCTCCATCCTTTTAAATGCTGAGCGTCGAGCAAGGAAGCAGCACATACTGTTTTTAAAAGTGTTTGGTATGACTCGACTGGGGTGTTTGAACCGCAGACCTCCCCAAACTTGGAGCTATATGTTTATAGCTGGATTTATGATTTTCAGTTATAGCTGGGTCAAGCTTGAACCCAGGCTAGACTGCTTAGAGACAAGTGTACACACACCTTGGCCATCCTGCCAGCACAATGTGAAAATACTTACCCACAAACATATTTTTTTAAATTCTCACTAACCCTACCTAACCCAGCCTTCTTACTTGCAGGTTGTTTTCTCCCTTCTTCTTTCCTCTTCATTCATTCCCTTCCGATTCTGTCCAACCATTATCCTGATCCCCCACTATCTGTTCAATGCCATTTGTTTGCCCTCTCTCATTGCATGATCAATGTAATATCAACAGACTTTAATATGGACAAATCTAATTAAACAGCAGTCCTGTCACACTTATAATGCTAAACAGCCCATAGAGGCAAATGTAAGTACGTTTTCCATTTTATAATTCCTCACTGTTGTGTCCCTTACTGTTACCTGATGTTTTCTGTTCCCCCTTCCTTACTCTCAAGATGTTTCAGAAGGAAAGAAATTCTTGAGGACTTATGGTCGGTTGACGGGTGTCTTTTTGAGTCCACTCACGGCGATAAAGTATTGACAACCTGTTCAGCAAGCTGATAAATGCCCTTGTAATCGACAGCAAAACAACATCAAGTATGAATTAAGTCAGCAATCTTATATGTACATGATTTTCATTATTCTTGTTACATTTTTGAAAATAAAGTTTACCATTTTTTCCAAGAAATTAATGCAGGAGAGGATTTTTTATGCCTCCGACAACGGAGTCACCAGAGGCATTATGTTTTGACGTTGTCCGTCCATGATAGGTTTTCGGTAACGCAACAACTTTAGAACGGCTGAAGAGATGTATAATGATGCAAAGATGAACTGATTAGGTTTAGGTGGCAAGAGGTCATGTTAGGTTTAAAATGCTGTTACTGCACTAACTTGTGAACCAGTGATTGCAATTGACCAAACTGGAATAGACATACATACATACATTGGGAGCGCATGCCGTTGTGTCCACTTCCCAGGGTGTTTCCAGGGGCCCCGTCTGCGCCATCACCCAGGAAGATGCCTCGCCCATTACCCCAATCTCTTAGGGATAGGAAATTCCAGGTACCCACCCAAAGGGACTGCCTCCAGTTATCCCGAGGAGACTGCCCGGTTGTGGTGGACAACACCTCTGCACCACCCCCAACACACTACAGTGTGTGTTGCAGGTGAAGTTTTAATGTGGCTTGAAGTGCAAATCCTGCTGGTATTGCAGTATGATGCAAGATTAACTGATTGGATGGCCAGCATCAAGGAGTCAAAGGTCGAGTCCATGTAGGTTTTTGATACTGGAATAACTAAACAACAGTAGAAGGGATCTAAGTCAAACTTGGTACAATTATAGTATGTGTCATGATGTATATATACACTGATTATGTTTATGGGGTCAGGAGGTCAGAGGTCACGTCAGGTCATGTGATATTTGAGAACGCTGATGGGATTTAAATCAAACTTCGGCACAAGTATATATAATGATGCAATAATGTGTGTGGAGCATATCTGGCGACATCGAAGAGTGCCGTTCTATTTATTTTTATTTTTATAAACGGTGTCTCAAGAGTCATGGAGGAGCTTGTAAATACACTTGAACCTCAGTTAAAGTTGTGGTTACTTCTTTTGAAATCCATGACGTTAAATGGATCTATTTTTTCTCATGAAGAAATAAAAGAAATACGGTATCTATGTTAGGTTCCTTAACACCCCATTAATTAATCACATTTAATTAGATTCACACACATCATTTTTATATATTCTGCATTGTACATTGTAATACATTACTGTAAAAATATGTAAAATAAACAAACAAAAATCACCCTTGAGTTAAAAATAAAAACTACTTAACTGGTGGCGAGTAGAGTCTGCTCTGACGGATGATGTAATAGCGAGCTATGAGTAAATAATCAACGATGTTCTTTGAAGCCTATGGTATGTAATTATCATGTTATAAGGAAACAACATTAAACCGTGATGACATTGAGCGAGATACCCCTGTGTATCACATGCAGGCCAAGGACATTTAGATATTACTATCGACCGATATATTTGCCGATATACTGGCATTTTGAGGATATTTGCATCGGCCGATATTAAAAGAAGAAAACGCACTAGAATTGCCACTCTTCGATCTCTCTC
>CM068956.1:42123937-42147749 GCA_035128595.1 Eptatretus atami | reverse complement strand
ATAAATACATGGAGGAACCGTCAGAAAATCTTTAATAATTACATAATATAATTTTTATAATGATACTCTACCTGTGCCTCATCGTATCATTTTTTCTTTCTTTTGGCTTTTCCTTTATTAAACTTTTACATACATAAAATAACTACCTAAATATCTTTTTATTCGTTGAAAGCAAATAAGGAGTATTATCCACCTTTTATCCCCCCCCTTTGTTTTTTTTCAAAGTGAAACCATCGCATATTGTATATCTTATTCCTAATAAATCATAAAGGTTAAAAAAGCTATTTATAATAAATCCTGATTTAGTTTAATGTTATCAATCATGGTATTACATTGTACAGTACCTTTAATGAAGGAAAGGCTGTTGTCATTGAGCGTTTTAATCGCACTTTAAAGGAGAGATTGTACAAAAAGTTTTCTCACCTCGGCCATAAGAAATGGGTTTGTATCATACAACATGTTGTAGATGCTTACAATGACACAGTTCACTCGAGAACAAAATCTAAACCCTCAGACTCACAGGCATTCACAAAATTAGAATATGAACAAGAAATTAATCTGAGGAAACTAAACTTTAGAGTTGGCGATATTGTACGAATACACCGATGGAAATCACATTTGGAGAAGGGGTATACTAAGACACTAAGAGATGGACTAATGAGTTATTTAAAATTGTTGATGTTCTCGACACAGTGCCCTGCACGTATAAATTATATGATCTGTATGGTGAAGAAATGTTGGGTTCGTTTTATGCTCAAGAATTAGAGAAAACAAACTTTGCGACAGAGTATGATCCAGTCGCCACCTTCGACGGCCACGAGAATTAGAGAGGCCGGTGCCGCTGTGCTTTTACCCGGTGCCGCTGGGCATTTGCCTGGTTAGTGGCAGTCCATACTATCTCAAGAAGCTCTAAAAAAAAATTTTCCCACTCCCTGTTGCATTTTTTGAGGGTAGCCTGTCCCTGCATGTGTATGTGGTCGAGGACCCGCCGGAGCTCCTTCGCTTCTGTTGGATCTGCAGCCCTTGACGGACCAGTATCTTCAGGAAGAATTGCATCAAGGATCTTGAATATGTAGTTGGGGTAATAACGGCGGTTCATCTGCCTGGTGGCCCCCAAATTTTTATGGCTTCCATGAAAATATTTTTTGCCCGTTGGTAGATCAATTCAGGAAGTTGTGGGGGGCCAATACCCGTGAGACGTCGCATAATAAGAGGGGAGTTTTTATTCAGATCCATTCGCCCAATTTATTTCAGCATTGGTCGGATGTCATCAACTGTGAGTAGGCGATGGTTTTTCTCATCGCGCCGAATGATTTCCCGGAGTTGCTCCAGGAGTTTTTATCCATAAGTATTATCGGGATCATATTTATCTCTGAGCTCCTCCTCCGGCTCTTGGGCTAAGATGTGGTTCATCCAGAACTAAAAGTGGTGATTCGGGTTGAACGATCCCGATTTGACCTTCTGCCCCTCCTGGTAGTATAACTGTGCTTTATTGAAGATGGTTCCTATCAACTCTCGGACCTTTCCACACTCAGCGCAGGTCAGCTCTGAAGTATTGGCGTTAACTGACATCTCGACGTGACAGTCTAAACAAATGTTGTACTTCCCTCCAACGGTCGCGATGGAGTGTTTGACGGTCTTAGCGACACAATCAATGCCATGCCTGGTTTATTGGTCGAGGAGTGCGGCCCCTTCCAGTTGGTGGTGGTCGCTGAGTCCCAACTCTACCGGAACTCGCCGGACAAGGTAGTCGAGTTCGCAGAGAAAGTTTTTGGAGGCAATAATTTGATGGAACTTATCCTGAATGACTTGGCATCCTCTTTCTCCGGTGGCGGCTTGGGAATGGAGATGACTGGTGCATAGGCTATACCTCAGGTGGATGGCTATGAGCTCCTTTTTTGCTTTGCGAAAGCAAAGTGTTGGCTTGGCTGTCTCTAGTTTCATTAGCTTCGCTATTAATCGAGCTACGAGATTGAATTTCCTAGCAATGTCACGCCTCGTGTCTTCCATTGCTGCTGCGATATGTTACTAACTCGGATAGCTCTAATTAGATGTTTCGGTGGTACAAGTCAGACCTATATTGTTGCAAGACGCCTGGGTATACTAAGGAAAATACCAATGTCGAAATGAAAATTTCGGTGGTTCAAGTCAGACCTCTATTACCTCAAGATGCCTATATTCATCTCAAAAGGTATGTGTCTGGGAGCATTCCCAGAGCTCTGGAGCCCTCCTAGCACAAGGGGGCTCAGAACCCCCATTTCCTATATTACTACCCTCTCTCTGTTCTATTCACCCTCTCATTTACTCAACGTCATCTGCCATCTGTCTGGAAATCAGTAAACATTACCGCTCTGCATAAAAAAGGTGCAAAAACTGATCCCTGCAACTACAGACCAATCAGCCTGCTTCAAATCATCAGTAAGGTTATGGAATGCATCATCGCCTCTGACATCAAATCCTTCCTCTTCTCCAATGGCTGATTTCCGATCATCAATTTGGTTTCAGACCAGGTCACTCTACCTGGATTGCTGGTTCTGCTCTCCTAAAATGGATGGAGGTCCTAAATGCCAGACATGAGATCAGAGTCGTTTCCCGAGACATATCGCGAGCTTTTGATGCTGTCTGGCTGCATCCTGCATTGATCACCAAACTCTCTTCTTATGGTATCCAAGGCAGTCTCCACACATGGCTCGGGACTTCCTCTCCTGTCAGTCAACTGTGGCTCTTAATGGAATTATATCATCTCCTCTTCCTGTCAGGCTGGAGTTCCTCAACACAGTGTACTAGACCCTGTGCTTTTTCTGTTTTTCATCAATGATCTCTCAGATTCCTGGAAAATCCTCTTTATCTCTTTGCTGATGACTCCACCCTCTGCCATCCATCTCTCATCCCTCTGATCGGCAGGCAGCAGCCTTTTCACTCTTTGCAGACCTGGATAATATCACAAGCTGGTCAAAGACTTGGAACTGTCTTTCAAACCTGAGAATCTCCACAACCTCACCGTGTCTCGCCGAAAGGACATCTGGACCCCCCCCCCCAAATTACTTTCTCAACAATCCTCATGAAGAAATTCTCTCTGTCGAGCCTTTGGGCCTCACTGTCTTACGCTATCTTTTTTTAGGAAAGCCACATTTCCAAGCTGGCTCCAAAGCCAGTTGCTGACTGGGATCCTCCGTCGTGCAAAGTCCTTTCCCAGGCACACCTGAGCTCCTAACCACCGCCAAAGTTTTCATCCGCAGCCTGATGGAGTACTGCTCTCGCCTCTGGGCTTGTGCTCCTGCTTCATACCTAGCTCGGCTTCACTCCGTGGTAACCAAGGCTTTTAGGATCATTGGTATCTCTGTGATGAAGCTGTCTTTGGGTTTCTCACGCTCTCATCAGAGGCAGGTTGGTGGTCTTTCTGTCTTCCACCGTCTCCTCTGCGGCCTTTCCCCCTTCTCTGTTTGTGCTACGTGTCCCCCCCCCCAATATTTCTGCAAGGTGCTCAAGGTCTGCCAGCAACCCCCTTCTGAGGAAACTACCAAAATCAAGAATCACTGTTCACCTTCACTCTTTCATTCCTCTTTTTTTTCCTGCCTCTGGAACAAACTCCCACATTCCCTTCAATCCCATTCTTCCCTCCAGGTCTTAAAACAGCTGTTCACCACCATCTCTTATCTTCCACCATCCAAAACCATGGTCTTTTCTACCCTCATTAACCCACCTCTTTCAAACTCCCTGCTTTCCTTTCCTGAAATTCCCTGTAGTGTCCATCTTGTTTACTCCATGCACTCCACCCCATCCCTCTCCCTTCCAGAGATCTCCGAATGTTTTTGTCCCTCCTGTTTTGTGCTTCCCTCTCCCGCCCCTGATCTTGTCCCCTCCTTCCTTTGGCATACGTTCTGCGTGTTAGCTCTTACATGAGCCTCGATAAAGTAGACAAAAAAAATACTTTCAAACACGCCTCTGACAATCCGGAGTTGATCTTCGTTGCGTTAACTTCACTGCATTTTTCTGTGACATTTCATTTGAGTTCACCCATCCACAACGTGACGTCACAGAGTGATGAAAGTCATCAAGTAACATCGTATTTATCTCCTCTATCCGAAAATATGAACACTTTCCCCTTTAATATTTGATTATAAGACGTTTTAATCGTTTTATTTTCAGGCGGTGTATAACGTTGCACAACACACTTCCATGTATTTTTTTTTTTTTTTAAAGGCTGTTTATATAAACTCTTATGCATTGATGCATTCAAGAGGTAAAATGAGCACAGTAGAGGCTGTGTGCAGTCAGGCGAAAACGAGGAATTACTGGGAATGACTGTTTCTGGAATGACCCCACGAATGTACGATCATCGGTGGGCGCTTTGCAATTATTGAATTGTGTTGCTGTGCATTGTGGGTTAACGCCGGCAAAACGAAACAAAAAAATCACGTGGTTCGTCGGAATCTCACGATAATGTTGAGTTTCTAAAACGATATTTCCACTTTTCAAATCTGGCAATCCTGCTCATTGATCATCACATTACAAATCGTGCTCTAATCCACCAGGGGGCACTGCATCGGGCCATCAGGTTCAAACACAATGACTCTGCCAACAAATGATGCAAACCTGCAGCCACGTGCAGGGCACGAGAGAAGAAGAAGAAGAGGAAGGAGAAGAAGAAGAAGCATAGCACGCCGTTCACGTGGGAGCGTTTTTTTTTTCTGCAAATACGGCGACAAAAAAAAAACTCAACAAATGAATGTAAGAAAAGCTTCATGGAATTCCCGAAAGTCTGTAACGGAAAGCACAGTAAGGTGAGATGCATTGTGGGAAATAAAAATTATATCAACATATCGCAAGAAACGGCACAATCACTTTGACAATATGACCTATTTTTAGTTAAACTTTGTGGGTAGGAATACATGCATTGGTGGTTCAGTGGTAGAATTCTCGCCTGCCACGCGGGAGGCCCGGGTTCGATTCCCGGCCAATGCAGCAGTTTTTTTTTCTTTCTCATTACCCCTTCTTTCCACTCTCACCACCACCACCTTCTGCACATTTTTTTGCGTGTTCAGAGTTTTGGGAGGAATGTTTGGCCAAGGTTATCGAAACCAAACGACTTTTTTGTCGTGTCTGTAATTAACAAGGTTTAACCAGATTCTGTGACGTCATGGTTCGTGCGTCGTTTTGTGAGCCTGCAAGGATGGTGGTTCGAACTTCGAATCCTGGTCGAATCATCCCAAAGGCTTAAAAATTGCTTCGTGCTGCTTCCTTGCTTCATGCTCAGCATGTAAAAAGGATGGAGGACGGACGAACAACCATCGTGCTTGACAACAGCACGGGATTTACACAACGGTGAAGCGTCTTCGCGGGATTGTCCAATCAACTGCAGGATCGCAAGACGCACGATGACGTAATCGCGCACGCTCTTCTCTCTCTCCGGACGAGCTGACGTCATGACGCCGTACCGGTGTCTGTGGTGCTGAAATCGCCGTGACTCTTTGTGGTGAATGTTCGACGTTTTTCCGTTTCTCTTCCTCGCATCTTCTGCCTCCCTCACGGTTCGCTGTCGTTACAATCCTCGCACCTCGTCCACGCAGTGCGTATGATCGACCGTGAGGGGCGTCGTGCGACCCCTTGTTTGCGCCTCAAGGTGAATTTGCTGGAATTTGAGAATTAGAGAATTGGAATTTGCTGGATTCTGGGCTCGACCGAAGTTTTGAGGGAATTTTTTTTTCTTTCAGGAATGACTGATCTGCCCCCCAACCCCCCCCCCCCCCCCCCTTGGAGGTTCACCATGTAGGGAGACATGGCAGAAGTAAATGGACACCATGATTTTTGACTAATTTATTTATTTATTGAACATTTGAAGTATATTTGATCCATTTTAATCCACACACCAGTATTTTGTGGACTTGTCATTTGCAGATTTCAACGCTTTTACTCTTTCAGTGTAGAACGAAAGAGTTCTGAAATTTTCTCTTGTGGGATTTCTGCCCAGGTTTCCTGCAAAACGTTTCGCAATTCTGCCCTTGATGTTGGTTTTCCTGACTTTTTCTGCACAGCTCGATCCAATATGGCCCAGAGGTGTTCAATGGGATTCATGTCAGGAGACTCTGACTTGGCCATGGAAGTTGCTTGATCCCATTTCTGTCCTGTCATTCTTTGGTCTTTTTGGGAGTGTGGCATGGAGCTCCATCTTCCATGAACAGAGTGTTGTTTTTGACCATCTGACCAGTGGAGAGAAGACAGGAAGAAGTCCATCCTAAAGGATAATATGGAATAGTCAAAGCCTAGAAGCGAACGTAGAATTCTTCTTACATTCGCTTCTTAAATATATCAAATTAAACAGTCTGTTGCTATGAAAAAATAAATATTACCTTAACATTACCTTCACATTAATATAACATTAATATTACCTTCACAACAACAACTACACCGCTAGAATAGGATCTCATCTGCAAAAAATAAATATTTACCTCAACATTACCTTCACAACACAACTACACCGCCTAGAACAGGATCTCATCTAAAAAAAAAATATTACCTCAACATTACCTTTCACAAACTACACCGCTAGAACAGGATCTCATCTAAAAAAAAAAAAATTACTCAACTTACCTTCACAACAACAACTACACCGCCTAGAACAGATCTCATCTCACAAAAAAAAAAATTCTCAACATTACCTTCACAACGACAACTACACCGCCTAGAACAGGATCTCATCTAAAAAAAAATATTACCTCAACATTACCTTCACAACAACAACTACACCCCTAGAACAGGATCTCATCTGAAAAAAAAAAAAATCCTCAACATACCTTCACAACGACAACTACACCGCCGAGACAGGATCTCATCTAAAAAAAATTAATATTACCTTCACAACAACTACACCGCCTAGAACAGGATCTCATCTAAAAAAAAAAATATTACCTCAACATTACCTTCACAACAACAACTACACCGCCTAGAACAGGATCTCATCTCACAAAAAAAAAAAACCTCAACATTACCTTCACAACGACAACTACACCGCCTAGAACAGGATCTCATCTTAAAAAAAAAAATTTCCTCAACATTACCTTCACAACAACAACTACACGCCTAGAACAGGATCTCATCTGAAAAAAAAAAAATACCTCAACATTACCTTCACAACAACAACTACACCACCTAGAACAGGATCTCATCTGAAAAAAAAAAAATCCTCAACATGACCTTCACAACGACAACTACACCGCCGAGAACAGGATCTCATCTAAAAAAATTAATATTACCTCAACATTACCTTCACAACAACTACACCGCCTAGAACAGGATCTCATCTAAAAAAAAAAAATTACCTCAACATTACCTTCACAACAACAACTACACCGCCTAGAACAGGATCTCATCTCACAAAAAAAAAAAACCTCAACATTACCTTCACAACGACAACTACACCGCCCGAGAACAGGATCTCATCTAAAAAAACAAAAATTACCTCAACATTACCTTCACAACAACAACTACACCGCGCTAGAAAAGGATCTCATCTGAAAAAAAAATATTACCTCTGTAGTGTATGGGCAGGGAGCGTGGCGAGGCGTGGCAAGAGTGGTTGGTGGTCACGTGTCCGCGAGCATAAAGGTGGTCGCGCCGCTTGGGGCGCGTGGTCCGGCTGTGGTAGCGCACTTCGGGAATACGCAATAAACAGAGTTACAGCAGCCTCACGACTCTGCGAGTCTCACTGCTCTCCGCCGGCTACCCCAGTACAACCCGAGTACATAACACGTTTGGCGACGAGTCTGTTTCGGATCGACGCGTGCAGAGTGCCCGTTTCACGCGGCATGACTTTGAGTGGTGCCGGGACAATTAGATTGCGCGGCACACGAGGCACCGAAAATCAGCGCAGCTTCAGTGCGGGGACGGGGTCCTGCAGCCAGACATCTCACCGTCGCTGCGAATTCACGTGAAGTGGACAACGGACGGCTCGAGGATGGTGGAAGGTCGCGGCACGGCGCACGGACGTGTGCCCATCTTCGTCGGAGACGACTTCGAGTTGTTCTCGAGCAGTTGGGTGCTATTTCCACGCGAACGATGTGGACGACGAGAGCAAGCGCAAATCGATCTTGCTCGCCTCGCTATCGACGGAGCATTATCGGCTACTTGAGTGATTTCGTGGCGCCAAGCAAGCCCAGTGACGACGGGCTGTGTTTCAAGACGTGGTGGGAAGATGAAAGCCCACATGGCCCGGAGAAGTCAGTGCAGCTGGCTCGATACCAGTTCGATCACCTCGCGAAAGGTGCGGAGGAACGCGTCGCAGATTTCGTGGCGCGAGTGAAGCATTCAGCCGTAGGATGCAAATTCACGGCAGAGGAGCGTCCAGCTCGACTCGGAGATCGCTTCATCTCTGGGCTGCAAGATGCAAAAATGGTGTCGGCGATTCTGCGGTTACGAAGTGTTCGACGTTACATTCACTCGGCGGTCGAGACGGCTTCGGCTGTCGAGCAAACTCTCGGGGATGTCCGCGCCATCGCCGGGCAGGGCTTGGGCGGTGACCCCAACTGGGAGTGTCGGGTGACCCCGGGGTCCACGCGATGACCCAGGCGCCCCAGGCCACGCCACGCCTTTCAGTGCGAGCCGGAGCCGCACGCCGCAGCGCGGCCGCGCGGGCAGCGAGATGAACACACAGGGGTGCTGGGGCTGTGGTGGACAGCACATGCGGCGGGTGTGCCCGTATAAAAACACCGTGTGTTTGCATTGTCGCAAGGTGGGACATTTGAAGCGTGTGTGTCGGATGGCAGGGGCCGCCGTTAAGGTCTTAATGGTGATGTGCGGGACGACCCCAGCGACCTGGAGCGCGGTCTGCAATCTGAGCGTAGCGATCCCGGCGGCCCGGAGCAGGGAGTGCAGTCAATGTTGAGCCTGTTTTCGATTAGTCCGGAGGTGACAAGACCAATGACAGTGGAGGTGGAGGTGAACGGGACACCTGTCGTGTTCCAAATCGATACCGGGGCCGCCGTGTCGATCATGGGCGAACGGACCGCTCTGACCTCCGCGGTATTCACCTGGTCAAGGCGACCTTTTCGCTGTACATGTACACCGGCGAAGCGGTTGGACCACTTGCTGTGACAGACGTCTCGGTGGTCTACCAAGGTCAGAGCGCCCTGCTCTCATTGTTTGTGGTGCGAGGGGAGGGGCCCGCCCTGTTGGGCCGAGACTGGCTGGCTAGCCTCAGGCTGGACTGGATGGCGTCAGCCAGTGGCCTTGAGCGTCTCGGGCCGGCCAGCTCGTGCAACAGCTTGAGGAGGAGGTGCCTGTTTCAGATTTCGTACCTCAGCTGCACCTGTGCCTCCTTCGGGATCCATACCTCCGTTTGGGCCCGGACCTCCCTCGAGACCCGAGGGTGAGGTTCCTGCGGCAGGGGCCGCGACGATGCAACATGGGTTTCCGTTCATTGCTTCCTGCAACTACGATATACGGTTCCGAAGCAACGGGGAGCATGCCAGCTGCGACGGGCTCTCGCGCTTGCGTGGCGTGGAGGGTCCACCTTCGTCAGGATCAACCAACCGGGTTGGTGTGTTGGCACTGGGCCAGGTCACCGCCAAACAGGTCGCGGTGGAGTCGGCTCATGATGCCGTGAACGCCCGTGTCGTTCACTCCACGGTTTCGGAGGGAATTGGAGCAAGCCGTCGCGTTCAAGAAGTTCGTGGAGCGCGACCGTCGATGGTCTTCGTTTCGGCGTGCAGGTGGAGATCGGCCAGCGGTTCGTCTCGACGTCGTGACGGTCAAGAAGCTGGACACTGCATGGTTCATAAATTGCTAATTGTTGTGTGTTCGATTCTCGCGGCACGAGTGATTCAGCTTGGCGTTAATAAAGCAAATGCAGACGGGCCGCGTGTGTGTGGCATGATGTGTTTGGTGGATCAATCGATATGATGATCGATGTGTTCGGTATGATGATCGGTATGTTCGGTGTGATGATCGGTATGATGATGATCGTGATGGTCGGTATGATGTTAAGTACTCGGGGGCATTCGTGAAAAATAAAGAGGTCGGTCAGACCTCCGGTGGCAGGGGCAGTTCGCGGTTCGTTGGATGTTCGTGTGTGGGGATTATGAATTGGAAATATTTATGAATATGGATTATGAATTGGAATGCAAACATATTTCTGTTGCCTTATTGATGTTACGATGATGTTACGGTGTGCGATGTCTCTGGATCTGGTGCCGGTCTTGGTGGCGAGGTGCCAGGGCTGGTTCGCTGTTCAGCGTCTGGCGCTGTGGGGCGCAACCCTCTAATCTTGCCAAGGTCAGCCACTCTGCGCCTGGGGGCTTGCAGACTCAGGGTGTTTACCTGATTCGGTCCTGTCTGAGGAGGTGTGCCAACTTGTCGACCGGGGCGTTGATGGTGCCGGGGAGGTTCGCTTTGGGTGTCACCTCGACCTCGCCGGATAGCGTTGAGCATGAGCCGCCTGGGGGGCGCTTCTGCTGCGTAGTGATACTGTGCTTCCCAACTTGCTTCTTTAATCTTTAACACGGCCAGGTTTTTTGTGGTCGCAGCCATCATTGGGTTCGTCGTGCAGCTCGGTACTCGAGCATCTGTCCACTTCATTTTGAAATTCCCTCGAACGGATGTATGATGTGCCAGGTTAAAACAACGGCATTATTGTGACGTGTGTGCGGATGAAGCACGGGGTTTTTTTGTTTTGGTATCGTAGTATGCTTGCTAATTGGACTTATCGTCATGCTTGATGCCATTTTGCTTTCCTTTTTTTGCGCGAATTGCTTTCTGTATGGTAGTGCCAATGCTTTTGATTATTACATTTTAAATCATTTTTAGTGGGAAGAGTGTAGTGTATGGGCAGGGAGCGTGGCGAGGCGTGGCAGAGTGGTTGGTGGTCACGTGTCCGCGAGGCATAAAGGTGGTCGCGCCGCTTGGGGGCGCGTGGTCCGGCTGTGTAGCGCGCTTCGGGAATACGCAATAAACAGAGTTACAGCAGCCTCACGACTCTGCGAGTCTCACTGCTCTCCGCGCGCTACCCCGTACACCCGAGTACATAACCCGAGTACACAACATAAGCATTTGGACAAAGTCAGAGCCTCCCAGGGACATTAATTGTTCAACAACATTTAACATTCAGGATGCAACTGAAGGACCGGTGTCACAACACGGTTTGGCCATTCTTTATTCGGTGCATTTCATCTTTTACATACTTCCTCGAGGAGAAAATAAAACTGTAATTAATATGGAATAGGCAAAGCCTAGAAGCGAACGTAGAATTCTTCTTACATTCGCTTCTGACTTTACATAAAACTTGTTCACAACTGTATACTTGCCAACTATACCTGGGACGTGTAAGCGCCGCAAAGCGATGATTTGACGCAATTTCCGGTTACTTCGGCCTGGATTCGGGATCAGCGATCAAATAATGTAAATCACGATTAAAAAATATTTTTTTGATGATGCGGGAGATATCTTTATTAAAATTAACTTTGGGGAAAAAAATAATTGAATAAATAAATAAACGATCATTTCTGGTCAAGAATAAAAGAAATTAAAAGTTCCGGAAAGGGTTTCAAAATCACTCCCGGTAATGTTAAATACAAAATAAACACTTCCTGTCATGAAAAAAATCACTTTTGGAAGTATAAAATTAACTTTGGGAAAAAATAATTGAATAAATAAATAAACACTTCCGGTCATGATCTCCTGGCATGCATCATTCCCCATGAAAAAACCGGAAACAAAAAAAAAAAACCAGAAGCAAAAAAAAAACCGGAAGCAAAATGGTCATAGCCAACGACACGGATTCACAATTGGCAGGGTATTGTGTTGTTTTTGTTGTTTCCTATTCTCTCATGTGCACGCTTAAGTAATATTCACAAGATAGACATAAAACCCAATCGTGTTTATACACCGCACAGCGTTAACAACAACCGGAAGCAAAAGGTCATAGCTAACGACACGGATTCCAAATAGCCAGGGTATTGTGTTGTTGTTGTTGTTGTTTCCTATTCTCTCACGTGCACGCGTTAAGTATGAAGCTCACTGCGTTCGCTATAATTATTTATACATTGACATGTTAGCTTGGAAAAATAAAAGCACAGCAAATGTACAGTAGAAAATGTTTTTTTCTTTTGGACAAAACGATGACTATTTGCAAAACCGATTAAAAGTCAAACCGTTGTAAAGTGATAAATGTACAAAGTGAGTCACTTGCTGCAAATAACGATGGAAGGAGCAAATGAGACGTATGCATGATGATTTAAAGTGCAGATTACATACTCCAAAAAACGATTATGTTCCTTTTTTTATTGTTTTGAAAACTTTTTTTTTTGTTGCTCATGCCAAATTTCTAATAGACATGCGGTTTATATGAATGTGGATAAAATGGATGCTAGCTTATGGGGCGGTCAAGCCAAGCAGAAATGTTTTCTGACTGGTCAATCATGCAGAACGGCGGGGCTAGGGGGGCTGGTATGTAGGGGCTCAGAGTGGTTTCGAAAGATTTATTATACTTTGGTACGATTAATAATAACACTTTACAGCGTACACTTTATGCATACAAAGGGCAATCTGCATGCACAAGTCTATAATAGGTTAACCTGTGGTTGAATGTTGTGCTTTCTTTCAAATATAGTTTCATATTGAAGACAACTGACTGACTGACTTGTATGTGTGTATGTGTGTATGTGTGTGTGTTGGGCTGGAGTGTTAAGTTTGGATAACAAATGTAGTTGTGTGGTCTCTGGTCTGGAAACTAGTGTTTGCTTGGTTTTGGGTGTACCAGGCCATGTCTTTGGCATTGAAGCCCTCTCCGATGATAAAGTTTGGGAGGATGCATAGATTTTGCAGCTGTGGGTGAGTATTTGGTTGTTACAGTTCGGGGGCGTGTCTGGTGGTATGTAAATGTTTATGATGTTCATGTGTTATTTTTTTTTTATTTGAAAGCTTGAGTGTGTTATATTGTGGTTGAAGTGCTTTTGTGACTTGAGTGATAGCTGTGTATCAAATTGACATTTGTATGCATGTGATGAGGCCTCCATCTCTGGCATTGGGTCTGTCTGTGCGTAACAGGTCTGGTCAGGAATGGGAGCATGCGCCAGAGCAGCGCGTTGCTGCGACCACTTTCCGCCAGGACCCCAGGGGCCTCCGTCTGGCTATCCCCAAGGCAGATACCTGACCCATCCCCATCTCCTTGATAATCTGATCAACCTGCTGCAACCACTAGGCACGTGGTTGGTCCATTGGCCTCCTCCACTCACGAGGCTCCCTCGCTGAGAGAATCTGGTGAGCAGGATCAACATCAGGAAAATGAGCCACATGTCCATAGAGCCGCAGCTGACACTCGTGGACTATGCAGGTAACAAATCTCATTTGAGTCACTCTCGAGAACCGCTCGTTGGACACAAAGTCCAACCAGTGATAGCCAAGGATTCTCTGAAGAGACCTGTACCAAAGGAATTAAGTCTCCGTCTCAGATCCCTGGTCGGAGTCCAAGTCTCACATCCATAGAACAAGACTGGAAGCACCAAGGACCTGAAGACTCGGATTTCGTCGTCCTGCACAGGTACCGGCAGCACCACACCCCATGATCCAGTGAATATATGACTCCCCAGGCTCGACCCAGACATCTGTTGACCTATGGCTTACAGCCAGCAGAGACATGAATATCATTTCTAAGGTAAGTGAATCTCTCAGTGACCTCAACATCCTCACCACAAACTGGTACAGACAAGATAGCAGCATTGAAGATGTCATTGACAGCCTGGATCTTAGTTTTGACCCAGGAAACACATAATCCCAGTGGCTCCGACTCCTCATTCAGCACCTCGAGGGTCCCCCAAAAGGATATCCAGAGTTTCCGCAAACATGACTGCATCATCTGCAAAATCAAGGTCAAAGATCTTGACATTCCCAAATGATGCACCGCAACTTGATCTCCCCAACATCCTCCCGAGAATCCAGTCCATATAAGTGCTGAAAAGTGTGGGGCCCAGTACACACCCCTGACAAACTCCAGTAACAACTGGAAATAAATCTGAGATGGTACCACCACATCTCACAGCACTCTCAGTACCAGAGTGTAGTTCAGACATCAGTTTTGGTGGCATCCAACGAGGACCAAGAATCCTTCAGAGGGCATCCCGATTCACTGAATCAAATGCTTTGCAGAGATCAACATAGGCTGCAAGCAGCCCCTGCCGAAACTCTCGTCTGCGTTCGGTGAGGACCCGAAGAGCAAGGATACGGTCAATTGTTGACCTCCTTGGTGTAAAGCCTGACTGCTCTGGACGCTGGTGTTCAAGCAGATTGTGGCGAACCCTGTCAAAAATTATTCGAGTAAAGACCTTGCCCTGCACTGAGAGCAGTGTCACCCCTCGGTAGTTGTTGCAGTCTTGGCGATCACCCTTCCCTTTCCAGAGAGGGACAACAAGGCACCTCTCCCAGTCAGTTGGGATGATGCCTGTGTTCCAGGCAGAGCACAGAACTGCATGCAGCGGCACGAGTACTGTATTTCCACCATCCTTGTGAAGCTTAACATGGATGCCACAGATCCCAGGAGCTTTACCCCATTTCAACCGGTTCGTCGCAGCCTGTGTTTCCACAAACAAAGGTGGACCACAGTTGATTGGAGGGTCCATAATAGACATTGTAACATCCCTGACATCCAACTCGACAGCCGGTGGATCAGCCTGGTACAGCCGCTCAAAGTAACCGGCCCAGCGCGCCATCAATTCAGACTCCTCTGTCAAGAGCCCACCACCCTCTGCTCTAACTGCAGAGCTTGGAGGAACGCAATGTGCGAATTCCCCTGTAAGCAGGACGAGAATCACTTGACCACAGGTGATGCTCTACCCCCTCACAGATTCCTCACACATAGGCCTCCTTGTCCACCCTTAATGCATGTACAGTTTTATGCCTCAGCTCCCTGAACAGCTCAGCTCTGCCATTCAGCCTGGCACTGCAACTCTGGGCAATGGTATCCAGTGTCCCTTGAGAAACAAAATTCTTCTTTGCCCTCCGGTGAGTTTCAAGACATCTACTGGCAACATCAAGGACAGTGGTCCTGAAGGCACTCCACAACTTTTCAGGATCCCCCAAAGCACCCACACCTCTCAAATCTCCACTCAGCCTGTTCGCAAACTCCTCAGCTACCCTCTCATCCTTAAGCTTGCCACATCCAGCTTAGGCTGGGATGGTACCATTCTCCCAGATTTAAGCTGTAACTTCCGAGTTGCTACAACAAGCTTGTGGTTGGTATAGAGGAACTGAGCACTTCGGTAGACCCTTCAGTTCTGGATCATCTTCGAGCGACCATCAGCGAGCATGTGGTCAATATCCTTTGCCACACCACCAGTGTTGGAAAACCAAGTCCAATGATTAGCCTGTGCGTGCTGAAACCATGAACCGGCCACCTTAGGTCCATGACTTCTTCCAAAGTCAAGGAACTTAAGGCTATTCTAGTTCACAGTTCCAGACCCATGGGGACCAATACATGTCTCATTACCGTCCCTATCGGTTCCAGTCAATGCATTGAAATCCCCCCAAGATGTGAAGAGTATCTTGCCTGTGGCACTGATCAACCACAGACTCGAGCATGGCATGAAATGCATCCTTCACGGTGAGATCACTCGCCTCAGTCAGAGCATATACAGAGACCAGGGAAGTGACACCCAAGGAGTGACGAATCCTTAGTCTCGTAATTCACTCGTTGACCAGTTTTACCTCAATTATCATTGCAGTCAGCTTATTGGACACAGCTACAGCAACTCCTTGGGCATGGTAACCATCAGAACAACAAGACCAATCTTAGGTGTAACCACCCGCCATGATCTCACCACTATCCTGTCTCCGAACCTCAGGGAGTGCTGCAATACCTATGTTCAAATGCTTGAGCTCAGATGATAACAGACACAGGTGATCATCCTCTCCTCAAGATAGGACATTCCAGGCACCCACCCGAAGGGACTGCCTCAGGTTAACCCAAGGAGACCGCCGTCTGGTGGACGACACCTCAGCACCACTCTGCCACACAACATCGTCATCTGACCCCGGAGGTTTACTCCTTGGTTTACCTCCGATCACCAAGGAATGGGGTACCCTAAGGCTTTGCCCCAATCCCGTCATCCGGTGAGCTGCCCTGTGGAGGGCAGCAGCACAGGAAGTAATCCCTTGGAGTAAGTTTGCAGATTTCCTTGCATTTGTGGGTTTTGCGGAATGAGGTGTTTTACGGTGGCTGGAGTGCAAATCCTGCCGACTTCCTCAAAAGATTATCCCAACTGCAGGAGCACGTCTGCAAATATAGTTGGGCACAAGAAATGGATGACCATTGGCTCTCAAGGAGCTCCTCCGCCCTTTGTTGGGAATGTGCTTATCGGTGTTGGGAATAGTCAGTGTTTTGTTTTTGCTGTGTAATTTGGTTTATTTTATGTTCGTTATGTGAATGTTGTTTGTGAGAGTGAAGTGTTTGTGTTGCATGGCCTTGTTGATGAGGCTCTCTGTGTTGTATTGGAGGATATTAAGATAATGTGTGTGTTTTTGGAGTTGAGGTGGTTGGTTGTGTGCAGGTGTTGGTGGTGTATTTGGTGGAAAGGGATGAGCGTGGTGGTAATGCATTTGAGACTTGTGTAGGTTCGTCATCATTTGGATCTGAGCTTGAATTCAGCCGATAGCTGTGGTGGTTGTTTGGTGGGTCCAACCACCGTGAAGAGGCATCCCCAATAGTTTCTCCTGTGAAAGGTTATGGCATATGGTAAGGCAAAGGGGTTCCAATGGCTGTTCAGATCAGGAACGGCACCAAAGAGCAAACGTCTTGGACCCTCTATTTGAATTTTGGCCTCTTCTTGTAAAATGAAATACTGTGAGACATTGTCTCCAATTTGCAGAGCAGCCACCTTAACACCACTTTCTGAAGGATGGTGGGCTTGAAGCTGAACTGCATTTGGTCACAGTTTTAGCCAGATCTGATTCCACTGGGGGTTGATGATGCATAGCCAAGCACACAACCCCCATGTTCCTTCAAAGGTATATGATGAGCAATCATAAAATATATTTTAACATTTTAATCTATGTAGCTGAAACTTGTGGCTATTCATTTTCTCCTGACTTGCTTATTTTGCAGATGGTGTTCATGTGTATTCCTTTGCTGATGTCATGGCTTATCCTGGTAGCATCGAGGCCCAATCATCATCCTCATCCAGATTCTGTGGTCGTCATGGGCCATTTCTCAGGAAACACCCAACGACACAGCCACAGGCCCGAGGATCACGTGAAACATCAATTCCGCCTTCGTTATAAGGTTTGCAACAGTCTGTGTGACTTGAGATGTGGATGTCACTGCCACATGTGACATTTCTACCAATTTGCCTATGCAATATGTCGA
The DNA here is from genome assembly GCA_035128595.1 of Eptatretus atami. NCBI lineage: Eukaryota > Metazoa > Chordata > Myxini > Myxiniformes > Myxinidae > Eptatretus > Eptatretus atami. The sequence continues at coordinate 42,130,402 of CM068956.1, read as the reverse complement.
TAGCCACTGATGAAGCGGAAATAAAATGGAGATTGAAGGTGTATCATGTTGTAATTGTAACAAAGTTTTGTTTTCTCTTTCCATAGTCGATATAATTTGAAGTGAGGATGGGAGTGCATGGGGTTTGAGCTTTGTCATACAAATTTCGTTCTCTTGCAAGTTATCACCATCATGATCATCATCAATGTATCATACTCTTTACAGAGTATCGGTGCTGTCAAAGCAGTCTCTTGGCAGAGATTTATGCTGAGTGGTTTGCCATTGCCTTCCCAGCAGTTAGTCAGGGCAGCGATTTGTAATTTGTTGAGGTGCCAGCAATAACTGACCACTTTTTCACGAAAGGGATCTTCAACATCCACCAACGACCGTTGCTGGCAGATGGGTTCTCCAGCTGAATGTCCTGCTGATGGACGGCACACACATTGATGCATCACCCAACAAGTTTATGCCATCGGTTGATGTTTCTTGCTTTTGCATATGCTGACTTCATATGCACTTTGATGTATGGCATAAAATGTACCTGGGGATGGGATGCAACTTGTTAAAGGGCTTGTAATCGAGTGAACAAATTGCTTGCACAAGTGATGAACTCCATATTCAGGATTAGTTGACAAATAATAATCGTCCTTATTATAATGCACGTACACATTCATGAGATATTATGCTTCATAATAATGTCCCCATATTTACATTGTGGCTTGACTGTTAAGGTGGCTGGCTTAAGATCTTGAAGTCCTGAGTTTGAGCCCACGTCGTGCCAAAATATCACCAGGTGGGTTGGTTGACTCAGCTTATCATCCTTCCAAGGTCGGCAAAATGAGTACCAGCTCTGGGAAAAGTGAGCCTATAGAGTATCCTGCGTCAGAGTGGTGACCTGTCCAGTATTGTGCCCCATAGCCAATGAAAAACTGCCTCCGCATCCCTATGCACATAACGGCCGGCACCTCTCCGTTTACTCTCCCACATGTTCTCGGAGATCTCTGTGATGTTTCAGGCACAAATGTGCATGTCTGGTGGAGACTTGGCCCATAGACCTCTGCAATAATTGATCAAGCTTCAGAAAGACCTTGGCCTGGTTGCATAAAATTCCCTCATCCATAAGGAAATATTCCCCTTAAAGTACACTGTGATTCCTTTGCGAAGGATTTCCTTCAGGGCTGTTGCATAAACAACCCTTAGGAAATCCTCGAATAAGGATTTCCTTAAGGTTGAGGAAATCCTTCAGAGTCGTTGTTATGCTTGGCAACCAATCAGATTAGAGACAGAGGAAGAGGCCTCCGATTAGAGAGAAGAAGAAGTAGAGGCATCCGAAAGCTCGATGGCGGCGAAGCGATCCACAAACTGGCTTCAGGAAGAGACAGAAGCACGAGTGGAGGCTTTTCTCAAGCACAAGAGAGACAATACATTGGATACTTTTATGACGTGTGTTGTTGAAGTACTTTTATGTATAATTACAACACTATAACTCTAAATAGTGTATAATTGTTAAGAATCTCTTGATTTGGAGAATACCTGGGTCCACAGGGTAAACCAGGACTCCCCCGAGTCGAACGAGGCACCACACATCTCTCTACAATGTGAAATTGATGAACTATGGACCTAGTAATTCAATCTATTTATTATTTATGCAGTTGACCCTTTTTTTAACTGGGGTCATTGTCGGTATCAATTTAATTGGTATCATCTACTATCTAAATATCCTGAACCGTGGAAGGACGGACATATTACGCTGCTCAATACACCTGAACATGGTGTGCATTTCAAACGTGGGAATTCTTCTGGATTCTTTGTAGTTAATTAGCGTAATCAACTCAGGAGGTCATGACGATCATTTTGGTGTATCACGCTCCAGTAGAACACAACAAAAACATGCAACACACATACACATACACATACACGCACCTCGTCCATTTATAGTAGACCACACAACTTTCTTGAACCCTCTTCTCTTCCGAGACCGTCTGAATGCGATGTAAATGTGATGGGGAAGTAGCCTCAAAAAAGGCCATCATTTTTGCCTATGTAACCTGCAAGTAGATCGTCGCCATTTCTAATTGAAACGCACAAAGAAAATCATAGCTATTGTTTATGGGTCTTCACTTGCAATTGTGTCGATGCGTGCTTACCTCGTTTGGGTTGCAATTGCGTTTGATAGCATGAAGATGATTGTGGGCTTTTGGTGATGTCATCATTCTTATCACAGTGGGCTTATGGTGATGATTACTCATCAAGGACATCCATATTTAAGATCACTTTGGGGGCAAAACGATTTTAATTGTAACGTAACAGGCTTGTAAAAATGACATCCTGCGGTAACTACTTACGCGTACAAACTAATTTGACACCGAAGGCATGCAAAAATATCGGCACCAAGCTGCCTTGGCAGCCCTATACCTCGTAAGGTATTCGTAAGTTCGGTGTTTAATTATTGGAGAATATGTTGTAAAGTATTGTAAGTCTTCTTATTTCGTATACAGCACAAGGATGCTGGGCAGCATGAATTGGCTGAGGGTGTGACTGTGCCGCTGATGCAATGCCCTCTGTAGGTTTAGGCAGGAATTTGGAATTTGTTCATGTTGCCAGCGATTGCTCACCTACTCTTCACGAAGGACACCTTGGGATCTTTAACGTCCACCAACTAATGTCGGCAGACAGGATTTCCGTTTAACGTCCATCCGAGGGACGGCACACACAATGACGAATCACCCTGCCTGTGAAACACTGACATGACAGTTTATAGCTGGGTCGGGATTCAAACCCAGGCTGGACAGCGAAGAAGTGAGTAAGTATTCCAAGTATCCTATTTGTATTACACACAGTAGTTTAGTTAGAAGTGTAAACAAAAGTGCGGGTCAAATTTGAACCATGCATATCAAAGGGGCATTTCTTCTGTCTTGTATTATTAACCGTACTCTAATTTTATTTCCAGAGCGATCACCATTCAAAAAGAAAAGGTAATTGCACATGATTATAACACATCTTAATATGTTCCACCTTCTCACTCAGTAAAAATTTAAATACAGTACATCACCTCTTCAGATATCACTGTGTGTGGCTCAGTTTCCACAAGGTACATTTGTTTTGTGTTGAGAAAGTAATCTGATTCCTGCTAATGTTCATGAGACGAGAACACTCTTGTCACTACCACACTTTGATGCAACGGCTTTATTTTAAATCTCATCACTTTGGGATAGTTTGCCGTCGCACCGATGAGTGGGAGTCAGAAAGGCTTTCTCTTCGAAAAACCTTTCCCTACAACCATCAAGTGAAGTTCGGCACAGGTTTTGGTCCTTTTCGATGTCGTTTCCAGCACTTGTGCATTCTTCCCAGCGGCTGAAGTTCTTGATGCCGATGGAACAGAATGAAATTTTCGGCGCTGAAAAATTGTTTCCCCCCCCCCCCCCCCCAGGAGAAAGACCTTTTGACTGACTCCCCCTCATATTTGTTTGTCATCTCCAAAACCTTTATGTTTGCACACCCCAATTCACTGAAAGGCCTAAATAAGTACCATTCCCTCTTCGTTCTGTTGTTTATATTCCCCTTGTCGATAACATTTTAACAGCTGCACTGCCTCCTGTATTTCAGGCCACTCGTGCAAAGGTCAAGTAACTGGTAGTTTGAAGGACACATGGTTGGATTTGGAAGCCAGAACACTAGGTTTGAAGAAAGAAGAAGCACTTGGGGTCAGTGGGCAGGAGCAGCCCCCAACTTACCAGATTATTTCTCGGCTATTCTCTCGGATCGACTCTGACTCCAACTCTGTGCTCAGCATGGAGGAGTTAACGAGGGTGGGTGTGAATATTTTCTGTTTTTAGTTTTTAATCTGCAAATCTCAGTATTTGTCAGTTCTGCAAGGTCGAGAAAGCAATACAAACTTTCATCCCCTCTTGCCATTTTTATGATCTGGTAAAGTTGTTATGACCTGTCACACAAGAGGTAATCTTTCCTTTGTTGTTCCTTGTGAAATCTCTCGTATTTCACCATTCATTTTTATGCATTGCACTTCTCCTGTCCAGGGGGGGAGGGAGAGCCACCGTGCTTGGCGAGGCTTGGATTGTCCTCTCCGTGTCTTTGTTCAACATGCAGACAAAGACGGTGACAAGCGCCTGTCGCTTCCTGAACTTCTGGCCGTGCTCAGTGCGTCTGCCAGTCATACATCTACATTTTTACACCCCTCATATTATGAGTTCATTAAATGACTAATTCCTATTTCATTCAAAGACACCAAATATTCATCCAAACAAAATGAACAGAATGTATTGCCTCCCCCAACTGATACCTTCCTTCAGTACATGTCTTCAGACACACATGTGGGCCTTTTAATTTTAAGGTGATGACACATCATCATCATTTATTTGTTTTCTTGCCTTTCACAGGAAGGCACTTTACAGGCAGCATAGTACATTTAAAAGGGTCAAAAATAGCAATGGTATAGGACTGTGTAATCGTATGTATTTGTAAATCCAAAAGAGGACATGCTGGGTGCCATATACAGGTTGGTCCAAAGTGATGTACAACTTTTGATTTAACTACATGATATTTTTTATTATTGGTTGAATTTGTTTGCTTTCGTCGAATAACACACAGGATTGGTTAAATTTTATTTATTATAGTGAAAAAATGCTTCAAAAGGTAATAAGGAGTGATTTTATGAGTAGTTGATGGCATGCTTCATCCAAGCACCACACCAACAAGCTGGATGACAGCTACTACATGGACATTTAACTTGTCGATGACTCGGCTGAGAACCGGAGCACACATGAATTCCTGTATAATGTTTTTTTAATTTTTTTTAACTCCTGTAGTGTGTGTGAGTTTTTGTAGAATTTGGCTTTGAGGGACACCCATAGGTAGTAGTCGGGAGGAGACAGAAATGGGGAATAGGGAGGCCATGGGTTGTCCGTCCATCGAGAAATGAGCCGATCATCTGGGAAATGTCGTTTCAAAAACTCCGAAGCACCATTAGACGTATGCGGTGGTGCACCGAGTTTCTGGAAGATTAATTAATTCATCGTGATGTCTTGCTTCCTTCTCAGTGCTGGATGGAATCTTCTCTGCAACATTTCCACATATCTATCTGTGCCGACTGCCACTGTTTGTCCGGCTTTGTTCTGAAAGAAGAAAGGTCCTGTTGTACCACTACGTCCAAGAGCACACCAAACCATTACTTTCGTGACATAAACTGGTTGTTCCATATGTTTGTGCTGTCGGTGTTCTGCCCAAAATCACATGTTCTGTTTGTTCACGTGGCTGTTCAGATGGAAGTGGGCCTCATCACTAAAGACTATGTTGTCTTGAAAATTCTGATATCTTTGATCGGATGGGCAATGGCAGTGCAAAGTTCACAAGGAAACAAGGAAATTAGACACAGGTGGAGGCCATTCAGCCAATCATGCCTGCACCACATCAACACCATACTAATTTATAAACACAAGATCAAAAGAAGGAAATATCAAAATGTTTTTGTTTTTTTAAATAAAGTGTTTTTTGTGGGGTTTTTTTTTGTAGTTTTTTAGTTTTGAATTTTTTTCCCCCAAAAGAGGGGGCATGGGCTTGGTTAAAAAGCACACAACATCAACCACATCACAGCACTCGGTAGCACATAACATCAACCACACCACAGCACTCGGTAGCACACAACATCAACCACACCACAGCACTCGGTAGCACACAATTCCTCAATATGCACACAATCACCCATCAATGCTCAAGCTACCTAAAAGTCCTGCCAACATCCCTATACCCCTCCATCTCCTTAACTTCCAGGTACCTATCTAATTCCAATTTAAACTTATTGACCGTTTCTGCTGCCCCTACCTTTCCAGGGAGACCATTTCATGCATTAACTTCTATCTGAGTAAAAGTCCCCTGCCTTACTGCCATCTTAACTCTCCTCTTCTTTACTCTCAGGCTATGTCCCTGGTCCTATCACTGTCTACTCTGTTGAATAATTCATCTGCACTTATTTTATCAATACCTTTCATTATGTTAAACATCTCCATCATATCTCCTCGTAACCGCCTCCTTTCTAGTGAATAAAGCTCTGTCTCCTTCAGCCGCTCCTCATAGCTGAGTCTAGCTAGGCCCGAATCAATCTATAGCCCTGTGCTGAACCCTCTCTTTGGCATCCATGTCCTTCCTGAGTTGTGGTCACCAAAACTGCACACAATATTCTAAATGTGGCCCTCACTAAATTCCTGTACAATGTTAACACCACCTCTTGATTTATAAATGATCCCCCTCTGAATACAACCTAAAACCCTATTTGCTTTACCTATAGCTGCCTGGCATTGTGCTGCAAGCTTTCCTCCCATATCTATTACGACCCCCAGATCCTTCTTCTGTGTGACATGTTCAAAAATTCCCCCTTGCATCCTGTAATCTCTATTTTCATTGTTATTTACCATCCCCAACACCTTACACTTGCTCAGGTTAAATTCCATCTGCCAATATTTTGCCCAATCT
>CM068956.1:42108696-42122777 GCA_035128595.1 Eptatretus atami | reverse complement strand
CAACAGGACAATCAGCATCAGAGAAATGGGAACCTTTAAGGACCAAATGTTGGAGTGCAGAGTCAGTACATTCCAATGAGGTGTAAAACTAGAGGCAGAAAGAGGCCAGGATGGTTGAGCAGTGAGATAAGGAATGCTATTAAGGAGAAGCAGAAGGGCATTTATTAGGTTTAAAATAACAGGACTGGAGTTAGATTTATATCGCTATCGGAGTTAAAGAGGCAAGTGAAGAAAATAACTCGGCAAGCCAAAAGAGAGTATGAGGACATGGCTAAGAATATTAAACATAATAGCAAGGCTTTCTTTAAGTATATCAAGGGAAAATAACAGGTTAGGACCAGTGTGGGCCCATTGAGGAATAGCACCGGGAGAATGGTTAGTGAGGAAGGTGAGATGGTAGGCTTATTAAACAGGTATTTTTCTACAGCTTTTACACAAGAACAGTCAGGAGAATTGCCAATAGCTGAGAGCTTCTATCAAGGAGGTAAGAAGGGGCTTTTACAGAAGATCCAGGTTGAAGTGGAGGAAGTAAAGGAACAGCTAGGTAATCTAAGAGAAGATAAGGCTCTGGGGCCAGATAATATGCACCCGAGAGTATTGAAGGAGGTGGCTGAGCAGGTAAGCGAGATGTTAACGGATATTTTCAATAGTTCCCTGGAGTCAGGACAGGTACCGGAGGATTGGAGAGTAGCAAATGTAATACCATTATTAAAGAAAGGATCCAGAGAAGAATTGGGAAACTATAGACCTGTTCGTTTGACTTCAGTTGTGGGGAAGGTGTTAGAGACATTAATTAAGGACCGGATGAGGAACTATTTAAAAATACAAACTAATTAAAGGTCGTCAGCATGGGTTTACCAAAGGTAGTTCCTGTCTAACAAATCTTTTAAAGTTCTAGGAAGCAGTGTCTGATTTGGTGGATGAGGAAATGGCAGTGGACAAAGTATATCTAGACTAGACTTAAAGAAGGCATTTGATGGGGTACCACATTGTTAGCCAAAGTGGAGAACTTGTGGAGTGGCTGGTCAGGTCGCTAATTGGATTGCAAACTGGCTTTGTGATAGGAAGCAAAGAGTGGCTGTGAGTGGGAGGATGTCTTGCTGGGAGGATGTAAGTAGTGGAGTACCTCAGGGATCAGTACTCGGCCCATTACTATTCATGATTTACATCAATGATTTGGATAGTGGGGTGAAGAGTAGGCTTTCCGAATTTTCAGATAACACAAGCTTGGAGGTAAGGTGGATAGCAGAGGGGGTGGTGATCAGATTCAGGAAAGTATTGATACTTGCATAGATTGGGCAAAATATTGGCAGATGGAATTTAACCTGAGCAAGTGTAAGGTGTTGGGGATGGTAAATAACATGAAAATAGAGATTACAGGATGCAAGGGGGATTTTTGAACATGTCACACAGAAGAAGGATCTGGGGGTCGTAATAGATGGGGAGGAAAGCTTGCAGCACAATGCCAGCAGCTATAGGTAAAGCAAATAGGGTTTTAGGTTGTATTCAGAGGGGGATCATTTATAAATCAAAGAGGTGGTGTTAACATTGTACAGGAATTTAGTGAGGGCCACATTTAGAATATTGTGTGCAGTTTTGGTGACCACAACTCAGGAAGGACAATGGATGCCAAAGAGAGGGTTCAGCACAGGGTAATAGATTGATTCGGCCTAGCTAGACTCAGCTATGAGGAGCGGCTGAAGGAGACAGAGCTTTATTCACTAGAAAGGAGGCGGTTACGAGGAGATATGATGGAGATGTTTAACATAATGAAAGGTATTGATAAAATAAGTGCAGATGAATTATTCAACAGAGTAGACAGTGATAGGACCAGGACCATAGCCTGAGAGTAAAGAAGAGGAGAGTTAAGATGGCAGTAAGGCGGGGACTTTACTCAGATAGAAGTTAATGCATGAAATGGTCTCCCTGGAAAGGTAGGGCAGCAGAAACGGTCAATAAGTTTAAATTGGAATTAGATAGGTACCTGGAAGTTAAGGAGATGGAGGGTATAGGGATGTTGGCAGGACTTTTAGGTAGCTTGAGCATTGATGGGTGATTGTGTGCATATTGAGGAATTGTGTGCTACCGAGTGCTGTGGTGTGGTTGATGTTGTGTGCTACCGAGTGCTGTGGTGTGGTTGATGTTGTGTGCTTTTTTAACCAAGCCCATGCCCCCTCTTTTGGGGAAAAAAATTCAAACTAAAAAACTACAAAAAAAAACCCCACAAAAAACACTTTATTTAAAAAAACAAAAACATTTTGATATTTCCTTCTTTTGATCTTGTGTTTATAAATTAGTATGGTGTTGATGTGGTGCAGGCATGATTGGCTGAATGGCCTCCACCTGTGTCTAATTTCCTTGGTTTCCTTGTGAACTTTGCACTGCAATTGCCCATCCGATCAAAGATATCAGAATTTTCAAGACAACATAGTCTTTAGTGATGAGGCCCACTTCCATCTGAACAGCCACGTGAACAAACAGAACATGTGATTTTGGGCAGAACACCGACAGCACAAACATATGGAACAACCAGTTTATGTCACGAAAGTAATGGTTTGGTGTGCTCTTGGACGTAGTGGTACAACAGGACCTTTCTTCTTTCAGAACAAAGCCGGACAAACAGTGACAGTCGGCACAGATAGATATGTGGAAATGTTGCAGAGAAGATTCCATCAGCACTGAGAAGGAAGCAAGACATCACGATGAATTAATTAATCTTCCAGAAACTCGGTGCACCACCGCATACGTCTAATGGTGCTTCGGATTTTTTAAACGACATTTCCCAGATGATCGGCTCATTTCTCGATGGACGGACAACCCATGGCCTCCTATTCCCCATTTCTGTCTCCTCCCGACTACTACCTATGGTGTCCCTCAAAGCCAAATTCTACAAAAACTCACACACACTACAGGAGTTAAAAAAAAAAAAAAAACATTATACAGGAATTCATGTGTGCTCCGGTTCTCAGCCGAGTCATCGACAAGTTAAATGTCCATGTAGTAGCTGTCATCCAGCTTGTTGGTGTGGTGCTTGGATGAAGCATGCCATCAACTACTCATAAAATCACTACTTTATTACCTTTTGAAGCATTTTTTCACTATAATAAATAAAATTTAACCAATCCTGTGTTTATTCGACGAAAGCAAACAAATTCAACCAATAATAAAAAATATCATGTAGTTAAATCAAAAGTTGTACATCACTTTGGACCAACCTGTATATGGCACCCGCATGTCCTCTTTTGGATTACAAATACATACGATTACACAGTCTATACCATTGCTATTTTTGACCCTTTTAAATGTACGATGCTGCCTGTAAAGTGCCTTCCGTGAAAGGCAAGAAAACAAATAAATGATGATGATGTGTCATCACCTTAAAATTAAAAGGCCCACATGTGTGTCTGAAGACATGTACTGAAGGAAGGTATCAGTTGGGGAGGCAATACATTCTGTTCATTTTGTTTGGATGAATATTTGGTGTCTTTGAATGAAATAGGAATTAGTCATTTAATGAACTCATAATATGAGGGGTGTAAAAATGTAGATGTATGACTGGCAGACGCACTGAGCACGGCCAGAAGTTCAGGAAGCGACAGGCGCTTGTCACCGTCTTTGTCTGCATGTTGACAAAGACACGGAGAGGACAATCCAAGCCTCGCCAAGCACGGTGGCTCTCCTCCCCCCCTGGACAGGAGAAGTGCAATGCATAAAAATGAATGGTGAAATACGAGAGATTTCACAAGGAACAACAAAGGAAAGATTACCTCTTGTGTGACAGGTCATAACAACTTTACCAGATCATAAAAATGGCAAGAGGGGATGAAAGTTTGTATTGCTTTCTCGACCTTGCAGAACTGACAAATACTGAGATTTGCAGATTAAAACTAAAAAGAGAAATATTCACACCCACCCTCGTTAACTCCTCCATGCTGAGCACAGAGTTGGAGTCAGAGTCGATCCGAGAGAATAGCCGAGAATATAATCTGGTAAGTTGGGGGCTGCTCTGCCCACTGACCCCAAGTGCTTCTTCTTTCTTCAAACCTAGTGTTCTGGCTTCCAAATCCAACCATGTGTCCTTCAAACTACCAGTTACTTGACCTTTGCACGAGTGGCCTGAAATACAGGAGGCAGTGCAGCTGTTAAAATGTTATCGACAAGGGGAATATAAACAACAGAACGAAAAGGGAATGGTACTTATTTAGGCTTTCAGTGAATTGGGGTGTGCAAACATAAAGGTTTTGGAGATGACAAACAAATATGAGGGGGAGTCAGTCAAAAGGTCTTCTCCTGGGGGGCGGGGGGGGGGAAACAATTTTTCAGCGCCGAAAATCATTCTGTTCCATCGCATCAAGAACTTCAGCCGCTGGGAAGAATGCAACAACAGCTGCTGGAAACGACATCGAAAAGGACCAAAACCTGTGCCGAACTTCACTTGATGGTTGTAGGGAAAGGTTTTTCGAAGGAGAAAGCCTTTCTGAGTCCCACTCATCGGTGCGACGGCAAACTATCCCAAAGTGATGAGATTTAATAAAGCCGTTGCATCAAAGTGTGCTAGTGACAAGACGTGTCTCGTCTCATGAACATTAGCAGGAATCAGATTACTTTCTCAACACAAAACAAATGTACCTTGTGGAAACTGAGCACACACACGTGATATCTGAAGAGGTGATGTACTGTATTTAAATTTTTACTGAGTGAGAAGGTGGAACATATTAAGATGTGTTATAATCATGTGCAATTACCTTTTCTTTTTGAATGGTGATCGCTCTGGAAATAAAATTAGAGTACGGTTAATAATACAAGACAGAAGAAATGCCCCTTTGATATGCATGGTTCAAATTTGACCCGCACTTTTGTTTACACTTCTAACTAAACTACTGTGTGTAATACAAATAGGATACTTGGAATATTTACTCACTTCTTCGCTGTCCAGCCTGGGTTTGAATCCCGACCCAGCTATAAACTGTCATGTCAGTGTTTCACAGGCAGGGTGATTCGTCATTGTGTGTGCCGTCCCTCAGATGGACGTTAAACGGAAATCCTGTCTGCCGACATTAGTTGGTGGACGTTAAACCCAAGGTGTCCTTCGTGAAGAGTAGGTGAGCAATCGCTGGCAACATGAACAAATTCCAAATTCCTGCCTAAACCTACAGAGGGCATTGCATCAGCGGCACAGTCACACCCTCAGCCAATTCATGCTGCCCAGCATCCTTGTGCTGTATACGAAATAAGAAGACTTACAATACTTTACAACATATTCTCCAATAATTAAACACCGAACTTACGAATACCTTACGAGGTATAGGGTGCTGCCAAGGCAGCTTGGTGCCGATATTTTTGCATGCCTTCGGTGTCAAATTAGTTTGTACGCGTAAGTAGTTACCGCAGGATGTCATTTTTACAAGCCTGTTACGTTACAATTAAAATCGTTTTGCCCCCAAAGTGATCTTAAATATGGATGTCCTTGATGAGTAATCATCACCATAAGCCCACTGTGATAAGAATGATGACATCACCAAAAGCCCACAATCATCTTCATGCTATCAAACGCAATTGCAACCAAACGAGGTAAGCACGCATCGACACAATTGCAAGTGAAACCCATAAACAATAGCTATGATTTTCTTTGTGCGTTTCAATTAGAAATGGCGACGATCTACTTGCAGGTTACATAGGCAAAAATGATGGCCTTTTTTGAGGCTACTTCCCCATCACATTTACATCGCATTCAGACGGTCTCGGAAGAGAAAGGGTTCAAGAAAGTTGGTGGTCTACTATAAATGGACGAGGTGCGTGTATGTGTATGTGTATGTGTGTTGCATGTTTTTTTGTGTTCTACTGGAGCGTGATACACCAAAATGATCGTCATGACCTCCTGAGTTGATTACGCTAATTAACTACAAGAAATCCAGAAGAATTCCACGTTTGAAATGCACACCATGTTCAGGTGTATCGAGCAGCGTAATATGTCCGTCCTTCCACGGTTCAGGATATTTAGATAGTAGATACCAATTAAATTGATACCGACAATGACCCCAGTTAAAAAAAGGGTCAACTGCATAATAATAAAATAGATTGAATTACTAGGTCCATAGTTCATCAATTTCACATTGTAGAGAGATGTGTGGTGCCTCGTTCGACTCGGGGGAGTCCTGGTTTACCCTGTGGACCCAGGTATTCTCCAAATCAAGAGATTCTTAACAATTATACACTATTTAGAGTTATAGTGTTGTAATTATACATAAAAGTACTTCAACAACACACGTCATAAAGTATCCAATGTATTGTCTCTCTTGTGCTTGAAGAAAGCCTCCACTCGTGCTTCTGTCTCTTCCTGAAGCCAGTTTGTGGATCGCTTCGCCGCCATCGAGCTTTCGGATGCCTCTACTTCTTCTTCTCTCTAATCGGAGGCCTCTTCCTCTGTCTCTAATCTGATTGGTTGCCAAGCATAACAACGACTCTGAAGGTTCCTCAACCTTAAGGAAATCCTTATTCGAGGATTTCCTAAGGGTTTTTATGCAACAGCCCTGAAGGAAATCCTTCGCAAGGAATCACAGTGTACTTTAAGGGGAATATTTCCTTATGGATGAGGGAATTTTATGCAACCAGGCCAAGGTCTTTCTGAAGCTTGATCAATTATTGCAGAGGTCTATGGGCCAAGTCTCCACCAGACATGCACATTTGTGCCTGAAACATCACAGAGATCTCCGAGAACATGTGGGAGAGTAAACGGAAGGTGCCGGCCGTTATGTGCATAGGGATGCGGAGGCAGTTTTTCATTGGCTATGGGGCACAATCTGGACAGGTCACCACTCTGACGCAGGATACTCTATAGGCTCACTTTTCCCAGAGCTGGTACTCATTTTGCCGACCTTGGAAGGATGATAAGCTGAGTCAACCAACCCACCTGGTGATATTTTGGCACGACGTGGGCTCAAACTCAGGACTTCAAGATCTTAAGCCAGCCACCTTAACAGTCAAGCCACAATGTAATATGGGACATTATTATGAAGCATAATATCTCGTGAATGTGTACGTGCATTATAATAAGGACGATTATTATTTGTCAACTAATCCTGAATATGGAGTTCATCACTTGTGCAACCAATTTGTTCACTCGATTACAAGCCCTTTAACAAGTTGCATCCATCCCCAGGTACATTTTATGCCATACATCAAAGTGCATATGAAGTCAGCATATGCAAAAGCAAGAAACATCAACCGATGGCATAAACTTGTTGGGTGATGCATAAATGTGTGTGCCGTCCATCAGCAGGACATTCAGCTGGAGAACCCATCTGCCAGCAACGGTCGTTGGTGGATGTTGAAGATCCCTTTCGTGAAAAAGTGGTCAGTTATTGCTGGCACTCAACAAATTACAATCGCTGCCCTGACTAACTGCTGGGAAGGCAATGGCAAACACTCAGCATAAATCTTCTGCAAGAGACTGCTTTGACAGCACCGATACTCTGTAAAGAGTATGATACATTGATGATGATCATGATGGTGATAACTTGCAAGAGAACGAAATTTGTATGACAAAGCTCAACCCCATGCACTCCCATCCTCACTTCAAATTATATCGACTATGGAAAGAGAAAACAAAACTTTGTTACAATTACAACATGATACACTTCAATCTCCATTTTATTTCCGCTTCATCAGTGGCTATCGACATATTGCATAGGCAAATTGGTAGAAATGTCACATGTGGCAGTGACATCCACATCTCAAGTCACACAGACTGTTGCAAACCTTATAACGAAGGCGGAATTGATGTTTCACGTGATCCTCGGGCCTGTGGCTGTGTCGTTGGGTGTTTCCTGAGAAATGGCCCATGACGACCACAAATCTGGATGAGGATGATGATTGGGCCTCGATGCTACCAGGATAAGCCATGACATCAGCAAAGGAATACACATGAACACCATCTGCAAAATAAGCAAGTCAGGAGAAAATGAATAGCCACAAGTTTCACCTACATAGATTAAAATGTTAAAATATATTTTAAGATTGCTCATCATATACCTTTGAAGGAACATGGGGGTTGTGTGCTTGGCTATGCATCATCAACCCCAGTGGAATCAGATCTGGCTAAAACTGTGACCAAATGCAGTTCAGCTTCAAGCCCACCATCCTTCAGAAAGTGGTGTTAAGGTGGCTGCTCTGCAAATTGGAGACAATGTCTCACAGTATTTCATTTTACAAGAAGAGGCCAAAATTCAAATAGAGGGTCCAGACGTTTGCTCTTTGGTGCCGTTCCTGATCTGAACAGCCATTGGAACCCCTTTGCCTTACCATATGCCATAACCTTTCACAGGAGAAACTATTGGGGATGCCTCTTCACGGTGGTTGGACCCACCAAACAACCACCACAGCTATCGGCTGAATTCAAGCTCAGATCCAAATGATGACGAACCTACACAAGTCTCAAATGCATTACCACCACGCTCATCCCTTTCCACCAAATACACCACCAACACCTGCACACAACCAACCACCTCAACTCCAAAAACACACACATTATCTTAATATCCTCCAATACAACACAGAGAGCCTCATCAACAAGGCCATGCAACACAAACACTTCACTCTCACAACACACATTCACATAACGAACATAAAATAAACCAAATTACACAGCAAAAACAAAACACTGACTATTCCCAACAGCGATAAGCACATTCCCAACAAAGGGCGGAGGAGCTCCTTGAGAGCCAATGGTCATCCATTTCTTGTGCCCAACTATATTTGCAGACGTGCTCCTGCAGTTGGGATAATCTTTTGAGGAAGTCGGCAGATTTGCACTCCAGCCACCGTAAAACACGTCATTCCGCAAAACCCACAAATGCAAGGAAATCTGCAAACTTACTCCAAGGGATTACTTCCTGTGCTGCTGCCTCCAACAGGGCAGCTCACCGGATGACGGGATTGGGGCAAAGCCTTAGGGTACCCCATTCCTTGGTGATCGGAGGTAAACCAAGGAGTAAACCTCCGGGGTCAGATGACGATGTTGTGTGGCAGAGTGGTGCTGAGGTGTCGTCCACCAGACGGCGGTCTCCTTGGGTTAACCTGAGGCAGTCCCTTCGGGTGGGTGCCTGGAATGTCCTATCTTGAGGAGAGGATGATCACCTGTGTCTGTTATCATCTGAGCTCAAGCATTTGAACATAGGTATTGCAGCACTCCCTGAGGTTCGGAGACAGGATAGTGGTGAGATCATGGCGGGTGGTTACACCTAAGATTGGTCTTGTTATTCTGATGGTTACCATGCCCAAGGAGTTGCGTAGCTGTGTCCAATAAGCTGACTGCAATGATAATTGAGGTAAAACTGGTCAACGAGTGATTACGAGACTAAGGATTCGTCACTCCTTGGTGTCACTTCCCTGGTCTCTGTATATGCTCTGACTGAGGCGAGTGATCTCACCGTGAGGATGCATTTCATGCCATGCTCGAGTCTGTGGTTGATCAGTGCCACAGCGAAGATACCTTCACATCTTGGGGGGATTTCAATGCATTGACTGGAACCGATAGGGACGGTAATGAGACATGTATTGGTCCCCATGGTCTGGAACTGTGAACTAGAATAGCCTTAAGTTCCTTGACTTTGGAAGAAGTCATGACCTAAGGTGGCCGGTTCATGGTTTCAGCACGCACAGGCTAATCATTGGACTTGGTTTTCCAACACTGGTGGTGTGGCAAAGGATATTGACCACATGCTCGCTGATGGTCGCTCGAAGATGATCCAGAACTGAAGGGTCTACCGAAGTGCTCAGTTCCTCTATACCAACCACAAGCTTGTTTGTAGCAACTCGGAAGTTGCAGATTAAATCTGGGAGAATGGTACCATCCCAGCCTAAGCTGGATGTGGCAAGCTTAAGGATGAGAGGGTAGCTGAGGAGTTTGCGAACAGGCTGAGTGGAGATTTGAGAGGTGTGGGTGCTTTGGGGATCCTGAAAAGTTGTGGAGTGCCTTCAGGACCACTGTCCTTGATGTTGCCAGTAGATGTCTTGAAACTCACCGGAGGGCAAAGAAGAATTTTGTTTCTCAAGGGACACTGGATACCATTGCCCAGAGTTGCAGTGCCAGGCTGAATGGCAGAGCTGAGCTGTTCAGGGAGCTGAGGCATAAAACTGTACATGCATTAAGGGTGGACAAGGAGGCCTATGTGTGAGGAATCTGTGAGGGGGTAGAGCATCACCTGTGGTCAAGTGATTCTCGTCCTGCTTACAGGGGAATTCGCACATTGCGTTCCTCCAAGCTCTGCAGTTAGAGCACAGAGGGTGGTGGGCTCTTGACAGAGAGTCTGAATGGATGGCGCGCTGGGCCGGTTACTTTGAGCGGCTGTACCAGGCTGATCCACCGGCTGTCGAGTTGGATGTCAGGGATGTTACAATGTCCTATTAGGACCCTCCAATCAACTGTGGTCCACCTTTGTTTGTGAACACCAGGCTGCGACGAACGGTTGAAATGGGGTAAAGCTCCTGGGATCTGTGGCATCCATGTTAGGCTTCACAAGGATGGTGGAAATACAGTACTCGTGCCGCTGCATGCAGTTCTGTGCTCTGCCTGGAACACAGGCATCATCCCAACTGACTGGGAGAGTGCCTTGTTGTCCCTCTCTGGAAAGGGAAGGGTGATCCAGCCAAGACTGCAACAACTACCGAGGGGTGACACTGCTCTCAGTGCAGGGCAAGGTCTCTCGAATAATTTTTGAAGGGTTCGCCACAATCTGCTTGAACACCAGCGTCCAGAGCAGTCAGGCTTTACACAAGGAGGTCAACAATTGACCGTATCCTTGCTCTTCGGGTCCTCACCGAACGCAGACGAGAGTTTCGGCAGGGGCTGCTTGCAGCCTATGTTGATCTCTCTGCAAAGCATTTGATTCAGTGAATCGGAATGCCCTCTGAAGGATTCTCCTCGTTGGTATCCACCAAACTGATGTCTGAACTACACTCTGGTACTGAGGTGCTGTGAGATGTGGTGGTACCATCTCAGATTTATTTCCAGTTGTTACTGGAGTTTGTCAGGGGTGTGTTACTGGGCCCCACACTTTTCAGCACTTATATGGACTGGATTCTGGGGAGGATGTTGGGGAGATCAAGTTGCGGTGCATCATTGGGAATGTCAAGATCTTTGACCTTGATTTTGCAGATGATGCAGTCATGTTTGCGGAAACTCTGGATATCCTTTTGGGGGCCTCAAGGTGCTGAATGAGGAGTCGGAGCCACTGGATTATGGTTTCCTGGTCAAAACTAAGATCCAGGCTGTCAATGAACATCTTCAATGCTGCTATCTTGTCTGTACCAGTTTGTGGTGAGGATGTTGAGGTCACTGAGAGATTCACTTACTTAGAAATGATATTCATGTCTCTGCTGGCTGTAAGCCATAGGTCAACAGATGTCTGGGTCGAGCCTGGGGAGTCATATATTCACTGGATCATGGGGTGTGGTGCTCGGTACCTGTGCAGGACGACGAAATCCGAGTCTTCAGGTCCTTGGTGCTTCCAGTCTTGTTCTTGGATGTTAGACTTGGACTCGACCAGGGATCTGAGACGGAGACTTAATTCCTTTGGTACAGGTTCTCTTCAGAGAATCCTTGGCTATCACTGGTTGGACTTTGTGTCCAACGAGCGGTTCTCGAGAGTGACCCAAATGAGATTTGTTACCTGCATAGTCCACGAGTGTCAGCTGCGGCTCTATGGACATGTGGCTCATTTCCTGATGTTGACCTGCTCACCAGATTCTCTCAGCGAGGGAGCCTCGTGAGTGGAGGAGGCCAATGGACCAACCACGTGCCTAGTGGTTGCAGCAGGTTGATCAGATTATCAAGGAGATGGGTGGGGTCAGGTATCTGCCTTGGGGATAGCCAGACGGAGGCCCTGGAGTCCTGGCGGAAAGTGGTCGCAGCGACGCGCTGCTCTGGCGCATGCTCCCATTCCTGACCAGACCTGTTACGCACAGACAGACCCAATGCCAGAGATGGAGGCCTCATCACATGCATACAAATTCCAATTTAGATACACAGCTATCACTCAAGTCACAAAGCACTTCAACCACAATAAACACACTCAAGCTTTCAAATAAAAAAAATAACACATGAACATCATAAACATTTACATACCACCAGACACAGCCCCGAACTGTAACAACAAATACTCACCCACACTACAAAACCTATGCATCCTCCCAAACTTTATCATCGAGAGGGCTTCAATGCAAAGACATGGCCTGGTACACCCAAAACCAAGCAAACACTAGTTGCCAGACCAGAGACCAAACAACTACATTTGTTATCCAAACTTAACACTCCAGCCCAACACACACACTACACACATACACACATACACACATACACAGCAGTCAGTCAGTCAGTTGTCTTCATATGAAACTATATTTGAAAGAAAGCACAACATTCAACCACAGGTTAACCTATTATAGCTTGTGCATGCAGATTGCCCTTTGTATGCATAAAGTGTACGCTGTAAAGTGTTATATTATCGCTAACAAAGTATAATAAATCTTTCGAAACCACTCCGAGCCCCTACATACCAGCCCCCTAGCCCCGCCGTTCTGCAGATTGACCAGTCAGAAACATTTCTGCTTGGCTTGACCGCCCCATAAGCTAGCATCCATTTATCCACATTCATATAAACCGCATGTCTATTAGAATTTTGGCATGAGCAACAAAAAAAAAAGTTTTCAAAACAATAAAAAAAAGGAACATAATCGTTTTTTGGAGTATGTAATCTGCACTTTAAATCATCATGCATACGTTCATTTGCTCCCTCCATCGTTATTGTAGGCAAGTGACTCACTTTGTACATTTATCACTTTACAACGGTTTGACTTTTAATCGGTTTTGCAAATAGTCATCGTTTTTGTCCAAAAGAAAAAAACATTTTCTACTGTACATTTGCTGTGCTTTTTATTTTTCCAAGCTAACATGTCAATGTATAAATAATTATAGCGAACGCAGTGAGCTTCATACTTAACGCGTGCACGTGAGAGAATAGGAAACAACAACACAAACAACACATCCCTGGCTATTTGGAATCCGTGTCGTTAGCTATGACCTTTTGCTTCCGGTTGTTGTTAACGCTGTGCGTGTATAAACACGATTGGGTTTTATGTCTATCTTGTGAATATTACTTAAGCGTGCACATGAGAGAATAGGAAACAACAAACAACACAATAACCCTGCCAATTGTGAATCCGTGTCGTTGGCTATGACCATTTTGCTTCCGTTTTTTTTTGCTTCTGTTTTTTTTGTTTCCGGTTTTTGTAATGGGGAATGATGCATGCCGGAGATCATGACCGGAAGTGTTTATTTATTTATTCAATTATTTTTGCCCAAAGTTAATTTTTATACTTCCGAAAGTGATTATTTTTCAATGACAGGAAGTGTTTATTTTGTATTTAACATTACCGGGAGTGAATTTTGAAACCTTTCCAGAACTTATATTTCTTTTATTCTTGACCCAGAAGTGATCGTTTATTATTTATTTATTCAATTATTTTTTTCCCAAAAGTTAATTTTAATAAAGATATCTCCCGCATCATCAAAAAATAATTTTTAATCGTGATTTACCATTATTTGATCGCGATCCGAATCCAGGCCGAAGTAACCGGAAATTGCGTCAAAATCATCAGCTGTGCGGCGCTTACACGTACCACAGGTATAGTTGGCAAGTGTAACAGTTGTGAACACGTTTTTAGTAAAGTCAGAAGCGAATGTAAGAAGAATTCTAACGTTCGCTTCTAGGCTTTGCCTATCCATATTAGCGAATGCAGTGAGCTTCATACTTAACGCGGTGCACGTGAGAGAATAGGAAACACACAACAACAACAACAACGACAATACCCTGGCTATGTTGGAGTCTCCCAATCTACATCACCCAACTCTCTCCTCATACCCTCAAGGTTTGCCTTCCTGAAATCTAATGGCCTTACTCTACTGTCCTGAACTCTAACCCTTTACAGAATCTGCACACACAATGTTGTGGTCACTTGCTCCTAAATGTTCCCCTACCTCCACCTCCTCCACCATATTGGGATCGTTACTAAAAAGGAGGTCTAAC